>CM062288.1:27740339-28233964 GCA_031216915.1 Pictodentalium vernedei | reverse complement strand
TGGGGGGGGGGGGGGGGGTAAATTCATTTTTGCTGTAAAACAAAGACAATAATTTCACATCTCCCATGCTGATGATCTGATTGACACAAACTATTGGTAACAGGTGTACATGGATCTCACAATTTCTACTGGGTTGGATTTCTTTTTGCTGTAAAACAAAGACAATAAATCCCCTGTCCATCCTGGCATTTTCGGGGTGAGGTGGGGGGTGCATATGCCAGGCTTAGCTTGCTCTTCTTAAAATAACATGACTGTAGAGTTACTTTGGTGTTTTGGGTTTCAAAATGGGTTTGTGAACACTTCACAAATTCCTTAAATGTATCATAAGTTAGGTAAATATGACATTAATCTCATAAATGCAGCATAATGCCAATCTAAGCTACAGTATCATGTTTTTAGGCCATAGATTCTAATACTGTGGGTAATGGCAAAACTTTTACACATCTTCTCTCAAACCACTGCACCAAAGGTCTACATATGTGGTTAATAATATCAGTGAATGGTTTCTTTTCAAGTTTATTCAAACCGACATTTTGGAGGAATATTTCAGGGTGTTATGGGGATCCAGCTTTTAAAACTCTGGGAAACAGGAAAAACTTTTAAAATAATCTTCTCTCAATCCACTGTCCTGAGTGACTCCATATTTGATATATAACAGCATTGCCTGGTTGCTTTGTATGTGTGTTCAATTTCTTATTTTGTTCAGATGATAGAATTAAAAAAAACATTTTTCTTACTTTTTTTTGTTCTTTCATAGTCTTTTGTCATTTCAGAATGATGAAGACTTGAACAAATGTCAGCTAGACAATGAAAACAGAAGATGGCAATGTCCTGTGGCAGGTTGTCATAAAATATTGTCAAGAAAGCAAACCCTTACAAACCATATAACGAATATCCATAATATTAAAGGTAAGGCAATTTTTAATTTTTTTATTCCCCTCTTCATTAGCTCACCTGACTGAAAGTCAGGGTGAGCTTTTCTGATCACTTTTTGTCCATTGTCTTTCGTCCGTCGTGAAGGTGGTATTTGGGTCATTTTCTCCCAAGCCAGTGGCTGCACTTCAGTGAAAATTCTCATGGGTAGCGGTTATGTAGGGGCATTTGGGTTTTTCTTCAAATTGGGTTTCTGCTCATATTGAGGAGGGGGTGGGGCCAAAATGCACAAAATTTTTAAAAATCTTCTCATGAACCAGCCGTAGCAGAGACTTGATATTTGGTATGCAGCTTCCATTTGAGGTGTAGACTCAAGTTTGTTCAAGAGAAGTTTGACGGGCAATATTTGCCTTTGTTCTGGGAGGGGCAAGAATTTTTGCCCCGCCCAGAATTTCTATTTTCTGGACCAAGAGGCCAATTTGAACCAAATTTAATATGAGGTATTATTGGGTTATAAGTACTTGATTCATGCCAAAAAATTTGTTCCTGCAGCCCCTTGGTAACCTCAGGAGCCAAAAATAGAAAAAAACGAAAACGTCCATATCTCCAAAACTGCCCAGCACTGGGAATTTTTATTTAATGTGAGGCTTCTTTGGGACCAACAGAAAGGAATGGTAAAAAAAATTGCCATCGGTTTTGTCATAAGGTACTTTTTCGGGACTTTGAAAAAGTGCTGAGTCAGCATTTTTTTAACACTGTGGGCAATGGGAAAAAAAAATTAAAGAATCGTTTGCTTCCAAATCACTGCTCCAAGAGCTTTCAAATTTCACATATAACTTCTTTGGAAGATTGCTTCACAAGTTTACTGAAATCAATTCCCTGGGTCTATATTTGGGCTCTCTATGGGAGCCCAAATATTTAAATTAGTGTAGTATGAGGAATATTCTCTAAAAATCTTCTTCAGATCTACCAATAAGAATTTTTTGATATTTGGTATGCAGCATCCTTAGGGGGTGAGATGAGATTCAAGTTTGTTCAAGCCAAGTCCCTGGGTTCATATTCAATAGGCTGAAAATTTGGGGTCCAGGTTCGGACTTAGAAATTTTGGACCAAAATCCGGAAATTAGTTTTTTTCGTTTTTTATGCGTTTTGGTCAGTTTTAAAACAAAAAAAAATCTTTTTTTTACACTGAAAATTTGGGATCCGGGTGGGAGTTCGAAAAATTTTTGACCAAAATTCTTTTTTTTTTGTTTTTTATGCGTTTTGGTAAATTTTAAGAAGAAAAACAAAATTTTAGTCTGAAAATATTTTGTTTGGGACTTCGAAAATTTCCAAACAAAAATTAAAAAAAATCTGTTTTTTATGCCTTTATCTCAATTTTGGGATGTAAAAGTGCTGGAACTGAAAATAGAAGGAAAATCCTGTGTATTGTGTGGGCACAATCACTTCATCTAGTTGGTATATGCTTTTCTTAGGAGGGGCGTATGCAGCTTATTCAAGTCAAGTCCCTGGTTTGAGATTTAGACTACCATGCTATAGCTATATATCACAAGCAAACTCACAGCATCACCCCCAGACGTCTGAGCGATCAATTCGGACTCCCGGGTTGTGTCCTTGAGCAAGGCACTTAACCCCGGTTGTCCACATGGGGGCACGAAGACTAAGGCGTACTGCACGTTGATGGTACGCATGTCTTCAACCAATCTAATCCTGCCTGTGCAGTCGTGTGGAGTTACGATGTTGGGGAGCTGGCAGCTGCTCATCGTTGCTCGGTGGTTCTCTCCGGGTACTCCGGCTTCCTCCACCTGTAAAACTGTCACAGTCATGATTAGCCATTGTGCATAAGTATATGAGCTTATATATATAATATCACCCCCAGAACACTACAAACTTTTAAAAAATCTTAAATGAACAGTTCTAAATGTAACTTGATATGAATTTAAGTGAGGTTTCTTTATTATTTCAGTTAATACCCACACAAAGACTTATAAAGTATATGAATATGAGGATTCAGTTGCAATTCCAAGAAGCACCAGATATCAAAAAAGAGGTAAGATATATTTAAGGAAAATGTGAGACATTAGACATTTTCATTTATTCACACATGAGTGCTTGTAAGCACCAAGCCAAACCAAGCAGGACAAAAATGGAAAAATACAAAAGTTTATTCTATGTAATTACACTTTATGGATGTATATCTGGCAAAATAACATCATTTAAATATTTAATATATAAAACACTAAACTGCAGAGGTTCTAATGCAACTTCTTCAAAGTTGTAGATTGTTGTTTAGCAGCTAGGGTAGAACTATGCATTGGTTTGCATTATTACATACTATCAGAGTATAAATTGATCACCATTTCCCCTCAACCTTTATCTGGGCTTGGGGCCCCCAGACCAACTATAAAGTAAGAAAGATCTAGCTTTTTTCCCCCTTTTACGTCTCTTTCCTCCATGCATATATTATGCACATTTTTGTGACGTTATGTATTTATTTATTATATTTATTACATGTGAGAAATGTGTTTTTTGAAACTGTAATACTTCATTTGCCTTTCTTGGTAATGCAGAAAGACATTCACAATAATTCTTTTCCAAAAACATCAGTTTGTCAGTCCTTTATTTATTTATTTATTTATTTATTTATTTATTTATTTATTGGTGTTCATTCTGCATCAGCATCTAAGGCTATATTGTGGCAATAATACACAACAAGTATAAAGTTAACAATAACAAATTGTTTATACCCATTTTAGAGGCCTTTCATACCAGACATTGGACTCTGGGTCCAATAAAACTTTGATCATGCATGGTTCCTTTTCCTGGGGTTCCCATAGCTCCATTGTTTTTACACAAATATTACATTGTCTATACACAGATATTTAAACTGATGTGTGGAGTACTCACGATTTGGATTTTTCAAAATCCATGCATGGACTGTATTCCATGTGTGAAGTGACATTAGCATTCTAACATATAATACAAGCATCCCAAACAACTTTTCACTTAATGAAGCACCAGGTTCAACCTGGTACTTTCAGAACTTGATGCTTTCATTAACTGAAATTTTGCTGGGTGGTTTTGCTGATTGTTTCTAAATTATATGTGTGGAAATACAGTCTACGCGTACATTTTGAACCATCTATGGTGACAGTACTGTAATAACTAAAAATTTAAGATTCTATGACATCTTGAATCTTAAGTAATAATAAATAACTGATCACTTTGAAAAATCCTTAAATCTCATTGTTGAAAATCTATGGGCATCTGCCAGGTGAGCACTTCGGACCCATTGGTTGTTCTAGCGAAGTCTCTGGGTTCATGTTTGCGCTCCCTGTGGGAGCCCGAACTACAACTTAGTTCAACATGAGGAATTTTCTTTAACAATCTTCTTAGTTCAACATGAGGAATTTCTTTAACAATCTTCTTGTTCAGATCCAGCAGTCGGAATGTTTTGATATTTGGTATACAGCATCCTCGGGAGGTGGGATTCAAGTTTGTTCAAGCCAAGTCTCTGAGTCCATATTTGGGCTCCCTGTGGGAGATCAGATTGTAACTTAGTTAAATATGAGGAACATTCTCTAAAACCCCTCTTCTTCACATTCACCAGTAAGAATCTTTTGATATTTGGTATACTGTATCATTAGGGATGTGAGATTCAAATTTGTTAAAGACAGATTTCCTGGGGTTCATATTTGGGCTCCCTATGGGAGCCCGAATTATAACTTAGTTCAATATGAGGAATATTTCTAAAAAAAAAATTTCCCGATCCACCTGTCAGAATGTTTTGATGGTTTTGTTAATGGGGCAGATGCAAGTTTGTTAAAATCAGGACCCTCGTTTGATAGTTGTCAGTGTCAGGTGAGGTGGGCGCTCTCAGGCCTCTTGTTTCTGTGTGTTATGGCCCTTGGAATATACAAAAATAGCTTATTTTTTGTCTGTTAGCCTCGCATCTCAGGTTTAGTTCATGGGATCTCAATGAAATTTGGAATGAAGAATGTTTATGGGGAAAGGCTTTCAAATGAGTCGCTAATAATATCTCTTACTTTTCACTTTTTGGACTTATCCCCCCTTCTTAACTTCGGAAATTGGCTGTTTGACTCATAAAATAGCCAATTTTTGTCTCTTCGTCAAATATTTCAGGTTTGGGTTATTAGATTTCAGTGAAATTGTGGGAAAGGCTTTCCAGTGAGTGCAGTAAAACAAAGAAAATACATACAAATCACCTCCCCACATGTCTGTTCTATCTCTCTTATGTGGATGGTCTAATCATCTCTAGACATGAGCAATCCAGTAACAGGTGTTTCTGGCCTGTACAATTACTAGTGGGGGGGGGGGGGGGGGGGGGGGGGTAAATTCATTTTTGCTGTAAAACAAAGACAATAATTTCACATCTCCCATGCTGATGATCTGATTGACACAAACTATTGGTAACAGGTGTACATGGATCTCACAATTTCTACTGGGTTGGATTTCTTTTTGCTGTAAAACAAAGACAATAAATCCCCTGTCCATCCTGGCATTTTCGGGGTGAGGTGGGGGTGCATATGCCAGGCTTAGCTTGCTCTTCTTAAAATAACATGACTGTAGAGTTACTTTGGTGTTTTGGGTTTCAAAATGGGTTTGTGAACACTTCACAAATTCCTTAAATGTATCATAAGTTAGGTAAATATGACATTAATCTCATAAATGCAGCATAATGCCAATCTAAGCTACAGTATCATGTTTTTAGGCCATAGATTCTAATACTGTGGGTAATGGCAAAACTTTTACACATCTTCTCTCAAACCACTGCACCAAAGGTCTACATATGTGGTTAATAATATCAGTGAATGGTTTCTTTTCAAGTTTATTCAAACCGACATTTTGGAGGAATATTTCAGGGTGTTATGGGGATCCAGCTTTTAAAACTCTGGGAAACAGGAAAAACTTTTAAAATAATCTTCTCTCAATCCACTGTCCTGAGTGACTCCATATTTGATATATAACAGCATTGCCTGGTTGCTTTGTATGTGTGTTCAATTTCTTATTTTGTTCAGATGATAGAATTAAAAAAAACATTTTTCTTACTTTTTTTTGTTCTTTCATAGTCTTTTGTCATTTCAGAATGATGAAGACTTGAACAAATGTCAGCTAGACAATGAAAACAGAAGATGGCAATGTCCTGTGGCAGGTTGTCATAAAATATTGTCAAGAAAGCAAACCCTTACAAACCATATAACGAATATCCATAATATTAAAGGTAAGGCAATTTTTAATTTTTTTATTCCCCTCTTCATTAGCTCACCTGACTGAAAGTCAGGGTGAGCTTTTCTGATCACTTTTTGTCCATTGTCTTTCGTCCGTCGTGAAGGTGGTATTTGGGTCATTTTCTCCCAAGCCAGTGGCTGCACTTCAGTGAAAATTCTCATGGGTAGCGGTTATGTAGGGGCATTTGGGTTTTTCTTCAAATTGGGTTTCTGCTCATATTGAGGAGGGGGTGGGGCCAAAATGCACAAAATTTTTAAAAATCTTCTCATGAACCAGCCGTAGCAGAGACTTGATATTTGGTATGCAGCTTCCATTTGAGGTGTAGACTCAAGTTTGTTCAAGAGAAGTTTGACGGGCAATATTTGCCTTTGTTCTGGGAGGGGCAAGAATTTTTGCCCCGCCCAGAATTTCTATTTTCTGGACCAAGAGGCCAATTTGAACCAAATTTAATATGAGGTATTATTGGGTTATAAGTACTTGATTCATGCCAAAAAATTTGTTCCTGCAGCCCCTTGGTAACCTCAGGAGCCAAAAATAGAAAAAAACGAAAACGTCCATATCTCCAAAACTGCCCAGCACTGGGAATTTTTATTTAATGTGAGGCTTCTTTGGGACCAACAGAAAGGAATGGTAAAAAAAATTGCCATCGGTTTTGTCATAAGGTACTTTTTCGGGACTTTGAAAAAGTGCTGAGTCAGCATTTTTTAACACTGTGGGCAATGGGAAAAAAAAATTAAAGAATCGTTTGCTTCCAAATCACTGCTCCAAGAGCTTTCAAATTTCACATATAACTTCTTTGGAAGATTGCTTCACAAGTTTACTGAAATCAATTCCCTGGGTCTATATTTGGGCTCTCTATGGGAGCCCAAATATTTAAATTAGTGTAGTATGAGGAATATTCTCTAAAAATCTTCTTCAGATCTACCAATAAGAATTTTTTGATATTTGGTATGCAGCATCCTTAGGGGGTGAGATGAGATTCAAGTTTGTTCAAGCCAAGTCCCTGGGTTCATATTCAATAGGCTGAAAATTTGGGGTCCAGGTTCGGACTTAGAAATTTTGGACCAAAATCCGGAAATTAGTTTTTTCGTTTTTTATGCGTTTTGGTCAGTTTTAAAACAAAAAAAAATCTTTTTTTTACACTGAAAATTTGGGATCCGGGTGGGAGTTCGAAAAATTTTTGACCAAAATTCTTTTTTTTTTGTTTTTTATGCGTTTTGGTAAATTTTAAGAAGAAAAACAAAATTTTAGTCTGAAAATATTTTGTTTGGGACTTCGAAAATTTCCAAACAAAAATTAAAAAAAATCTGTTTTTTATGCCTTTATCTCAATTTTGGGATGTAAAAGTGCTGGAACTGAAAATAGAAGGAAAATCCTGTGTATTGTGTGGGCACAATCACTTCATCTAGTTGGTATATGCTTTTCTTAGGAGGGGCGTATGCAGCTTATTCAAGTCAAGTCCCTGGTTTGAGATTTAGACTACCATGCTATAGCTATATATCACAAGCAAACTCACAGCATCACCCCCAGACGTCTGAGCGATCAATTCGGACTCCCGGGTTGTGTCCTTGAGCAAGGCACTTAACCCCGGTTGTCCACATGGGGGCACGAAGACTAAGGCGTACTGCACGTTGATGGTACGCATGTCTTCAACCAATCTAATCCTGCCTGTGCAGTCGTGTGGAGTTACGATGTTGGGGAGCTGGCAGCTGCTCATCGTTGCTCGGTGGTTCTCTCCGGGTACTCCGGCTTCCTCCACCTGTAAAACTGTCACAGTCATGATTAGCCATTGTGCATAAGTATATGAGCTTATATATATAATATCACCCCCAGAACACTACAAACTTTTAAAAAATCTTAAATGAACAGTTCTAAATGTAACTTGATATGAATTTAAGTGAGGTTTCTTTATTATTTCAGTTAATACCCACACAAAGACTTATAAAGTATATGAATATGAGGATTCAGTTGCAATTCCAAGAAGCACCAGATATCAAAAAAGAGGTAAGATATATTTAAGGAAAATGTGAGACATTAGACATTTTCATTTATTCACACATGAGTGCTTGTAAGCACCAAGCCAAACCAAGCAGGACAAAAATGGAAAAATACAAAAGTTTATTCTATGTAATTACACTTTATGGATGTATATCTGGCAAAATAACATCATTTAAATATTTAATATATAAAACACTAAACTGCAGAGGTTCTAATGCAACTTCTTCAAAGTTGTAGATTGTTGTTTAGCAGCTAGGGTAGAACTATGCATTGGTTTGCATTATTACATACTATCAGAGTATAAATTGATCACCATTTCCCCTCAACCTTTATCTGGGCTTGGGGCCCCCAGACCAACTATAAAGTAAGAAAGATCTAGCTTTTTTCCCCCTTTTACGTCTCTTTCCTCCATGCATATATTATGCACATTTTTGTGACGTTATGTATTTATTTATTATATTTATTACATGTGAGAAATGTGTTTTTTGAAACTGTAATACTTCATTTGCCTTTCTTGGTAATGCAGAAAGACATTCACAATAATTCTTTTCCAAAAACATCAGTTTGTCAGTCCTTTATTTATTTATTTATTTATTTATTTATTTATTTATTTATTTATTTATTTATTGGTGTTCATTCTGCATCAGCATCTAAGGCTATATTGTGGCAATAATACACAACAAGTATAAAGTTAACAATAACAAATTGTTTATACCCATTTTAGAGGCCTTTCATACCAGACATTGGACTCTGGGTCCAATAAAACTTTGATCATGCATGGTTCCTTTTCCTGGGGTTCCCATAGCTCCATTGTTTTTACACAAATATTACATTGTCTATACACAGATATTTAAACTGATGTGTGGAGTACTCACGATTTGGATTTTTCAAAATCCATGCATGGACTGTATTCCATGTGTGAAGTGACATTAGCATTCTAACATATAATACAAGCATCCCAAACAACTTTTCACTTAATGAAGCACCAGGTTCAACCTGGTACTTTCAGAACTTGATGCTTTCATTAACTGAAATTTTGCTGGGTGGTTTTGCTGATTGTTTCTAAATTATATGTGTGGAAATACAGTCTACGCGTACATTTTGAACCATCTATGGTGACAGTACTGTAATAACTAAAAATTTAAGATTCTATGACATCTTGAATCTTAAGTAATAATAAATAACTGATCACTTTGAAAAATCCTTAAATCTCATTGTTGAAAATCTATGGGCATCTGCCAGGTGAGCACTTCGGACCCATTGGGTCCTATTGTTTGGAATGAAGTGCATTTCATGGTAATCCTTACCGTATCCTGTCATGAAGAACTTTTTCTGATTTCAGGAAAATTTTACAGACGAGCGATGAAGTTGATTCTGCTCTTATTGAGGCAAGTTGTTCTTCAAATATTCAAAGTGAAGGTAGCTGTATGGTTGCAACAACCTCTAGGCTTTCTGAGGACGTGGAAGGAGAAGTGTTTGTCAGTGAGAGTTTAGATGTGGATCATTCTATAAATGTAGATGCCAGCTTTGAAACTGCAGATTCTGACACAATGTCTAGTGAAATGGATATATCTGATTCAGATTTTGAAAGTAGGTCAGAATCAGATAGCAGCTTATTTGTATCTGATGAAACAGAAAACTTCAGCGATGAAGAAAATCTTAATGTTCCTTCTACAGTTATTGAAAACACAAACAGTGCACCACTGTATGTTGTTCAAACAGACTCAGTGTTTAACTCACCACTTTCATACCAACAACATGTTTTGGCTGTGAGTGGCTATGCAACTCGTCATAACATATCAGATACGGCATTGAAGCATCTATTAGAATTAATATCTTTACATGTTCCTGAAAGAAATTTGATGGAAAGTAGTGCCAAAAAATTGAAACAAATGAGTGGTTTTATGGATGACTCTATAACATATCATATGTATTGCTCCATGTGCAAAAATATTTTTTCTGGAGAACAAGAAAAATGTCAAACAAGTAACTGTTTTGGAAGAAAAATGGGCTTTAGAAGTCAAAATTATTTTGTCACAGGGAATTTACAAAATCAGTTGAAAGAGATTTTAACACTGGACAATATTTGGCAGACAATTCAAGAAAGGTCTACTTCATCAAACACAATAGCCGATATCACAAGTGGCTCAGAGTACAAAAAGCTGAGAAACGAGGGGAATTTTTTGTACAATAAACATAACGTAAGCCTTTCACTATTTACGGACAGTATTCCTCTATTCAAAAGTTCTGGGGTATCATTATGGCCAGTTTACATGCTTATTAATGAAATACCCCCAGAACGCTTTTTGAGAAAAAATATGTTATTGTGGGGAATATGGCAGGGTTGTGGTAAACCGAACATGACAATATTTCTAAAACCACTAATACAAGATTTATTGCACCTCTATAATGAAGGTGTTTCCTTTATGGTTAAAGACGTGTTGATATCCTGCCGATGTATTCTTGTACTGGCAACAATGGATCTTCAAGCAAGAGCATCAGTCCTTCGAATGACAACCCACAATGGTGAATATCCATGTATATTTTGTATGGAACCAGGGAAGGTGGTTAAAAGTGGTAAAGGTCACAGTCGTGTTTTTCCATTTAAAACATTGCCTGCTGAATTAAGATCTGATGAACAAATTGTTAAGAATGCTAAACTTGCCCAACAAACAAACAAGAAAGTCAATGGATTCACAGGAGAAAGTGTTTTTCTTTACTTGCCATATTTTAGTCTCTCCAATAATATGGCAGTGGATTACATGCATGGCATTCTTATTGGCATTACAAAAAAGTTACTTCTTCTTTGGTTTGATTCAAAATATAGAGGAGAGAATCACTACATTGGTTTACAGTTAGAAGACATCGATTCCAAACTGAAAAACATAAAACCTCCTCATATGATCAAGCGATTACCTAGGAAATTGTCACAGAATATACATCACTGGAAGGCATCTGAACTTCGATCTTGGCTTCTGTATTATTCTCTTCCTTGCCTCCTGGGCAAATTACCAGAAGTGTATCTTACACATTACTCGACACTTGTAGAAGCAACATACATACTTCTTGGAGAAGGAATAAGTGAAAATGAATTGCATCGTTGCCAGCATCTATTAAATACATTTGTAAAATGTTTTGAAAACCTGTATGGTGAAAACAATCTTGGCATCAACATACACAACTTGACTCACCTTGTACAGATTGTAAAAAAATGGGGTCCTTTGTGGGCATGGTCTTGCTTCTGCTTTGAATCTTTCAATGGAGAAATTAAAAAGACAGTGCATGGAACAGGCAATGTTTGTAGACAGATTTTTTGGACTCTACAAACTCAAAAACATATAGAAAAGATAACAATGGAAAAAAATGTGTCAGGAAAACTGGCAATATTTCTCAATAATTTAAAAAAAACAAAGAAATTGTCTTCACCCATGAAAGATGCTTATCAGTGTACAGCAGTCAACCCCAAAGAAATACAATCAAGCTTCAGAAGTCGAAAATGTGCTTCTTTCTTCAAGAAATATATGTTTATCCTCTGAATATTTAATGGTCAAGAAGTTGATCAGAAATGGCTGGCTTCTGTACAGTAAAGCCTGTACAAAAGTGAAGAAAAATATATCTTATATAATCAAGCTTGAATCACAAAGTGAAAGTGGTGGAAACTATTTGGAAGTCCATTATTTTCTCATGCATAAAGTGACAATGCATGTGTTTGCAGTGGGAAAGACTCTCCAATGTGTGGCACCTATACTACCATCAAGAACACAAAACCTTCAAAAGTTAAAATATTGCAGGTATATAAAACCTTTGTTTGAAATGCACCGTTGGTTAATATTTTTAACTAATAGATAATTCAATCTTGTGACATCTGTTCTTGAAAACATTTTGTAAATGTAATCTTTAATACAAAGCCTTTGTGATAATTCAATCTAGTGACATCTTTTCTTGAAAGTATTTCTTAAAGTGTTTGTAATTTTAGATACAAAGTTTTCCTGAACTTTAATAGAATTAATCTGTCTGCAGCAAAGAAGTTCCTTTTTCTTTAGGGCTACAATACAGCATCATGCTTAAGATTTATTTATTGGTGTTTAAGGTCACATACTTATGCACAATGGGTAATCGTGACCATGACAGTTTTATGGGTGGAGGAAGCCTGAGCACCCGAAGAGAACCACTAAGATTGATGAGCAACTGTCAGTTCCTCAACATTCTAACTCTGTTCAAGCTCCGCTCAAGCAGGGTTACAGCGGTTGAAGACTTATGCATCACCGATGTGCAGTCCGCCTTAGTACACGGCGTCATTGTGCCCCCATGTAGGCAACCGGGATAAAGTGCCTTGCCCAAGAACACAACGCGGTTTGTCCCAGACGGGGATCGAACTCAGGACCTCTAGCATAGAAGTCCAACAGTCTACCACTGAGACACCGCACTCCCATACTTAAGATGTCTGATCAGATTTTTACATTTTCTGTTCACAGAAAGATGCTGTACATTACAAGAAGAATCTTTCTTTTCTTTCTTGGCAAAGCAACCAAAGCAGAGTGTAAACTTAAAACAATTTTTAAATCTAGAATATTGTATACATTATTTTGAAATAAGCAAACTGTACTCATATGTTTGAAACATGAATTAACTTTGCATGTATACATACGTACATTCATTTATATTTTCAGTAACAGAATAGAAGTTGTGGCAGCAGAAACCTTACAAGAAGTTACAGTTGTAATTAACATGGACGAAGATATTTATGCTACTGTCATGCCCAATACTATTGAGAGAGACTGAGGTTTAATAACTAAACAACTTAAAATGTGTACATATATGTATAAATATCAGGTTTTCCATGTATTGGAGCATTGAGGGTAATAGAATGGAACCCTGTTACATGTAATTGAATAGCCACTTTGGCAATAAATATTATTCAATTAACAGGAGTATTCAATCAACATGGATTGTCACTTTTCTGTATTCTGTAAATGAACTTAGCATTTATTCTATTATATCTTGTTTGAAAGAGCTCCATGAGCTTAAATGCCTGTATTGGATGTACTGAGGCCAAATAGGTCTATAAACAAAGAAAAACTGGGGAGAGGCAGGGCAATTTCTCGACAGGTTACAATATTTTTTATTAATTTCACAGGAGTTTACTCTATAACCTATATTCAATTAACAGGTTGAATTTGTATTGGAGGTATGATAAATGGTTTTGTGTTGGGAAATTGTATTCAATTAACAGAGTTATTCAGTTAAGAGGTATCCAATTAAGTAGGCTCCACTGGATCAAAAGAACAACAAATTTAAAAAAAAACAGTAAATGAAGCAATGTGATATGAAAAAACAAAATAACATTGTAACATTAAAAAAATGAAATGTTTTAAATAACACAAAATTTGATGATTGTTGGAAAATATTTTAAAAAAACTCAAGTAAACAATGAAAAGACAAGGGCTGACTGTTTTGTTATGTTAAATAAAACAACCTAAATATTGTAATCAAAATGAAACAACCTCATCTGTTCACTGCCAAAACAGCTGAGTAAACCTAAAATGTATTATATTTCAGATGAAAATTTTACTAAGTACAAAACCTGATAGGAAATTTTTCTAAGTCCTATTTTCCATGCTTTTTCCATTCTTTCCAGCCACCTTGGATAAAATTCTAATTCGAAAAATTTCTAAGTTAGAATATTCCATACTTTTTCCATGCTTTCCATGCTCTTTAGGGTTCCAAAAATTTTTAAAGTCAGAACTTTCCATGCTTTCTCCATGGATTCCATGCTTTTCAGATATATTTCCATGCTTTTGCAAAGTGAAGTTCGAAATATTTTCTGTAAACCTGTTTATATTCCATGCTTTTCCATACTTTTTCCATGGATTCCATGGAAATCCATGGAATTCCATGCTTGAAATAGTTAAAAGCATGGAACTTTGAGAGACGGGTTGTTATATTTTTGTGTCATCATTGCCAATCTTTGGTATCAGAACACTCTCAAACAGGGAAAGAGACACAGCTGTGGTTGAAGTGCTTTCTTGATTGTTCTCGCTGGGAAAGAAAGGAAGATGGCATGGCATTGCGAAGAATGAAAAGGCATTCGCTATATGTTGATGGCTTCTAGTGAAAAAATAATTAATCAGGTCCTTGGCAGGGAACACAGCTCCATGTTCCCTGTCAGAATTTCATGTACCCTTTGCCTAACAGCTAAGAGTACATAAAACTCTGACACCTGGTGCATGGGGCTGTGTTCCTTGTCAAAGACCTGTTTAACCCTTTACCTAATCAATCGGCCACATCCGCCTGCGTAATTCACAAATTAAGCTGTTGAAAAATTCAAAATTTTCCAAAACATGTCAACAAAACCACATCATGTGACCCCTCATTGGAACGGGCTTGTCAAGCCCGTTCCAATGAGGGGTCACATGATGTGGTTTTGTTGACATTTTTGGGAAAATTTTGAAAAATTTAAATTAAAATAATAAATTTTAATATTGTCGGTGTTTGGAAAAGGGTTAACTAATAATGTTGAAACTAATTAATACAGTACTAGTTAATGTCAAATAATAAAATAGATCTATAAAATGCAACTTCACCTTTTCATGAAAGTTATTAAACAAAATCAAAGTTCACATTTAAGACAAGCATATGATAACGTGTTGGGGTAACATGCCAATCAAATAACATTATCAAATTGTTTATACAAGGGGGATTTGAATTGTCTTGGCACAAAGTTTTAGTACACCTGCACTGGTTGTGGGGAAATGTTCCATTTTACCCTGCTTCAAGCATTTGGACAAGTGTGGGCGTAATTGTTTCTTATCAAAATTGGACTCACTTGGGTCTTTTCCTTCTAGTATAGCTGTCATAAAAGCTAACGCATATAGTCCACAGTCAGATTCATTAGTTTGACACTGTCTTAAGGGCATGTTCACAGTAATTGCATCTAGTGGGCTCTGTAGCAAGCTGGCAATGATGCGACAGGTGTCTGCATGCAGAAAGGAATACAGACTGTCAAACACATTCACTTCGCCTGGTTTGCAACCTATAGTAGATAATGTAACCCAGTGGTTTTTATTGGCATTGTACATCTGGACAAATTCATTCGGTTCGACATCGAACTGCAGATTTTTCGACAGACAGGTGTCTTGAAGTCCTCCAACACACTGATGTTGATCACGCAGTAGAGCCTGTGCAGCATTAACCTCCAGATCACTAAGCCAATACTATGTCTTTTCAATCTGCTGCAACTGTTTTGGCTGCAGTGGACGGAACTTACAGTATTTATTTCTTTTCTTCGGGACAGCACTCTCTTCATCAGCATGTTCCTGCTGCTCTGTTTCCACTGCTTCCTCATCAACAGGTTGTGAAATATCACCTGGATTCTGATCCTTATGTGTCACTTCATCAGTTCCACTTACATTATCAGTCTCCCCATCACGTCTGACATATGCTTTTAGTCTGCTTCCATTCACAGTTTTTTCAGATTCTTTCCATTACGTGAAAGTCTGTATACACCTTTCCTTACAACATCAACAACCACATAGGGCCCTGTCCATCGTGCATCTAACTTGCCACCACATCTATTCTTATTCTTAACCTCTTCAAGCAACACCTCTACTCCAACCTCAAAATTGACAATGTTGGACCGCTTTTCATAGTTACGTTTTTGCCTGTCCTGGGCCACATTTATATTACTCATAGCAGTGTCAGCTGCAACCAGACGGAGCTTCTCCATAGCAGCAATTTTTTCTTCAATTGGAATGTCAGCTGTGAAGGCTGGATCAGGATTATCACCACTTTCTACCATCAGCTCCACAGGTAGGCGTGGATGACGCCCATAGAGCAGATAAAAAGGACTGTATCCGGTGGAAGCATGTTTTGATGTACGGTATGCAAATAAAACACTGTCTAAAATATCTGCCCACTCATTTTCCTGATCTAAATATTTCAGCAGCACATTTTGAGTTGTCTGATTCTGTTTCTCAGTTAAGCCATTGCATTGTGGGTGATATGCAGATGTAATTCTATGTTCAACCCCTGTGAGTTTATGCAGTTCCTTGGACACTGTGTTGATAAATTCACGACACTGATCAGAAAGTTCTATTTCAAAACAACCATGCCTACATCTGAGTCTGTATATGAATTTGGCTACTTGTACTGCACTTTTGTCCAGAAGAGGCTCAGATTCTACCCATTTTGTGTATGCACATATTGCGGTCACAAAATATTTATATCCTTCTTTTGTTGAAGGCAGCGAGACAAGGTCTGTCCCTATTCTTTGGAATGCTTCTGGTTTAACAGGAATGGGCTGTAGTTCACCACATACTTTCTTGAAACGTTTGTTAACTCGCTGACAGGTATCACATGATTTTAAGAAGTTCTGCACATCTTTTGTGATTGTAGACCAGTAGAAGCGTTCTGTGATGCGAGCCTGGGTCTTGTCTCGACCAAAATGTCCACTAAGAGCCTTTGCTTCCTTTGTGTTCCCAAGTCCCTCATGACAGGCCTTCACTATCCGTAGTTGCTCCTCTCGGCTCGAGATAACACAAGTCAATTTGTCTGAAACACATCAAAATAGAAAACGATTACTACTTAAGTTTTTACTCAAAATAATTACATACAAAGGTTATGGGGCGACATTTCAAATTTACATGAATCTTTTTTTTCATGCAATCCAATAAACCCAAACGACAAAATAACTGACAATAAAAAGTTTATTGTTTCAAATTTACATGATAGTATGGTGGGGGTATATTTCCAAGGAAAAATTCCCCCAGGGAGGGAGGGGGCACAAATATCCTAGAAAATGTAACCCCCCAGGGTGAATGTCCCCAGGAAATATCCCCACCCTGGACAAGTAATCCTATTTCACAACAACCACTGTGTTCAATTCTCAACATTCAACTAACCACTGTGTTCAATTCTCAACATTCAGCTAACCACTGTGTTCAATTCTCAACATTCAACTAACCACTGTGTTCAATTCTCAACATTCAACTAACCACTGTGTTCAATTCTCAACATTCAACTAACCACTGTGTTCAATTCTCAACATTCAACTAACCACTGTGTTCAATTCTCAACATTCAACTAACCACTGTGTTCAATTCTCAACATTCAACTAACCACTGTGTTCAATTCTCAACATTCAGCTAACCACTGTGTTCAATTCTCAACATTCAACTAACCACTGTGTTCAATTCTCAACATTCAGCTAACCACTGTGTTCAATTCTCAACATTCAACTAACCACTGTGTTCAATTCTCAACATTCAACTAACCACTGTGTTCAATTCTCAACATTCAACTAACCACTGTGTTCAATTCTCAACATTCAACTAACCACTGTGTTCAATTCTCAACATTCAACTAACCACTGTGTTCAATTCTCAACATTCAACTAACCACTGTGTTCAATTCTCAACATTCAACTAACCACTGTGTTCAATTCTCAACATTCAACTAACCACTGTGTTCAATTCTCAACATTCAACTAACCACTGTGTTCAATTCTCAACATTCAACTAACCACTGTGTTCAATTCTCAACATTCAACTAACCACTGTGTTCAATTATCAACATTCAACTAACCACTGTGTTCAATTCTCAACATTCAGCTAACCACTGTGTTCAATTCTCAACATTCAACTTACTTTTCATAATTACTAACATGCAATAAACCAAAACATCAAAATAATTGACAATAAAGGTTACTGTTTCAATTTACATTGCCCCGGGGGGTGGGGGGCAAATATCCTAATATAGGTTATTGTTTCAAATTTACATGATGGTTGTGGTGGGGGGTGGGGGGGTGTATATTTCCAAGAAACAGTCCCCCCCCCAAGGAGGGGGGAATATCCTAGGAAATACCCCCCCCCCCCCCAGAGTGTAGGAAATATCCCCACCCTACAACTACTAACAGAAAAATACATGAATGTATATTATCCCATAATGGCATATGATGGATCCTAATGCCATAGATCATGTATAACTAATGTATTCCACAACAACTAATGTGTTCAATTCTGAAAATTCATCTAACATGCAATAAACTCAAACATCAACATAATTGACAATAAAGGTTACTGTTTCAATTTACTTTGCCCCAAGGGGGGGGGGGGGGGGATATCATAATATAGGTTATTGTTTCAAATTTACATGATGGCTGAGGGGGGTATATTTCCAAGGAACAGTTCCCCCCCCCCCCCCAAGGAGAGGGGGGATGAATAGCCTAGGAAATATCCCCCCCCCCCCCCCCAGAGTGTACAGTTAAAACTAAAAGTCCTGTCACGAAATGCGTTAATGTACGCGTTATGGTCCAAGTAAAGCTACCAAATTTTGTACATATGGCCTGTGCACAAGCAGTGTTTCAGCCAATGGACCTCCGGGTAACCCGGAGGTCCATTGGCAGAAACATTGCATGTGTTTGCTATGAATAACCAGGAAAACCTGCCGAGATTTGGATGTCATTCGATATGGCAATTGCGCGCAATTCCAACGCGCAATTAAGCCTAGATAAGCGCACTACTGGTGGCAGGACTTCTGGTTTTAACTGTAGGAAATATCCCCACCCTACAACTATTAACAGAAAAATATGTGAATGTATATTATCCCATAATGGCATATGATGGATCCTAATACCATAGATCATGTATAACTAATGTATTTCACAACAACTAATGTGTTCAATTCTGAAAATTCATCTAACATTAAATAAACCCAAACATCAAAAAAATTGACAATAAAACAATAAAAAGGTTATTGTTTAAAATTTACCTGATAGTATGGTAGTATGGAGGGGGTATATTTCAAAGGAAAAGTTCCCGGGGGGGGGGGGGGGGGGCAAATATCTATGAAGTAGATATATATGAAGTAACAATAATTATCAATGACACCACTTGCCTTATTCAAATGCTTTGTCAATACATTGCCTTCATTATTACACATACTGTAAATTCACACTTGTGAAGTGATACTTTTTATCAGTGAAGCCACTTGCCATTAAAAAGGCTTTGTTCACTAAAGGAAGTCCCATAAATAATAAATAAGTGCTAAAATTCTTGTAAATTAAGCAACATTTTAAAGTCTGTTTCCTGTTTCCCACCTGCCTCCTGATAATTTTCAAGTGATGTTATACCCAACAAACATATTATTGAAATGAAGAAGAAATAAATAATAAAGGATAGATGGCTGAAAGGGGACACAGGGGAGAGGGTAGGAATGGTTACTGAAGAAACTGAAAATGTGGAAATCAGGAACATTATTAAACAGTTTATATCTGAATGTTGGGAGGAAAGGATGGGGAGAGGGAGTGGAGTGCAGGGAAAATGATGGCCTTCTCTTAGGAGAACCATGACAAATCAGCGGCTGACCTAAGTATTATTATTAGTAGTAGTAGTAGTATTAAGGGTGGCCTAATGTTATGAGGTAAAACAGTTAATATATATATTGTGCTCAAACTTATATTTTGTTCTTAACATGATTAACAGATATGCTTTATTATGGTAAAACAATAATATTTCTATCACACAAACTTGTCAATATCCTCACTATGCCTAAAATCAAGTAATATATTATCAACAGAGGGGATTTTCAGGGGGGGGGGGGGGGGGGGTAAATTTCCTGTTCCACCGGCACAAGCCATACTGTGATATTTGGGGAGAATCCGTAAGATCCATGTACTCTAGCAGATCCAATTCTGAAAATTTAAAGTACCAAAACCAACAGTTGCGCCACCAATTAGAGACATTTGACAGAAACATGGAGTTTTCCTCTGTAACCATTCGACATTTCATGGGCAGTGATACTGCAGATGGAGGACTTTGGCTAAGACAATTTAAAAGACTTTGTGCATTCAAAAAGTTCAAGCCAGAAGACCATGTGAACTTATTACCTATGTATATTAAGTGAATGTAGGACGTTTCGGACACGGACGTTTCGGACCGGACGTTTCGGACTAGGACGTTTCGGACTAGGACGTTTCGGACAGAAATATTGGACAGGGCGGACGTTTCGGCCAGAATGTATTTGGGTGTACTTTTGAGATTGTTCTCTTGTGGGTGGAAGGGAGGGGGAGGGGGTGGGGTGGGATGTAAATTGTAAAATGAAAATGAACAACATTTGAAAGTTTTATAATTTTTTAAAACTGTCATAAAATTTACCTGATATTATACATAGCACAACAAACATGAACATTTAAAAACAGGTTATAACTAATATTACAATAGCAAAACAATAGCACAATACAATTCTAATGTTACTTGTTGTTTCTGATTTATATAGTTTATAGAAATTACAAAGAACTAGAAAAATAAAATTTTCATGCTGGTGGCTGAACATTTCGCTATAAAAATTTAGTAACAGATTACGGGTTATAATTTAGAATGAAAAGTTTGGGTTTTTTTCACTTTTTCAAGTCTCTTTTAATTTATATATAATATAAATTACAAGGAACTGGAAAAAATAAAATTTCTATGCTTTTAAATGAATATTTAGAATATGAATATTTAGCTATAAAATTTAAGTATAGACTACCGGAAATAATTTGTCATGCTACTGGTTGGGTATACTTTTCCAAGTCTCTTTTAATTTATATATAATATAAATTACAAGGAACTGGAAAAAATAAAATTTCTATGCTTTTAAATGAATATTTAGAATATGAATATTTAGCTATAAAATTTAAGTATAGACTACCAGAAATAATTTGTCATGCTACTGGTTGGGTATACTTTTCCAAGTTCTTTTTAATTTATATAATTTATGAATTCCAACGAAATAGAAAAAATACATTTTTCATCTTATTGATCAAATATTTCTGAGTTTATAAATTTGGTTGACCACCACGCAGATTACAGCTTACACCTCGGAGAAATTCTGGTATGCTTTTACGACCAGACAACCTATCCTCACACAAATTTTGAAGACGGGATTGTAATTCAGTGAATACTTTTTTTGTTCTTTTTTTTGGTCTTATACCACGTTCAAGCTGGAGCAACACACCTTTGACACGTGCACATTCAGATTGTAAACATTCAATCAATTTCCAGATACTTGGGTGACTATGCCCAATAAGTCCTTGAAATTTATTATTCCAACCTTCTGAGATATTATTTGTTCTGGGCAGGTTGGCAATAGTGACATCATGGACATTCCAACTTGAAGGTGGAAATAAAGGAGGCACTCGCCTCAACCTAACAGTCTGAATACCATTCACCTCTCTTGCTGGTCTCTGACGAAGTTGACCATTAACATAAGTATTGTCAAAATATTCAACGAGAGGTTCTGCTTCCTCTGGCATTGTCTCTTTCAAATAATTCATGCCCTCATTAACTTCAGTTACAGGCAGAAATGCCAAAGCGTCTATTTGACCACAAAAAAGCCGAAAATTATTGTCTGACTCATATAAACTTGAAAGACCTAACGACTGAATTTTACGCCACACAGACTGAGAAAGATGATAAAAACAATATTGAATGTTTACATGGTTTCCAAAGACAGAATGAACAGAAAGCTGAACACTTCTTTCGAAATCAATAATAACTGTTGTTGGATCACAGTCAGCTTCTGCCAGTTTACTAAACAGAGTTTCATAACTAGTTTGAGTCTTCCGTTGGAGTAATGCATAAACTAATGGCAAAAACACATTATCTACCCGACCATGAATGACATATAACTGATATAAAATATTTGGAGCTACTGAAAATGTTCCATCCATGCACCAAGTGTCACAGTTTGCAAGCAGCTGCAAATGTTGTTCTGTTGCAAAAATAATCACACGCTCATCAGCATTAGGACCATTGTCACTAAATAAAAATGGAATGGGTTGATCACCTGAAGTCATAGTCCATTCACCAACTATTTCTAACTCGCGGAGTGTTTGTGGATCTTTGGGTCGATGTTGGGCTCTAGCCCTCCTGAGTACTCGTTTGGCAACGTCTGAATCTGGAAGACGAGCTTTCACTTCATCAGATACTGTTAAAAGCATATTTGTGAATATCTGGTTTGGCTTATCATTAGTTGTACTGGCCATATTCTTCATGTTTTGTCTACATTTAGAAACATCTACTTCTGTTTGGTCAGCTAAGTGAGAATGAATCTTTGTTAGAATTGGACATTCATAACAGTCATTAGTCTTTAAGGTAGCTGCACAAGTTACAGGGGAGTCTCGTTTCACACAGCGCCATGTTATAGATTTCTGTTTCTCTGAGATTGACTTAATAGTGTACATGTGTCCCTCAAAACACAATTTTTTTCCACCTCTTTTTGTTGATAATATTTCCATCTTGAGGCAACTAAGAAGCAACAAATTATGAGGAGACAGTGATAACAGAGAATTTATATTAAAAAAAGCAGAATAGTTTTGAAGCCACATAAGTCAGAAAAAATAAAAGGACACTTTGAAATTAAGTGTTGCAACAACAACAAGAATTGATCTAAAAATTATCTGCCATAAAAATTGAGTATGAATCACTGTAAAAACACACTCAACAATGAGGGAAGCTGAGAAACACTCTTGCTATTAATTGTAGCTGTGGTGAAATTGCTATAAAAACACAAAGCCAGAAGATAAGAAGCTTTGAAGTCTAAAAAGCCTGAGAGAAAGAAAGTAAAACAGATGCCTACAATTGTGTTTTTGATAGTAAACTGAATGAATGGAGTATGATACATTGTAGCTTTATTTCAAAATTTTTCATCAGTTTGCATTACCACTATGTTTTACAAAAAGGCTCCCCCCCCCCAAAAAAAAATTCCCTAATAAGCAAAACTCTTTTGTAACAAAAATTTGTGCAAAATTAAATAAATTGAAAACCCACTAACAATATCCATATAAAAATATCCACTAAAAATTATATAAAATATAAAAAAAGTCCGAAACGTCCGGGGTCCGAAACGTCCTAGTCCGAATCGTCCATGTCCGAAACGTCCGGTCCGAAATGTCCTAGTCCGAAACGTCCGTGTCCGAAACGTCCGTCCACCATATTAAGTGGACCTGCTTTACTCTGGTACGATACTTTGACAGATACCACCAGAAGTGATTTGGAAATGTTGGTTTCTGCATTTGAAGCCAGATTTTTGCCTGGTGCTATGGACAAATGGAGTCTGTTGGACCAGTATTTGGATAGAAAGCAGCTTCCCAGTGAATCCATTGACAGTTTTATTGATGATGTCCAAAGACTGGGAAGCCAGTTAAATAAATCCACAGACAACATAATGGAAACTATCATCTGAGGGTTGCGTCCAGACATTAAATCTCTTGTCTTGAAGAAAGAGCCAACTACCATCAATGATGTCAAGAAATGGCACCGAATCACCAACCAGACGGTCGTACTAAAAGACGACCGTAGACAACCGTAGAAAAAGTGAGAGGGTTATGGGGAAAGTGAAAGCACAAAAGGGTTGACAGCGACCTTATAAACCTATTTTTAAAATATTATAACGATAGGATATGCTTATCCCATTTTATAACGAAAAATGTTAATCCATGATAAAAAATCTACGGTCTTCTCGTACAATACTAAAAGACGACCGAAGATCGAGCTGTTAATTAAGTGAGTGAGTGAGAGAAGACAACATTAAAGATTAATCTCCTCACATCTTGATTACCATCCGCCGACATCAACGCAAAAATTTGAACTTTTATTTCAGGCGGGAAAAAACAAATAATTACATTTTGTCATTATTTAACGAATTTCATGTAGTCGGCCTGGTCAAATTTATTGACTAATTGTTGTGGGAGGAGGGGCTGCAATGTATTTTTCGCGAATCAAGGGAATTTGTTCAAGTATATCAGGATCAAATAACACAACTGATGCTTTCTCGAGCCAAGGGAATGAGTAAATGCATCCCCTCGGCACTCCCAGCTACAGGGGAGGGTGCCCCCTCCACCCCTCAAAGGCGGCCCACCTATTGGGAGGGGTCTGGAGTGGGTACATGGGGATTCGCAGTGACAAATTCAGTTTCGCACACAACCGCATTAAATGTGCCGATGTGATTGCGTTCTTATGTTAATTTACTCTTTGAAAAACGCATCCGGCAGAAATAAAGCATTGGACCCTCGGGGCACGGTGGCGTTGCGGTAACAGGTTCTCGTCAGATCACGGAAGTTAAGCAATGTTGAGCCCGGTTAGTCCTTGAATGGGTGACCGTCTGAGCAATCGATTCGGACTCCCTTGTGTGTTCTTGGGCAAGGCACTTCACCCTGATTGTCCACGTGGGGGCACGATGACGCCGTGTACTAAAGCATACTGCACGTCTTCAACCAATCTAACCCTGATTGTGCTGCAGTGCGGAGTTACGATGTTGGGGAGCTGACAGCTGCTCGTCATTGCTCGGTGGTTCTCTCCGGGTACTCAGACTTCCTCCACTCGTATAACTATCACCGACACGATCTGACCTCGGCCATTAATGTGTCGTTGAACCCTAATAAAAAAAAAATGGACCTAAGATTTGTTGTCGCAACTGCAAACATGTGCATCCAGCATAACTGCGTGACGTAGGCCTAAAGATCAAAATTTTGAATTTGAAGGCAGATATGCTAATGCTTGTATAGTTCTCACGAGGAACAGATTCTCAAACAGATCCTACATAGGCAAATGATTGGTGATTGCTTGAAGTTTCATAAATATGCAAATCTTCAGAATTACAGCCACAAGTTGCCCAGGCCCCAGTATTTTCACTCAATCTTCCTTATAAATGACTTATATATCAAATGTGAGAGATCCCTCTGTTACTCATGTAGAAACCTAAATCAGTCTGGATGGACGCTAGGACAGGTGAAGAAATGGACACACTATTTACGCATACATGATCGATTTTCAAAATTCGAAGTTGTATTTGTGCTTCATTTCCAAACGAACTATAAAGAACGTTCCACTGCCCCCCCCCCCCCCCCCCCCACACACACACTCCCTAATATTTGTCAAAAAATCAAGGTAGTATGGGAAATTTTTCTTGGAAAAAATACCAGTATTTGGAAATTCGTAGCCTTGTTGTGACGAAGGTTTTTTTCTGAATGTGGTGTTACACTTCCGTGAAAATTCCACCCGCCGACGATGCAAGATTTTCAGACTACACTCGTTGGCTTCAAGGTTATTCCACAGCCGTGGTCGTATTAAGTGTTTAGTTCTCTTCTATTTCTAACCTCATTCATATTAAAGTAATGACTCACACTTTGTGACTAATACTTTGTAAATTTTAACATTTTAGGATGAAAAATGTTGATCCATGACCAAAAATCTACGGTCGCCTTTTTGAACAATACTAAAAGACCGTAGATCGAGCTGTTAAGTGGGACAGTCTGCAAGTATTATAGAATTACAGTAGAATCCTCTTAATTGAATATCCATTTTGCCAGTGAAAATTATTCAATTAATAGGAGTATACAATTAACAAGGATTTGGTCAGTTTCTTGTGTTTGGAGGTAAACTGAGCATTTATTCCATTATATCTTGTTTGACAGAGCTCATAGAGCTCTGTCAAACAAGATATTATAGAATAAATGTCTGTATTGGATGTATGAGGCCAAAAAGGTTGATAAATAAGGGGAATTTGGTGCGTGTCACAGCAATTTTTTCGACATATTATAAAAATTTATATACAATTAACAGGAGTTTACTCTACAACCCATATGCAATTAACAGATCAAATTTGTACTGAAGGTATGGTAAATGGTTTTGGGTTTGAAAATTATATTCAATTAACAGGGATATACAATTAAGAGATATCCAATTAAGTGGGCTCCACTGTACCACCTTTACGATTGAAATCCCATTGATAATCATTATTTGACATCCCAGGTGGAACCCCCAGGTTATGTTTGTATTCACATTGCCTGGTTAATAACCCATACAGTAATATACAATAACTGCTCAAACTTGTAGTTATGTTATTAAACCACCTGGTATACTACAAAGGTTTGAATAAAGACGAAAGGGTTCATAGATGTTCCTGTCTTGCTTAGAAATCTTTTTATTTTCATAATATTCCACGCTGAATGTGCCAATATGTTCCTGTCTTAGGTTGCCCAATTTGTTGAGTCTTACCCGTCATCGGAAGCAAACTGCGTCACATTACTAAAATCACTTCGGATTTTTACAAAAATATTTCTTCTATTTCTCGTGGTAAATGTGCCAATTTGTTCCTGTGTTAGGTCACCCAATTTTATGAGTTTTACCAGCCATCGGAAGCAAACTGTCATTGGTAAAATCACTTTGGATTTTTCATAAACATTTTTCCTTTCTGGTTTCCAGTGTAATTTGTTTCAATGTGCCAATCACTTAGGGTCTTTTTTCATTTTTTAAAATATTGTTTGGTAGTTTTTTGATATTCATCAGTTTATTATACGCTAAACGATAGATTAGCGAAAAAATTGAGGAAAGATAGAAATTGTAATCCCCACTGAGAAGATATTCACGTTCACGGTATCAATCAAGTTGGTGGCTTTCAAAGCCTCACTTCAACATGTGTTCACCTTGAACTGATGCATGAAACCCGCCATCGCAGCGTGAAAAGGCAGCGATCAGCTGTTTAATTTCATGCATCAATTCAAGGATGAAATGAGTGTAATTACTGACAGGAGTGATCAGATTCTTATAAAAAGCATATAATAAAAAGAAAATCTAGTGTTTTTGTGTGGATACTGAAAATTATCTCACTCGTGACCGAGACAAATGGCTATTTCAGCTCACGCAAGCACTCGCGAAAAATAAACATTTGTCTCAGTCACTCATGAAATAATATTCTGTTTCCAATCAAAAACACTAGATATCCTCTATTTATCAATTGACCACTTTCTGTCTTTTTACTGAAAGTGTTTTGTTTGCTCGGACTCTCTTCCTCTGTCCAGGTTTTTTTGCCACTCCTGCAACTCAGCGTCCCGTCAGTCGAAGTTATATGTTTTGATTTCTCAATGGTCAAGTTCAATAGTCTTTTCTTTCTGCGATCCCGTTGGTCAGCGGTCAAGTTTGTCCATGTCTCATGTCTTACCTGTAATTTTTTTGCGTGTGGAGCCAAATTAAAACTTCCACAGCCATGCAGAGCACATACCCCTAAAGTCAGTCATTTGGTCCGTTACTATTGCTTCAAGTCTGTCAATCAACTCCGGCAGTTTCAGAATTTTCCTGTCATTGTCCAGTTTAATAATGTTATTCATGGATTCACAGTTATTGTTTGTCCATAGTTTGCCTATACAGTTAAAACTAGAAGTCCTGTCATGAAATGCGCGCAAATAGCACGTCGATCTGCGCATTAATCTACGCGTTAGGATCATGGTAAGGCTATCAAATTATGTACATATGGCCTGTGCACAAGCAATGTTTCAGCCAATGGACCTCCGGGGTACCCGGAGGTCCATTGGCAGAAACATTGCCTGTGTTTGCTATGAGTAACCAGGAGAATCTGCCATGCTTTGGATGCCATTCGATGTAGCAATTGCGTGCAGGTAAGCCTAGAGAAGCGCACATTTCATGACAGGACTTATAGTTTTAACTGTACATTTACTGTGTTGTCTCGCTCAAAAACCTTTCTCCATAGTTTGGGTAGTAGATTGTCAGTTAAGTATTTTCTGTCATGTTTAGTCTTGATTTCTTCTTCAATTTCGTCATATTCTGTTCTATTCTCAAGTGTTATTAAACCAGTGTCAGAATTAAAAATTTTGTTTATAATGGTTGATATAGTCTCTTGCGTGTCAGTCTTTCGTAAGTTATGTATTGTGTTCTCTTTCAAATGTCGTGTGCATAAGGTGTGAGTACTATCCGGGAAACAAGTTGTAATGGCATTAACAAGTGCCGTCTCATCATCAGTCCCAATCACAATTTTTGAAGGCGGCACGTCCCTAAGTCCGGTGAGCAGACAAGATATAAATCGCTGGTAGGTGTGAAATGATCTGTCCCAGTGTAAAAAAAACGGGCCTAACATGATTGGAACTGTACCCTCGCCTCCTTTTCTAACAACATTACCATTTTTGAAACAAATGGTAGTTAGGTAACATGCTCCTATATTAAATGTCCTATCCAATCCAAATACACATCAGTTTAAAATCGACGTCTTCAAGTTTGTCATTTGGTCGTCAGTATGGCATATTACAGAGGGAGGCTTGTCAGGAACAGTGGTAAGTACTTCGCGAATAAACTTATTGTCTTTCTGTTTATTTAACATCTTCAGCACGTCATCGGCAGTATTGCGTCTTTTTTCATCGTCAGGTCTTGCTTCTCGCTCTTTGTTGTATTTCTTGTTTTGTATTTTCTTTAGGTCTATGGAATCTTCGGGACATGCTGTACGGACTTGTTTTTTAACCCTTTACCCGACGTAACGGCCAAAACCGGCCAGCGCTATTCTCAAATATCGCCAATTAATTTTCAAAATATTTTCATTTTTTGTCTCAAAAACATAGGTTATGACCCCTCGTTGGAACGAGCTCGACGAGCTCGTTCCAACGAGGGGTCATAACCTATGTTTTTGAGACAAAAAATGAAAAAAATTAGTTATTCAAGAATTATTTTTGCAAGTGTCGTCTGCTTTTCAGGTTAGGTAAAGGGTTAATTTGTCTACACTCGTATCCATGCTTCAAACCGTCATCTATAATATTATTTTGTTCAACCGTCATCCGTTTGTAAGTAACTGTTGTCGTCTTGGCATTTCCATGGAGGTCATAATTTGGAGGATAAGTCCCCACATACTCAACTACTGCAGTGTCTACGTCAGCGCCATCCTCAAACTGCAGTGTCTACGTCGGCGCCTTCCTCAAACTGCAGTGTCTACATCAGCGCCACCCTCAAACTGCAGTGTCTACGTCAGCGCCATCCTCAAACTGCAGTGTCTACGCCAGCGCCACTCTCAAACCAAGTAATACGTCTCTTATAAGAAGGGTCCCTTTTTAACACCGAATATTTTCTGATGACAGTAATGATCGAATCGGGAGACGGCTGTGGATGTACAGTTAAAACTAGAAGTCCTGTCACGAATAGTGTGCTTATCTAGGCTTAATTGCGCGTTGGAATTGCGTGCAATTGCCATATCGAATGGCATCCAATGCACGGCAGGTTCTCTTGGTTACTCATAGCAAACACATGCAATGTTTCTGCCAATGGACCTCCGGGTTACCCGGAGGTCCATTGGCTGAAACATTGCTTGTGCACAGGCCATATGTGCAGAATATGATAGCTTTACTTGGGCCATAACGTGTACATTAACGCGCATATCAACGTGCTATTTGTGCGCATTTCATGACAGGACTTCTAATTTTAACTGTAACTCCTTAAACTTTCGCTTAACTATTCTACCATAAATACCCTTTTTTCTCTCTATGTAAATTAGACCTTCTATCACTGACTTCAAATAATGATGATGTTTAGTTGAATTTTTTGTTGTGTCCCATACTCCACAGTCATCGGGATGATTACTCTGCTTATTGGCTAATCGTCGTTTTTCATTGTCAGAGTTATCAATTACAAAGAAAACATTTTTTTTCACACCTGCAGGGATGGATGATAATACATCTCCACCTTTTGTTGCGAGATTATAAATGTCTTCAATCGTATATATAAATTTCCCATTCAGTCCATTTGCAATAGGGTTTTTGTATGGTGCATCCACTACCTCTGAAAGTCGAGTTATGTCTTGGCTGTCTTGGCTGTCATTTAACGTATTGTCCGTTACATTTTCACCCATTTTTGTCAAAGTCCTTCGTGTCTTGTCTGTCACATTTGTCAGTATTATAGTCGTTATTAACATTGTCAATTCTTTCATCTGTTCGTGTCTCAAAGTCATCTACGTCTGGACTGTCTTGGCTGTAACACTTGTCATTGTCAAACTGGCAGTTAGTCAGGTTGTCCTGTTTGTCAGCAGTTCTATCCTCTTCAGTGTGTTGGATGTGTTGACTGTCACCTTTTGAATCAGCCCCTGCATCAGTCAAGTCTACTGGGTTAGATATGGTGGGCAAAAGTGGTACAAAATGATTTGGGCTCCATGAAGACACTCTATTCATTCCTTCTGCCCACATTATAGTTAGCATTTCCTGTTGACCTCTACTCCTTTTTCGAGGATAAAAAACTGTGTTCAGTAACCCAATATACCTGTCCGCCGGTCCATTTACTACTGAATAGACACTTCTGATTGGGCGACCGACAACCATACTGGCGGCGTGAATGGTCCATTCTGATGAAAAGGACCTCGGGCCTCCTGACTCTGCACATGCTGAAATGGCTTCTTTATATGAGGGGCTGATCAGTGGAATGTCCGTCTTTGAGTGAAATGATTCATAGAACGTCTGATGACAGGCCATTTCGACACAAGTTCGAACACGGAGCTCCTCAGTTGCTGCTTGGTTACCATACAATGCCATGGAAAGAGCGTTGAACAGGCAGTTCCCATCAGCCGAGACTGCAATGGGTAGTGAACCAACCCAATTATTTCCCAACAGGCTGGATGCGTGCCTGTTTTGGGTATAGCCCAAACTTGGATTGTAGTATTGTGGCTCTTGCTTACGAAGTTTTTCTTCCTGCCCTCTCAAGAAGATCTCTTCTCGTAGAATTGCTGCATGGGTGTTGTTATTTCGCCCGGCTGCCATCAACCTCAATATCGCGTGGTCAAAATCAAATGAGTTTGTTCTCCTATTTTTGATGCAGTTGCAGCAGATGAATGAAAGAGGCAATTTTCTGAAGAAATCGAAGTCTTTCAGCTTGAGATTTGCACATGATAAATGATACCATCTGTCACATATATCACATGCAATATCCCTGAAGCCATCGCTGTTGTTTGAGCAGGCACCACAAGGGTAAGATACACTGGCCTTTCTGGAAAAATCCATCTTCAAAGTTGATAATGAGAATTTGCTTTAAAAATAAGATTGAAGGTTCGCTGATGTTCACGAGATGAGATATCAAAACGGAATGAAACAGTTTTTGAAATTCTTGCTACTGCTTTCGGGCATGCCAATTACGTTGGAACTCAGATTTTAGCCAAACCTCTTGAATACCCAAGGGGTTTCCAACAGAACTCTCAAACCTAACAAGACAGTCGCTGCATTTATGACCCCTGTAAGTCGTCCATTTGTCCACAAGAGTACATCAAACCAACCAGCACAGCATTGAAAGCAGTGCAATACAAACATAATCACTAGACATGCCCCGCAGTCAAACTACCATCTTGGTCGCAATGGTGTTATGAATAAAGGTGGTCGCTTTCATCCCAATAACTCTCCAGGACTTTTACAATCTCAACCAAAGTCCAACAATCGTGAACTCATTTCTTATATTCAGAAACAGATGGAAAACATTGTACATGTTTTGAACTTAAAAAAAAATTGCTGCAATAATTCGCTCTGTACTCAGGTGGGAGTGTATTGATGAGCTATCAGGCCCATCTGGGTCCATGATTTTTTGAACCAGCAGTCCATTTGGCCTTCAGGGTCTCGATTTCTATAATTGCATATCCTATTTGTATATTTAAACAGATTTAAACATTTCTTGTAATCACAGATAATCAAAGTTTTTTAGGTTCCTCATGGTCCTTCAGAAATAAAGACTTTAAGTATATGTAAATTATTTTTAGCATACATCAAAAATCAAGTGGGCATATTTATGATATTTCTTAGAAAAAAGAAAAAGAACTGGTTGGGAGCGGCCCCACTCCCCAGCATATTATCCTTAACGGTTATAAAAAGGAAAAAATCCATCAATATGTGTTTTGGAAAGGTGGGAGTCATCCATCAGCCTATAAGGAAGAGAGGATGCTGAGCCTTGGCCATCTGGTCTACCTGCAGGGGGAATAGATGACGGGGTGATTGGAGGGGACCCCCTCCCCCTCCCCAAAAAATCAATAAAAAATTTTTTTAAAAAAAACACACATACACACACCCTCTCACAGACACTCACCCAAAAACCCTTAAAAGGGCTGTTAAATCTTTATTCAATAGATTATTTATATAAAATGACACTCGTCCCAGTCAGGCAAGTCCGTTTCAATCCTTGTCTGGTGTTTGGTGGTTTCCTGTGTATGTTAACAGAAAGGTAGATTGTACCAAATCCTCCTACGCTTCGTCTACTATTTCCATGCGTCTTTTTTGGCATAATTTTGAACCCTCTGTATCTTCTTATAGCATTGCCCAGAAACAAGTTTGTTTTTTAACCTTTGTCGGTAAACAGTTTTTTTCGAAGTTGAAAACTGTGTCAATATTGAGCATTTCAGTAAAAGACATACCTCAGACTTGTTTGCCTTATAATCTGCAAACACCTCCAAACAGTGGAAAATGATTGTGTGCACAAACAATCTACAAACCGTTACCAATACAATGCTTTGTCGGTGGATGGTAATCAAGGCATTAGGAGATTAAAGTTGTCTTCTCTCACTCACTCACTTTATTAACAGCTTGATCTACGGTCGTCTTTTAGTATTGTACGAGAAGACGACCGTAGATTTTTGATCATGGATTAACATTTTTCGTTATAAAATGGGATAAGCATATCCTATCGTTATAATATTTTAAACATAGGTTTATAAGGTCGCTGTCATTCACTTTCCCCATAACCCTCTTACTTTTTCTATGGTCGTCTACGCTCATCTACGGTCATCTACAGTCGTCTTTTAGTACGACCCCCCAACCAGAACATAGTACCCAAGTGATAGCCGACCATAACCAGAAAATTGACAATTTAACAACAGCGATGAACTCTCTCGCCACACAAAAGCAGCCAGTACCAGCCAACAAAGTGACATTCCCACAAAAATTCAGTGACTACTCCCAAAACCATGAACAATTATACAGAAAGCCCTGTCCAAGGTGTGGTGAGTACAGTCACTTCAATACGAAATTACGAAATGTAGATTTAAAAATGCAAAATGTTACATGTGTTTTCATGATGCCAAATGCTGTATAAGTGCCCTTCGTGATAATGCATAGGGGTACATGCCAATCTGTCAATTTTCTAGAGCCAAACCCAAAACAAATAGGAGATAGGCATAGAACTGAGAAAAATAATAAAGCCAGTATAGGCTCAGTTGAATCGACAAAATTAAATACAGAACTCTGAAAAAGATTCTGCACTTGGGGATGCGACGTGCATCCCATAAGTGGATAGATGTGGGTCGTCTGTTGCTCATAGTCTGCTCGCTGGTGGCTTCTTATTTTGTCTTCTTGACCAATGAGTGGACCCCAGACAGGGTGTCGTTTCGCCCTGAATGGTAGTGGAACTCCTCATTGGCCTTCTCTGTCCTCTTTTGAAGGTGTTTTGGTTTGGGTCTGGACTGGTTGCATTATTGACGGGTTTCAAACAAACAAGCCTTTTCAGGGCCACCAAACCTACCACGAGTTTCTGGATGGGGTTTCGCTAGTATGCATTTTCATGGTAGGATTTTCCATAGCGGTTAAAGTTGTTGGTGTGGCACCGGGCAGTGAGACCTAAGTCGTCCTCGCTACTCGTTGTCGCTGGTTTTGTCAGAACATGGCTGGTAGTTTGGATGGAAACACCACAACAGGGGTGCATCCTTAGAGCGCGTGTCTGTTGCGGTGTTTCCCACAAACCCATACACGCTTTCTCTTAAGTAGAAAATAGGTGGATTAGTATGTAGTTACATTTATAAATGAGTATACTGGTTTTTCAGTAGAAAGATGGAGGGGGGCAGGCCTTTACCAAAGTACCACACCCAGTGGTGTTTATTGCCCTTACCTCCTTGTGATTTATTCGAATCGGTGTTAACTGCGGGTGGAGAGATGTGAAAGTGTTGTGTATGCTCGGACTGCTAGCACCAGCGAGACGGGTAACGGCCACATATAAAAAACCGCTTGGACCCCAAAACTGTGTAGGGTGGATGACCTATTGATGTTAAACCCCAAACAGATTATTCCCTGACGGAAGGTAATAAAATAGGCTGAGGTAAATTTTCGCAAAACGCAATTAGGTAGGGATTGCCTGAAAATTGCAACATTGTTTGAAAATACTTTTTTCCATAAAATTAAGAATTTCATTTGGGCATATCAGTGATCTGGCACTCGCTAGTAGGTATTTTAAACTGAGAAAACGCACTGGCACAGATGTTTACTGAGAAACATTTTTTACTTTTTATATACCACTTAATAATAATGGTATTTTGCGACCAATGAGCCACGCCGAAGAACTAAATGTCCAGTCCACCCACCCCTCCCTTCCCGCCCATGCAGTACCCAGTCAAAAAGCTAGGCTTCTGACCAGGAACTGCATCGACAGGACAAAGTAAAAAAGGAATTCGGCGTCCCCATTGGGTAACAAACATCTGAAAAGTTTTTTGTTTTTTTATACATTTTTTTGTTTTGTTTTAAATGGGCCAGACTGGCCTCCTGGAAAAGTCTTTTTATAGAGTTAAAGATAGAGAGAAAGGAAACTGGTTAACCTGACTGGCAAAAACTGAAGTTTTTTCTATTCCCCGGTGGGTTCAAGTTTGGCCCTTACGAGGCGATTGCGCAGGCTTCTGTTTTTTCTATAGGCAATGGTAGGTCTACGATTTAGTGGAACTGACAATTTTGAATTCACCAAATTAAATTCCTCTTTTAGTATCCTTGGGACCAGTAGAATTGAATGGTAGAAACAAAATTGCCATCGGTTATGTTAGGGTGTTCTATGGGCATAGAAAAAATGCTGAGTCGGCATATTTGTAAATATTCAACAAAATCTTTTCTCCAAACCAATCATCAGAATCTTTTGATATTTGGTATACAGTTAAAACTAGAAGTCCTATCATGAAATGCGCACAAATAGCACGTTGATATGCGCGTTAATGTGTGCGTTGTGGCCCATGTAAAGCTATCAAATTCTGTACATATGGCCTGTGCACAAGCAATGTTTCAGCCAATGGACCTCCGGTATACAACATCTCTAGAGATTGGCAGAAACATTGCATGTGTTTGCTATGAGTTACCAGGAGAACCTGCCCTGCTTTGGATGCCATTCAATATGGCAATTGCGTGCAATTCCAACGCGCAATTAAGCCTAGATAAGCGCACAATTCGTGACAGGACTTCTAGTTTTAACTGTACAGCATTCATAGGGGGGGCAGATACAAGTGTGTAGAAATAAAGCTCATTGGTTCATATTTGGGCTCTCTACATGAGCTCGAAGTTTTAACACAGGGTAATATGGGGAATATTCTTTAAAAATCTTCTTCAAAACCACCAGTCAGAATCTTTCAATGTTTGGTATACATCATTGTTATGAAGGTCAGATTCAAGATTGTTCAAACCAAGTCCATAGGTTAATATTTGGGCTTCCTGCTAATTTTAACTTTGTTCAATATGGGGGATAATTTAAAAAAAAATCTTTTTCAGATCCATCAGTCAGAATGCTTTCATATTTGGTATGCAACATCTCTAGGGGGGTCAGAATCAAGTTTCTTCAACCTCTGGTCCGTAGGCATATATCTGGTCTCGCTATGGTAGCCCAAATTTTTACTTAGTGGAATATAAGGAAATTTCTTTAAAAAAAATCTTCTTCTTCAGATCCACAGTTGGAATGCTTTCATATTTGGTATACAACGTCTCTAGGGGGTGGGGGGGGGGGGGGGGGGTGGGGGTGGGGGGATTCCAGTTTGTTCAATTTGTGTGCTTGGGTTAATATTTGGGCTCCATATGGGAACCTAAAATTTAACTTCGTACAATATGAGGGAATTTCTTCAAAAAATCATCTTCTTCCTATCCACTGGTCAGAATGCTTTCATATTTGATATACAACATCTCTAGAGATTCAAGTTTGTTCAAATCGGATCCATAGGTTAATATTTGGGCTTGCTATGGTAGTCCATATTTCAACTTAGTGTAATATATTTCTTTAAAATTTCTCTTCTTCAGATCCAACAGTCAGAATGCTTTCATATTTGGTACACAACATCTCTAGGGATAATAGTAAAAAAAAATTGCTGGCGGTTGGGTCACGGTTTTCTGTAGAGGGCATCGAAAAAATGCTGAGTCAGCATATTTGCAAAAATTTACAAAAAAACATTACGCCAGAACCAATGATCAGAATCTCTTGATATGTGGTATTCAGCATCCATAGGAGAGTCAGATATACATTTGTCAAAAAGAAGCCTATTGGTTCAGATTTGGGCTCAACACAGGAGCCTGAATTTTTAATGTAGGTCAATATGGGAAATAATTTGAACCATTAATATACTGGTATTAATGATAAGTTTGAGTGGAAACAACAGGGTTTGCAAAGAAAGTTCTCCTTGATCTTGTGCACCATAAACAGGCATCAGTGTTCTGAATATTTACCTGTTTATAATACAACAATATACATGTACAAGAAAATATAAGTCTTGGAAGTCTTTGATTATTACCATAGGGGGCCTCAGTGTGCTATCATAGTTGTGTCTGAAGCATACTTGTGTAATATGAACAAACTCATTCTCCAGAAAAACACATTTCATGGTGATATTTGTCATCTTCAGCCTCCTTGTCAGCTATTTCTGGGAGGTTGAAGATTATAAATACATAACTTTAATGAATGAATGGGCCTATTGTTTTAAATTAGGACAGAGCTTGCAGTAACATGCCAGTCTGTATATGGGTCAGTCACAAGCAACTACTATCAAAGACCTGAATCATTTCAGCTGGCTCACTGGCATGACCAATTAAGGTTATAGTTTTTGATAATGATATTACTTAATTAGACTAAGGTATACTTACCTGTAGGATAATTAGGATTATCCTAGCCTTCCTACATAGATATATAGTTCAAAGTGCAGATTCCAGCGCATGCGTAGAAAACCCACTTTTAAAAGCTAAACAACTAAAAATAGAAGTCTGCGACCAAATTTCATAGTAATGAAGTGCGAATTCTGAATACAAGAAAAAGGGTTGGGACAATGTAAACCCAGATAAATCCGGGTGGGATTGAACTATATATCTATGTAGGAAGGCTAGGATAATCCCAATTTTCCTACAGGTAAGTATACCTTAGTCTAATTAAGTATTATCCTTCGCCTTCCTTACAGAGATATATTGTTCAAAGTGCAGACTTCAAAGCAGAGACCCAGTCTTATACAGCGTAAAGCTAGAATGGCCAGAGGGAAAACCCACATATATGTACATGTACACTGTAATAAAGAAAAGACGCAATTATCATGCATAGAAGTTAAACCACATACCTCAATTGTTCCCCAAGGATAATACTACTGTACCAAATCCAGGCAGCACAGCTTCATGGTGGTAATATTTCCGGAATGTAAACTCCTGAGTCCAATTAGCAGCTTTAAGAATATCTGAGGTAGAAAGACCAGCATGTCTGGCTGCTGAAGTTGCTGCGCTTCGAGTAGAATGAGCGCCAAATCCGTGAATGCCAGATTTGCACAAAACAAGTTTGATCCACCGAGCCAGTGTAGTTGAGGTCACAGGTGGATGGGGTTTCAAGTATGAGAGAAACAATGGATTGGTAGCAGCGGAAGAAGAGCGAAAGGCACGAGTTTGTTGTAGATACACTTGCAGAGTTGATTTAACACACAGTTTAGGCTCTGGCGTATATGCTGGAAGAACGATTCTACGTAGTATCCTGCCAGGTCTGGAAGTTTTGGTGAGTTTGTGAATAACAAAAATAGCACAGTCTTCTAAAAAGGATAAATTATTTACATCCAACAGCGCTAACGACTGACCACGGTCAGCAGATACTAATGAAATCAGCATAACAAGTTTTAGTGATAAAATCTTTAGTGACAAATCGTCATTCGGAGGTAGCGATGATAAGTACTTGAGAACAACAGACACATCCCAAGTTATTGCATATTTAGGAATTGGTGGTTTAGAGTGGAAGACGCCTTTCAAAAGACGGGTGATTGTTGGATGCTTGCCAATACAAAAACCATCAACTGGATGCAGCATAGAAGATAGACATGAGCGATAAGAATTGATGCAACTGTATGATTTCCCTTGACGAAATTGGTCAGTTAAAAATTCAACAACATGAATTATACATGCTGAAAAGGTATCCATGTTGTGCCGATGACACCAGCCCATCCATAATTTCCAAGCTGGCGAGTATTGTTGATTTGTTTTATCGCGCCAGGAGCTGCACAACAAGTCTGAAGCATGTGTCGAAAATCCTTGACTTTGGAATCGATGCCGGATACATTCCAGGCGACTAACTGAAGCGTGTCGGCCAAGGGGTGTACCGACTGTTGACTTTGTGGTAGACATAATAGATCCACAGCAGGGTGAAGTAAGATTGGAACTTGACATGAGAGTCTCAGAGCAACAGAAACCAAGGCTGAGTTGTCCAGTTCGGAGTGATGAGAATCACTGTCGCTTGATCGTGTTGAATCTTCTGAAGGCATCTGGTGATCAAATTGAAGGGGGGAAATGCATATGAATTTAGGTTTGTCCACAGGAGGGAAAAGGCATCTGTCGTCAAGGCCCCCGGATCCGGTTTCCAAGAAATGAACGTTGGGGTTTGGTGATTCAGACGGCTGGCAAACAAATCGATTTCTGGTGCATAAAACACTTGACTTATGTTCTGAAATACCTGTTGATTGAGCATCCATTCTAAATGGTCCGAGAAGCTTCGGCTTAAGAAGTCGGCGTGGTTGTTGTGAATTCCGGCAATGTGTACTGCTGAGAGATGAATGTGTCGTTTTAGAGCCCACTCCCAAACCTGATGAGCTAAACTGTTGAGGGTGACAGAGTGAGTTCCACCCATATGGTTGATGTAAGATACGGCAGTCTGATTGTCTAATTTCAACTGGATGTGACAATTGTTGAGCTCCCCTGCTAGTGACTGCAGAGCAAAAAGAGCTGCTTTGAGTTCCAAGACGTTGATATGAGCTAAACTCTCTACTGGCGACCACCGTCCGGATGCTGTTTTCAGGGCCATAACTCCTCCCCAGCCCTCTTTTGATGAATCTGAAGATAGTTGATGAGTCACCTCCATGATGTGAATAGGCTTCCCTGGAAGTTTTGGAAGATTGGACAGCCACCACAACAGGTCGTCTCGTGATTTGTCTGACAGATGCATTCTGGCTTTGTACGAGAAGTGATGAAAAAGCGCTGTGGATTTGTCCATCTCCAGATGTCGATAATGTAGACGACCCTGATATACTGCAGGAAAGGCGGAAACCAGAAGGCCTATGATTCGGGCGACGTGTTGAATGGTTGGGTGAGGATGTTCCAACAAATTGTGGATTTCTTGGCAGAGAGTGGTAATTTTCTCCTGAGGAAGGGAAATAGTCATGTCTTTGGTATTGATCAGAAAACCGAGGAAAACAAGTTGTTGTGAAGGTTTCAGCTGGGATTTTTGAAAGTTTATAATGAAGCCGGTACGCTGAAGAAGGTGAATAACTTCGGAAGTTTGATGTTGGCTGGTATCTTGTGTCTGTGCCATCCAAAGAGAGTCGTCGATGTACATGGTTCCTCTGAAACCTCGAGCCCGCAGAGAAGAGAGAATTGGTTTGGTTACTTTGGTGAAAATGCGAGGAGCCGATTTCAAGCCGAACGGGAGACATTGAAATTCGAACAGCTGGCCTGTCCAAATGAAGCACAGATATTTCCGATGAGCATGATGAATCGGTATGCTGAAGTAAGCATCTTTCAGATCGATTGATGCTAAGTAATCGTTTTGGTTCAAGAGTTGTAAGGCAGTTTGGAGTGTTTCCATTTTGAAGTGGATTGACTGTATAAAAGTGTTCAGGGGTCGAAGATTCAATATGGGATGCATACCACCAGTTTTCTTCGGAACAAGAAAGAGGGTGGACAGGAACTGTTTGTGCACAGGTTGAACAGCTCGGATAGCACCCTTGTCCAGAAGGGAATCGAGTTCGGATTGAATTAAAGTTTGTTTGACCAGATCCTTTGGAACAGGTGTGATTAGTCCTTTTCCTGAAAGCTCCACTGTTAATATGCCAAGAAACTACCCATTCTCTCAGTCTTACTCAGATGTGTGCACAGTGTCTTGGAATTCAGTGTGCTTTCTTAAACCGCCCACCATCCCCTCCTTGCACCCCTTTGTCCTCTTCTCTGCCATCCTGTTCTCTTTTTGTTCCCTGTTCTTTCCACAGGTTGCTTCATTAGCACTTTGGTGGTTTGGTTTGCTTCCTGTTTTGCGGTGGCAGTGGAAGGCGGTGGCAGGACAGAGAAGACCATGTGTTCTCAGCCTTGCCTCCCCAATTCAGTCGGTTACCTGGTCTGCAATACAAATCTTCATTCACCCACGGTGGATCTTACAACCCAGTAATCAATCAGTCAATCAGATTTCTAACCTTTCAGTTTATCTCTGTCACGTCCATGACTGTCAGCTTTTCATCGCTCACTTCATCATGATTTCAAGATCTCTGACCTTTCGTCAGACGTCTGTCACACCCACGACTGACAGCATTTCATTTGTCACCTCATGATGATTGATCCAGTCTAAATTGTATTTGTGAAGCAGACCGAATTGCCCTCAATAAGGCCAATCTTCAAAAAATCTTCTTCTTCAGATCCATCAGTCAGAATGCTTTCATATTTGTTATAAAATATCTCGTGATTTCTTGTGAAAATGATTCATAGTATACATAAAGAAAATGTTTATATACAAAAACAGAATGGATGTTTTCATTGAGAAAATGTGTCATACATGTGTATCTTAAATTGGTTGAGAAATGTTTAAAAAAAAAAGGTATCAAATGTATAGCATAAACTAACCATGATTAGGATTTTGAAAAAAAATGTAGGTATTTTCATAAAAAAAAAAGAGACAAAAAATTTGAGGATTGTTACATGAAACTTTAGAAAATAAGGCATCAAAGAACGAAAAAATTAGGGCCAGTTGAAAGTCTGAATTTTAGAGGACTTACAACCAAGCACTGGTGACTGGATCATTGTTTACCAGTAAAGATGGATTACTTGCCAAAGGAAAAAAAAATCACTGTTTCTTTGGGATCCCCACGGGGGGTTGCATGCATTACATGCTATGCTTTGTCAGTCATTCAGCTCTGACTTATCCTTGGCGTGTTAAAAAATTATTGAGCACGATGCATACCCAATCTGCATTTTTTCTTTCAGTGTCCGGCTATTTCCTTTATTAAATTGTAAAAGACAAAAATTGAATAGAAAAAAAAAATATTTCCAAACTTACTAGCCAACATGCATTGAGAAACAAATGCAATGCAATTTACATCTCATCCCACCCTTGGAAAGGGGGAGGGGGGGCATGCTAAATAATTTGTTCGGGAACTAGGCATTTCTAAAAACTGTCAGTTATTTTATCAGTTTTTTTGTGGAAATAACACTCAAAGTGTCGATAAAAAAAATAATTGTATACATAATGCAATCGTATAATTAACAATGTACTTACTTATTGTTTTGCTAACTTTACTTGGCATCACTCCTGTTCCATTCAGCTCTGCATTTTGAAATTCTGGCATTTCTTCTGCATTAAAGTTCACTAAGTTTTGAAACTTATCTCTGCCCGTTTGCAAAATTGCATTAAAATACTTAACATTACTTTTGGCAGATGTCTTCACGGGAGAAACATTGTGGATATAGCCACTGATGTTTATAGTGTCTGTTTGTTCTGGTGATCCTTTAAACCTCTTCGCTTCAGATGCCATCCTCTTTCGTGTATCCAAGTCATAGTTGTGAATGAACTGAGCAAAGTGCTTCAAAATAAGAATGCAGAATGTTCTGACATGCGCTCTAAAAACGTGAATGAAATTCCTTATAAATAACTACACTAGATTCTTAGAATAAGTGATAAGGGTCACAAAAGGGGATAACAAAATACGTTCCTTCTCGCAGACGATATGAAAAATTTATTATTTAAAATATAATTTTTAATTTTTATGTGTACCCATACTTGGTCGTGATTGGTCAACTGTGACGGCTACAGGGGCCAGAAGCCCGAAAACCCTCAGCACAGTCTACAGGCCATATTTATGAAGGGATTTCATTGTAACTTCGTAGGATCACTCCAGATGATGCCCAGATGGGAATGTCCCCTTTTGGTCGTGATCATTCAACCATGATGGCTGCCCAAGCCCAAAAACCTTTAGCATAGTCTATAGGTCGTATTTATGGAAGGATTTCATTGTAACTTGTTAGGTTGTCTCCATATAATGCCTAGATGATGACAACCTCTTTTAGTCGTGATTGGTCAGCTGTGACGGCTTCAAGGGCCGGAAGCCCAAAAACCTTGAGCACAGTCTACAGGTCATATATATGAAGGGATTTCATTGTAACTTTGTAGGATCACTCCAGATTATTCCCAGTTGACAACGCTCTCTTTTGGTCATGATCATTCAACCATGATGGCTTCCCGAGCCCAAAACCAGAAAAAACTTTAGTGCAGACTACAGGTTGTATTTGTGAAGGGACTTCATTGTAACTTAGTAGAATGACTCAGTATAATGTCGAGATGAGGGCATCCCCTTTTAGTTGCAATTGGTCTACCATAATGGCTACACAGGCCTAAGGCCCGAAAACCTTTAGCACAGTCTACAGGCCATATGTATGAAGGGATTTCAATGTAACTTGATAGGATGACTCATTTTGGAATAATTTCACTGTAACTTGGTAACTTTCGTTGATATACGTTAACTGTGAGGGCCACATACATTAACTGTGAGGTCATATTAATCCACCCCTCAGCTCTTTAGTACAATGTACACCTCATATTATTTTTATTAAAAACATGGCATACAGGGAACAGAAATGAACAACATGTTCCCAATTATCACAATTCTTGTCTTATTTAATAATCCTTTCATAAACACTGAACACTATCCTTTTCATCAAACACAACACACAGACAAGTTAAGCTACAGTGTCATTGACACTTTCATTTTTTTAATGCTAGGATAGTGGGTTCTAGCACTCAACCAGTTAAAGCACACTGCACGTTGATGGTACAGGTACTGTCAAAGGATCCTAACCCTCTTTGTACCTGGTTAGTAACACGTTTAAGTGCCGCCAAAAGTGGGGATATGGCAACACAGTTACTGAAGTGTAGTGCACGTCGGTAGTACACATACTGTCAAAGGGTCCTAAACCTGCTTGTGTCTGGTTAGTAACAGTTACTTGCCACTACAAGTGTGTGCACAGTGGCATAGTGTGCTAAAGTGTACTGCACATTAGTACACATACTGTCAAAGGACCCCAACCCTGCTTGCACTTGGTCAGTAAGACAGGTATTCGCACCACATATGGTGGTACGGTGTGCTGAATCATATTGCACTTTGAGGGTACCCATGAAAAGGTCTTGGAGCATGGTGGCTCAGTGGAAGACTGTTGGTCTTCTATGCTAGAGGTCCCGAGTTCGATCCCCATCCGGGTGACCTGTGTTGTGTCCTTGGGCAAGGCACTTTATCCCAGTTGCCTACATAGGGGCACGATGATGCTGGGTACTGAGGTGTAACTGCACGTTGATGGTGCCCATGTCTTCAACCTCTGTAACCTTGCTTGACCAGAGCTTGAACAGAGTTAGAATGTTGAGGAGTTGACGGTTGTTCGTCGAGGCTCGGTGGTTCTCTCCGGGTACCTCGGCTTCCTCCACCCGTAAAACTGTCACATTCACCATTAGCCATTGTGCATAAGTATGTGATCTTAAACACCAATAAATAAATAATAAATAATGAAAGGGTCTGGCTTGCTCCATTTGTAAAACTGTCTTAACACATATTTGACAGTGACTGTCGAAAGTGCTATAAAACCTCAATAAATAAACAGGATTTTAATTTGTTATTTCCCTTATTGCGGGGTGTTTAAGTTTTTTTCCAATAGTTGCATGTTTTGCAGTAGTATGGAAATGTGGTGGCTCAATGGTTATAGAGCATTGGATGACTGAGGCGACTGTGTTGTTCCAATGGGCAAGATACTTAATCCAAATTACCAATATTAGACACGATGACACTATGTTAGTGTTTTACCAATTACCAAAAATGGCCACTGACTGATTACTGGTTTATTTGAGCTCACAAATGGCCGATTTCGATTCCGATTGTAATACCATGCACTACTTGACAAGTCGAGACTCGAATGAATGACATTAAGTTGAACATATTTCACAGTGTTAAACTCTGTTGACTCAGGTCCAGTAAAATTACCAGTCGTACACACTTGGGTGGTGAACATGGCTCACAGAGCCACGTTTACCACCCAAGTGCATGAAACTGGTAATTTTTACTGTGACCTGAGTCAATGACGTGCAACCTTCACTTTTTTCGGAATGAACTAGTGATTGCCGCAAGTACTCTAGCTTTACATGTCGTTTAACTTGTATATCCCTTAAAGGGGCATCTAGAGAGATTAAGAATACACAATGTGGTGGTTTTTCAACTTTATTGAATGGTATTGTTGACACCATTTTACATTAACAATTTAACAATTGCAGAAGATAAAAAAATGTGGTTTATGAATCATCACAAAATGCTTGGCAACAATCAGGTGAACTGATGTTCCAGGAGCCGTTGCTGATGTCACCTGATTGCCCACAATCAGCCAATTGTGGTGGCCAGTTCCGATCATCGGTTGAACACTACACTATGTATTAAAAAAGCATATTGCGTATTGATTGTGTACTTGACCTCAATCGTTGCTAACTTCGCTTGTGCGAAGTTGGAGGATATGACAGTTCTTTGTCACTGCTCATTGGTTTTCTCAAGGGGTACTATGGCTTCCTCCGCCCGTAAAACTGTCGGGACATGTGACCCTGGCTGTTGAAAGTGTTGTTAAACCCCAATAAATAAGAAAACAGTACGTTCATGTACAATTATTAGATCAGGCATCAAATACTCCAGAGAATAAGAGTTGTGACGAGAATTGAAATGAAATTATGACACATTGTACCAGTGTAATCCATCAATTTTAGCACAGTGGACAGACGGATGATGCTAATGGCAATGTTTACTGATTGTTCAGTGCAGTAATATTACATTACACTCACCACTCACCAATCACGGAGACAAGATGATAAATGTGATGCAGACCTGCTTCCGATGACGGGTAAGATCCCATTGATGGGACAACCTAAGACAGGGGCAGCTGGCACATTTGTTTTAATTACTGAAATGTATGAAACCTTCATTTCTAAGTGGCCTTCTGTTTATGCCAGGTGCTTGGCTGTTTACTTAACACAGGTAGAAGATGCCACATGCTAAAATTATTGGTCCTTGAGTACAATTGGACAAAGGGTTAAAACATGCGAAATCGATTGGCTTGTGTTTACTGTGACACATGAGTTAATAAATCAGTAGAATCACACACACAACTCATGATATGCGGTCTGTCATATCAAATTCTTATTAATATTGTTTAAACTAATTCTGGTCTCGGTAAATAATTTAAATAACAAAAAGCAAATGTACCTAAACTCTTGAATTAATGAGTTCAGTAAAATTAATTGTTTGTTTATTGAGGTTTAACAACACTTTGAACAGCCACGTCAAATAATGCTAAAGGTTTTACAGTCAGAGGAAGCTGGAGTACCCAGAGAGAACCACCAAGCAGCAGTGAGCAACTGTCAGACTTACAAGCTTACTAATCCGACACAAGCAGAGTTAGTAGCAGTTATATGCAAGCGCATGTAATATGTTAAGTTAGTACACAGTACCACTGTGCCACCAGGTGGGCAGTCTGGATTAAGTGTCTTTCTCAAGAATCGAGCAATCAACTTTTTGGTTTAAAGTCAAACCATCGGCATGCATTGTGTTCGGTTAGTACACTGTGTTCAGTTAGTCACTGTACCACCAGATCAGCAATTTGGATTAAGTATCTTGCACTAGGATCAAAACATCAACCATCGGCATGCCATGTGTTAAGGTTGTACACAGCACCACTGTACCGCCAGGTGAGCAATCTGGATTAAAATGTCTTGAGTTGGATCAAACCATCAACTATCGGCATGCAGTGTGTTAAGTTTGCATACAGGACCACTGTACCACCAGGTGAGCAATCTGGATTAAAATGTCTTGCGTAGGATCAAACCATCAACCATCGGCATGCAGTGTGTTAAGTTTGCATGCAGGACCACTGTACTGCCAGGTGAGCAATCTGGATTAAAATGTCTTGCGTAGGATCAAACTATCAACCATCGGCATGCAGTGTGTTAAGTTTGTACACTGTACCGCCAGGTGGGCAATCTAGATTAAAATGTCTTTCCTAGGATCAAACCATCAACCATCGGCATGCAGTGTGTTAAGTTTGTACACAGCACCACTGTACCACCAGGTGGGCTATCTGGATAAAGAGTCTTGTGCTAGGATCAAACCATCAACCATCGGCATGTACTATGTTAAGTTAGTACACTGCAGCAGGTGAGCAATCTGGATTAAAATATCTTGCTCTAGGATCAAACCATCAACCATCGGCTTGTACTGTGTTACGTCAGTACGCAGCACCACTGTGCCACCAGGTCGGCAACCTGGATTAAGTTACTTGCACAAGGATCGAAGAATCAGCCTTTTGGTTTGAAATCCAATGCTCTAATCAATGGCATTATGGGAAATTGCTCCCCTTATATGAGGTTTGTTTTTTAAAAGTCTGAATTATAGAATCAGGCCTCTACAAATTATCCAGACTTTGCGTGAAATGGATCAGTGCTTCTCTGTACTATAGTAGACAAGTTCTGCTGTACTGGTATAATGGGACCCAGTGATAGCCAATACATGAGGTGGGCATCCTCAAAAGTGGGCAATACACTTATAAATGATTGCCTAAAATTAAGGCCTAAAAAGTTCAAACTCTATTTTTCCAGTCCTCCTGCATGGTCCTTTTGGCAACTGCATGCTTTCTTTTTATAACCAATGCAAAGTTAAAAAAATAAAATTAAATGGTTTATGTCTGATATTTTACCCAAATTAATAAAATTGCTAAATTTGTTCCTTGGGTGCAACAAGGCTTTGCATTGCTTTAGCATAGCAAAGCCTTCTTGCAATTAAGGGACGAAATATACCACCACGCATGCTATTCTGTAGATTATGAGGCTTAAAACAAACCAAGAACATGAACTTTTGATGCTACATGTAAAGAAATAACTACAAAAATAAAAAAAAAAATAAACTGAAAAACCACCTGCCTACATGCATTGTTACAAAAAATAGCCTGAGAAACAAAATCTACTTTTTGGGATAGAAATTAACTTAATGTTTTACAGTATTTGTATTGTGATCATGATATTGCTGAAGATGCTGAAAATGATGGTCAGATTCAACAGACAAAGAAGGAACTAAACTGGAAAACTATCATGATCTTTGCTTCATTCAAAATGGGGAAACTGATTTTTTGTTCCTCTTGAAGAAAGTATGTTAACTCAAAATTTCCTCAGTATTCATTTGTTAACACTTACATGTTCTATTTCATCATGGTTTGTTTTTAATGACAGTTTGAACCACCAGAGTTATGTTGTGTGGGGCATTTTTACAGGTGGAGGGATCGAGTCAGACTTTGGAGAGAACCACGAAAAAGCAGCAAGTAACTTGGGCTCTCCAACTTGCAGACCTGGCACGAGTAGGGTTGATATTTGTTGAGGGCAAGTGTAACATGACTGCTGATTGCCTACACCACCATACTCCCACAACAGATTAAGTGCAGGGTTCATAATGACTGCTGATTGCCTACACCACCATACTCCCACAACAGATTAAGTGCAGGGTTCATAACACAGTGGAATACCTAAGGTATGGCATGTACCATATTTCAGACAAGACAAGACAAGTCATCCTTGAATAGCTTTTTTCACCTGTAAGTTTTAACCATCAGAGTTATATTATTGTGTGGGGCATTTTTAACTCACCTGACTGAAAGTCAGCATGAGCGATTGTGATCACTCGCCATCCAGCATCCTTGAACATGGTGTTCACATCTTCTCCAGAACTGTTGAACTGATTTCAGTTAAATTTGAGGTGATTGCTTGTTCTGACATCGCATTTTGTTTTTGTTCTAATCAAGTTGCCCAACCCCATTGGGGGTGGGGGGGTGGGGGTTGAAAAAGCTTCCAATTTGTTTTTTTAAAATCCTATCATGAAGCAGTGGATACAATGCCTTGATATTTGGTATGGAGCTTCCTTTTGAGGTGTAGAATCAAGTTTGTTCAAATGAAGTTGGTGGAGCAACATTTGGGAGGGGCAAGATTTTTGGCCTGCCCAAAATTTCTATTTTCTAAACCAATAGTCTGATTGAATCAAATTTGGTATGTGGTATCATTGAGTCATAAGAACTGTATCCCCCATGGATTCACAAGAGCTGAAAATAGAAATATTTTCAAATGCACATATTTCCCAAACCACACAGAACAGAGAACTGTTATTTGGTATGAAACATCCTTTTGACCAATAGAATGGAATGGTAAAAAAAAGTATCGGTTGTGTCAGGGTATTCTGTAGGAGGGTGGGGCGAGGCATTGGGAAAATGCTGACTCTGCATATTTGCAAAAATTAAAAATAAAATTTAATTCTTCAAAATCACTAATCATAATCTCTTGATATTTGGTATTCAGCAGATATAAGATTATTAAAATTAAGCCCCTTGGTTCATATTTTGGCTCAGTACATGAGCAATTTGACAAAGTTCATTTTTCAACATGAGAAACTGTAAAAATGAAAATATCTGAAAACAAAATAGGAGGTGCACATCTTGAATGTTTGTAAAAGCAGTGACGCATGGGAAAGGTGTGCGATCGCTCTCGTGCACCACCGTGATGCAAAAATTGTTCAAGGTGCATGAATAATCGCTCGCCTCTGTTCTTGGGTGTTTTTTATCCTTTTGAGTTGCGTCAACAGAAACATTCAATTCATTTTTGATGTTGAGAAATTTTTAATCACTCACAATTTCATGCGTTTAAAGTACAATTCCAAACAATTTCCTTTTCGTCATTATGAACATGACACACAGTAGTTCTCTTATACATCCACACACAACAGGCTAACAGTAAGAGGGTTGTACATTGACAACTTGCCCAGACCTTACTCCTGCCAGAAAATGAACACGCAGGACTAAATGTACAAATGGGCTAGACTGACCTCCTGGAAAAGTTTTTTATATAGAGTTAAAGATAGAGAGAAAGGAAACTGGTTAACCTCACTGGCAAAAACTGCAGTTTTTTCTATTCCCCTGTGGGTTCAAGTTTGGCCCTAACGAGGAGATTGCGCAGGCTCTGTTTTTTCTATAGGCAATGATAGGTCTATGATTTAATGGAACTGACAATTTTGAATTCACCAAATTAAATTCCTTTTTTAGTATTTTAGAAATTTCAACATTATTTCTGTTATAAGTTAGAATGAATCGAATGATGGACTGTTTTTCAAATTGTCCTCAAGACTTATTTATTCCCACAGGCCAAAGTGTTTGAAGACAGTCAATCCAGAAAGCTTCTCTTTGTTTTCTGTACTCGTCTGTTACCGACTCGGTCTCTTTAATAGGCAGTTGCTCACTTGAGTGAATTTCGAAATTTTCTAATGAATGGCCAGGAAGATTGAAATGTTCTGCTACTGGAGTATCATAATTGTGTTTTATATCCAGTTTGTGGTATGTAGCTCGTTCACGGAATGGATTCCGAGTTTCACCAACATACTGCTTTCGACAGCGATTACAAGTGATGAGATAAACCACGTTAGGTGAATCACAATGGCGGAAGCTACGAATTTGGTAGAGATTTTTTGTTTGTTCCAACGAAAATTCTTCTTTTTTATCTGGGATAAAAGTATGTAATCTGCAGCAAGGCTTGTCACAATGCACAACTGCGCCTTTTTTGACATGTAATACTTTATTGTTTTCAATTTTTTATGGTTCAAAATCATTGCTATTTTCAAAATTTTCCAATTTCCTAAGGGTTTCAGATTTTAGACTTCTGAGGAGGCGAGTTGAATATCCCCTCGATCTCAGTGACCCGAAGAGAATAGAACAAGCCTCGTTGAAATTTATCACATCACTCGAATTGCGGTGAAACCACTGTGATTTTATGATGCCCTTGAAAGTGTGGGGTGGATGGAATGATTTGGTATGTGAAAGTTGATGTGAATCGGTTGGTTTGAAAAATACTTTATAGTCAAGCCGACCGGTGGATTGAAATTGTTTGCCTTTGTAGACTGTCACATCTAGAAAATCAACAGAATCTTGACTTATGATAGCTTTAAGTTTGATGTTAGGATTGTGACTGTTCAAAATTTCCAAAAAATTATCAAAGTCTTCTCTGGAGTGTTGCCAAATAATAAATATGTCATCCAAATATCGGAAGTAAATAAGGCGTTGCTTATCACATTTGTTTAAAACCCCCTCCTCCCATTCAGCCATGTAGATACCTGCAAAGTTTGGACTAAATCTCTTAACCATCGGACATCCCATGATTTGTAAATAAATATCTCCATTGAATTCAAAATCATTTCCTTTCAAGCTCAACTCCAGTAGATCTAAAATCTGTTTGTCTGGGCGTTGAGTGTCAGGATATTTTCCAAACACAGTTTTTACAGATTCTACTCCTTTGTCTATGTCAATATTTGTGTACATAGAGTCAATATCCAAAGTGGCCAAGAATGCATTTTTCGAAATTCTTAAATTTGTAATTTTGGATAGAAAATCTTGTGTATTTTTTATATAGCTTGGGTGTCTATTAGCTATCGGTTTGAGGTGATAGTCGATTAATTCAGATATTGCGTAAGAGTCAGAATTACAGTCTGAAACAATAGGTCGTCCAGGTGGTGTTAGATTATCTGTCCATACTGATGGATTTTTGTGAATTTTAGGCAAGATATAAAATTGCCTTGTTTGAGCAGTGAGTGAAGGGGACAGATACCTAAGTTGTCTTTTGGAAATATGACCCTCATCAATGAGAGATTTGAGGATTTTGTCAAATTTCTCCTTGTTGCAAGGCTAAATAATTCTGTCTAATTTTTCATAATGTTTTCTATTACTAAGTTGCCTCATAGCTTCCCTGATATAATTTTTGCGAGATAAAATTACAACTGTGCCACCTTTATCCGCCTGTTTTATGATCAGATTTTTATTTTTACGAAGGTTCACAAGTGCTCGCCTTTCACCAGCTGTTAAGTTGTTTTTATCGGAGAGTAGGGTTAAATCAAAAACTCGTTCAGTAACCTGTTTACCGGCATGTATAATTTCAGGATCGACTGTGCTATCTGGGGGTGTCCACCCTGTAGATGCTGTAAATGGAGGTTTTTGCCCCCTTTCATTTTTGAAGAAGTCTGCAAGTTTTAATTCTCTATGAAAACATAGATAATCAGAAGGTGGAAGTTTTGCCGCCATGCCAGTTTTCGGCCTTGGAGTTGGTATAAATGTTAGACTGCGATCTAATAAAGATTTCTCTGCGGGTGTTAGGTTATCGGTTCCAGACAGGTTAACCACATTTGTTCCTAACCCTAGATCTTCGAGGTGGTTGTAGGTGGTTGTTACCATGGCCTTGAATTAGTTTAAAGATAGAAAGTTCAGCCAGTGGTCGTAAATTTTGTTGGCAGTTTCGGGTGTCCAATGGATCAAATCATAAACCACATTGAATTCTTTTTCGGGTAATTTTGGAATTACATTTATGTTTCGCATATTCAAAAGTGCCTTATTGATGCGGTTTAGGGTCTTCTTTTCCGCAAATTGGAGACGTTTTGAAAAATTTAATAATGCCAAAAATATTTTCGCAGACGGGATTTTTTTCCGGATTTCGCTTACCATCAGTGATAGCTGCATGGAAGCATCACCCGAAGTTTCTCCCCTGGAATTAATGCCAACGTTTAGGATAATTTTTTCGGGAGTAGAGTTGCCTCTATAATTTTTCACTATTGTCCAAAAGGGTTTAAAATTGGCACCTGGATAACATTCTATTTGCATGTCCGAATGGGGGGTTCGGTCAATACGTGCTAAATAAATTTTAACTTCCAAACAAAAGAATTTTCTTTCGAATATTGGGAAGGTGCCAAGTATGTTTTTGATTGCCGCCCTGATGACGAAACTTGAAGAATTTGTTCTCAAAATGGCGGCTCGGCGATACTGATTTGAGGTTCAGTACCAGCGATTTCAGTGTTTCCGAGTACGAAGCCACTGGTTGAACTGCGGAGGAAGTAGATGTGACAGGAGAAGAGTTAGGAGAATAAACAGGACCACTCCCGGTCGCGGTATCCAACTTGGAATTGTCCAAGGCCAAACGAGTGGCGGGAGACATTTGCAAATTGGTCCGTTTATCTGGAGTGAAAGAAGAGGTAGAAAGAGAAGGCGAAGAAAGAGATCGTAATCAGGCACGTTTTCCTGTACGCTGAGGCAATGGAGTTGCACAAGCAGCGGCCTTGGGACTACTACTCGTACCACTTCTTGCCTCCTTGGGATTTAGAGCCGAAATATAAGACTGGAAAGCCTCGATAGTCTTATCAGACAACTTGGTCTTGAAATTCTTTTTACCCCATTTCAAGGCTTGAATGACAGCCTTGTCAAAGTCCAGGTTCTTTGATGATTTGGCCGAAATAACCTGTGACTTTAAATTTTGTAAACAGCTTTCATAATGGGAAACGAGCTCGGCCAAGATGTCATGTGCCCAACTCAGATGTGTTCTCCTGAGTTTGGAGAAAACATCCGAATCGGGCAAAGCAGGTTTTAGGAAGGCACTCATGTCATCCAATCTATTTTGTAATGTTTTGGGAAATGTCCCATCTGCCAAATGGCCTTGCAACAGACCAAGGTGGTGAAAACACTGTATCACCTGAAATAGAGCCTTGACCAATCTGGAGAAATCTCCATAAGATGGATCAAAGGTCCCATTTCTTGGGAGATGAGCAGTGCTCTGTGGATTAGTTCTCCTTTTATTATTTTTTACAAAAACCATTGTTGACAGAATGTCTTCCCCTTAAACAATTAATAAATAAAACTAAAATGATATGACAAAAGAAATAAAATAAAAATAAAATTTTTTGAAGTAATTGAAGCTACCTTTTTGTGTCTTTGGTTGATCTTCAATCCTTCCTAGTTCTAAGAATCCGTCCGGCTTAACTGGTTGAGTGCTAGATTATTTTTGGAAGTTGGAATTTGTTCATATAGATTTGCATTATTAAAAATTATTGGAGAGTTCCTTAAGGCACTCTCCAATAATTTTTAATAATGCAAGTCTATATGAACACAACTGTATTTGCTTATGACTGAATAGGAAATTTGTGTAAAGAATATGAAGACTTTAGTATGGTACCCTCATGTTTCTTGAAACCCATGATAGTGGCTTCCAGCACTCAACCAGTTAACTAGTTTCGCATATGTTTGCTTTGTCAAAAGCCTTAAAGAACATTGAGTTGGGGGTAAAGGAACAAGCCACTTATTTAAAATTATGGGCGGGCTGGTCAGTTTGTCTATATGGTGGTAACTGACGAATTAGACATTAACCGATTAATCTCGGCTTAGGTGTGGAATTCAACGCTCATTGTTTCGCATGTGTTTTCTCTCAATAAGCTCAAGTCCGCTAAGATAAAACTGTTATCAAGCACATTGTGAGGTAATTTGTTTTATAGTCCAAAGTGAAAGGAAGTTTGTTTTCAACTTTGATTTGTGATGTAATACACCTGCTGTTACTGCTCCCATATGCTTTCAAAATGGGAAATGTGTCGATCGTTACAATCAACGAGAAGAAATTTAAGACAAAAAAAAATTCTTTTACTAGTTAAATTTCGAAGCTCCGCTCAGAGAAAGTTTTCTCTGTAAGTGAGCATTAAAATTACGAGTTCTCAATTCGAAAACCCACCCAAATATTGTGTTAAAATAGATCAAATAAAGATTTAGTCAGATGTGGGAAGGATCAAAATTAAAACAAAATGAGAACAATTCTTTTGAGGATGTTTCAGCGCCAGAGCACCATGCAACACCATATCCGGTCAGCAACTCCCACCGTGCTCGGCAATCTGGTCCCACATTCTAGCTGAAGGTCCTCTACGGGTTCCTCCAGCCAGAGCTATGAGAGCGAACCCCCAAGGCATCAATGCAGATCACCAACCACAAACAATGTCCTAAACCGCTCGGACCCCAAAACTGTGTAGGGTGGATGACCTATTGATGTTAAACCCCAAACAGATTATTCCCTGACGGAAGGTAATAAAATAGGCTGAGGTAAATTTTCGCAAAACGCAATTAGGTAAGGATTGCCTGAAAATTGCAACATTGTTTGAAAATACTTTTTTCCATAAAATTAAGAATTTCATTTGGGCATATCAGTGATCTGGCACTCGCTAGTAGGTATTTTAAACTGAGAAAATGCACTGGCACAGATGTTTTCTGAGAAACATTTTTTAGTTTTTATATGCCACTCAACAATAATGGTATTTTGCGACCAATGAGCCGCGCCGAAGGACTAAATGTCCAATCCACCTGTCCCTCCCTTCCCGCCCATGCAGTACCCAGTCAAAAAGCTAGGCATCTGACCGTGAACTGCATCGACAGGACAAAGTAAAAAAGGAATTCGGCATCCCCATTGGGTCACAAACATCTGAAAAGTTTTTTTATTGTTTTTTTATACATTTTTTTGTTTTGTTTGGCCTCCTGGAAAAAGTTTTTTATAGAGTTAAAGATAGAGAGAAAGGAAACTGGTTAACCTCACTGGCAAAAACTGAAGTTTTTTTATATTCCCCAGTGGGTTCAAGTTTGGCCCTAACGAGGAGATTGCGCAGGCTTCTGTTTTTTCTATTGGCATTGATAGGTCTACGATTTAGTGGAACTGACAATTTTGAATTCACTAAATTAAATTCCTCTTTTAGTATCCTTTGGACCAGTAGAATTGAATGGTAGAAAAAAATTGCCATCGGTTATGTTAGGGTGTTCTATGGACATAGAAAAATTGCTGAGTCAGCATATTTGCAAATATTTAACAAAATCTTTTCTCCAAACCAATCATCAGAATCTTTTGATATTTGGTATACAGCATTCATAGGGGGGTCAGATACAAGTTTGTAGAAATAAAGCTCATTGGTTCATATTTGGGCTCTCTACATGAGCCTTAAGTTTTAACATAGGGTAATATAGGGAATATTCTTTAAAAATCTTCTTCAAAACCACCAGTCAGATTTTAATGTTTGGTATACATCATTGTTATGAAGGTCAGATTCAAGATTGTTCAAACCAAGTCCATAGGTTAATATTTGGGCTTCCTACTAATTTTAACTTTGTTCAATATGGGCAGTAATTTAAAAAAAAATCTTTTTCAGATCCATCAGTCAGAATGCTTTCATATTTGGTATGCAACATCTCTGGGGGGAGGGGGTCAGAATCAAGTTTGTTCAAAATCAGGTCCGTAGGCATATATTTGGTCTCGCTATGGTAGCCCAAATTTTTACTTAGTGGAATATAAGGAAATTTCTTTAAAAAAATCTTCTTCAGATCCACTAGTCAGAATGCTTTCATATTTGGTATACAACATCTCTAGGGGGCAGGGGGGGGGGGGGGGGGGGGGGCAGATTCCAGTTTGTTCAATTTGTGTGTTTGGGTTAATATTTGGGCTCCATATGGGAACCTGAAATTTAACTTTGTACAATATGAGGGAATTTCTTCAAAAAATCATCTTCTTCCTATCCACTGGTCAGAATGCTTTCATATTTGATATACAACATCTCTAGAGATTCAAGTTTGTTCAAATCGGATCCATAGGTTAATATTTGGGCTTGCTATGGTTGTCCATATTTCAACTTAGTGTAATATATTTCTATTTTATCTCCACCTCACATCCTCAGTTTCCTGTCACAAATGCTGATGTCCATATCCCAACATACTGAATTGCTCCTTTCCTTTTTGTCTGTACCTATTCCTCTATTCACAGCTACTTCTGCTCCGACTACTTGAGCCTTAACATCACATTTCTCTGTCACTACCTGAAAAATTCAAATCATCGGTTGTTTAGATCTATTCCAGAGTGTTATTCCCACTATTGTTACCTCCCTTTACCCTACATTTGGGTTTTTCCACTCAACAATTGAAACAATGGGATGACGTCATTCGAAACATCGACTTTGGATATACCTCTCACCAAAATCAGTAAGTGCCAATACAAACACCCCTAGCATTTGTCAAACACGTCATCACTCTGCATCCACCACACTGAGCCGAGATAGTATATAAGGCTGAGCCACAAGTAGTTACCTTTGCCTCTGACGAGTTCTCCAATCAGAACGAAACCGGTTAGGCATACCTATCAGACTCATTCACGGGATTTCTATGCACAGGTCCCCTTGAACTCTGTTGAGTTGTTTTATTTGTAATATATTTCTTTAAAATTTCTCTTCTTCAGATCCAACAGTCAGAATGCTTTCATATTTGGTACACAACATCTCTAGGGATAATAGTAAAAAAAAATTGCTGGCGGTTGGGTCACGGTTTTCTGTAGAGGGCATCGAAAAAATGCTGAGTCAGCATATTTGCAAAAATTTACAAAAAAACATTACGCCAGAACCAATGATCAGAATCTCTTGATATGTGGTATTCAGCATCCATAGGAGAGTCAGATATACATTTGTCAAAAAGAAGCCTGTTGGTTTAGATTTGGGCTCAACACAGTAGCCTGTATTTTTAACGTAGGTCAGTATGGGAAATATTTTGAACCTTTAATATACTGGTATTTATGATAAGTTTGAGTGGAAACAATAGGGTTTGCAAAGAAAGTTCTCCTTGATCTTGTGCACCATAAACAGGCATCAGTGTTCTGAATATTTACCTGTTTATATACAACAATATACATGTACAAGAAAATATAAGTCTTGGAAGTCTTTGATTATTACCATAGGGGGCCTCAGTGTGCTATCATAGTTGTGTCTGAAGCATACTTGTGTAATATAAACTCATTCTCCAGAAAAACACATTTCATGGTCATATTTATCATCTTCAGCCTCATTGTTAGCTATTTCTGGGAGGTTGAAGATTATAAATACATTCCCTGTTCTTTCCTCAGGTTGCTTCATTAGCACTTTGGTGGTTTGGTTTGCTTCCTGTTTTGCGGTGGCGGTGGCAGGACAGAGAACACCATGTGTTCTCAGCCTTGCCTCCCCAATTCAGTCGGTTACCTGGTCTGCAATACAAATCTTCATTCACCCACAATGGATCTTGCCTCCCCAATTCAGTCGGTTACCTGGTCTGCAATACAAATCTTCATTCACCCACGGTGGATCTTGTAACCCAGTAATCAATCAGTCAATCAGATTTCTAACCTTTCAGTTTATCTCTGATCACGTCCACGACTGACAGATTTTCATCGATCGCATCATCATGATTTCAAGATCTCTGACCTTTCGTCAGATGTCTGTCATGCCCACGACTGACAGCATTTCATTTGTCACCTCATGATGATTGATCCAGTCTAAACTGTATTTGTGAAGCAGACCGAATTGCCCTCAATAAGGCCAATCTTCAAAAATCTTCTTCTTCAGATCCATCAGTCAGAATGCTTTCATATTTGTTATAAAATATCTCGTGATTTCTTGTGAAAATGATTCATAGTATACATAAAGAAAATGTTTATATACAAAAACAGAATGGATGTTTTCATTGAGAAAATGTGTCATACATGTGTATCTTAAATTGGTTGAGAAATGTTTAAAAAAAAAAGGTATCAAATGTATAGCATAAACTAACCATGATTAGGATTTTGAAAAAAAATGTAGGTATTTTCATAAAAAAAAAGAGACAAAAAATTTTAGGATTGTTACATGAAACTTTAGAAAATAAGGCATCAAAGAACGAAAAAATTAGGGCCAGTTGAAAGTCTGAATTTTAGAGGACTTACAACCAAGCACTGGTGACTGGATCATTGTTTACCAGTAAAGATGGATTATTTGCCAACGGAAAAAATAATCACTGTTTCTTTGGGATCCCCACGGGATGTTGCATGCATTACTTGCTATGCTTTGTCAGACATTCAGCTCTGACTTATCCTTGGCGTGTTAAAAATTATTGAGCACGGTGCATACCCAATCTGCATTTTTTCTTTCAATGTCTGGCTATTTTCTTCATTAAATTGTAAAAGACAAAAATTGAATTGAAAAAAAAATATTTCCAAACTTACTAGCCAACATGCATTGAGAAACAAATGCAATGCAATTTACATCTCATTCCACCCCTGGAAAGGGGGAGGGGGGAATGCTAAATAATTTGTTCGGGAACTAGGCATTTCTAAAAACTGTCAGTTATTTTATCAGTTTTTTTGTGGAAATCACACTCAAAGTGTCGATAAAAAAAATAATTGTATTAACATACTTAACATTACTTTTGGCAGATGTCTTCACGGGAGAAACATTGGGGATATAGCCACTGATGTTTATAGTGTCTATTTGTAGAGGTAATCCTTTAAACCTCTTCGCTTCAGATGCCATCCTCTTTCGTGTATCCAAGTCACAGTTGTGAATGAACTGAGCGAAGTGCTTCAAAATAAGAACGCAGAATGTTCTGACATGCGCACTAAAAACGTGAATGAAATTCCTTATCACTACACTAGATTCTTAGAATAAGTGATAAGGGTCATAAACATGTTTAACGAATTACGTTCCTTCTCGCAGACGATATGAAAAATTTATTATTTAAAATATAATTTTTAATTTTTATGTGTACCCATACTTGGTCGTGATTGGTCACCTGTGACGGCTACATGGGCCAGAAGCCCGAAAACCTTCAGCACAGTCTACAGGCCATATTTATGAAGGGATTTCATTGTAACTTTGTAGGATCACTCCAGATGATGCCCAAATGGGAATGTCCCCTTTTGGGGGCAACCATTCAACCATGATGGCTGCCCGAGCCCAAAAAACCTTTAGCATAGTCTATAGGTCGTATTTATGGAAGGATTTCATTATAACTTGTTAGGTTGACTCCATATAATGCCTAGATGACGCCATCCTCTTTTGGTCGTGATTGGTCAACTGTGACGGCTTCAAGGGCCCGGAGCCCGAAAACCTTGAGCACAGTCTACAGGTCATATATATGAAGGGATTTCATTGTAACTTTGTAGGATCACTCCAGATTATTCCCAGTTGACAACGCCCTCTTTTGGTCGTGACCATTCAACCATGATGGCTTCCCAAGCCCAAAACCAGAAAAAACTTTAGTACAGACTGCAGGTTGTATTTGTGAAGGGATTTCATTAAAACTTAGTAGAATGACTCAGTATAATCTCGAGATGAGGGCATCCCCTTTTAGTTGCAATTGGTCTACCATCATGGCTACACAGGCCTAAAGCTCGAAAACCTTTAGCACAGTCTACAGGCCATATTTATGAAGGGAGTTCAATGTAACTTGATAGGATGACTTGTTTTTGAATAATTTCACTGTAACTTGGTAACTGTCGTTGACATATGTTAACTGTGAGGGCCACATACATTAACTGTGAGGTCATATTAATCCACCCCTCAGCTCTTTAGTACAGTGTACACCTCATATTATTTTTTATTAAAAACATAGCATACAGGGAACAGAAATGAACATGTTCCCAATTGTCACAATTCTTGTCTTATTTAATAATCCTTTATAAACACTGAACATTATCCTTTTCATCAAACACAACACAGAGACAAGTTAAGCTACAGTGTCATTGACACTTTCATTTTTTTGATGCTCTGATAGTGGCCTCTAGCACTCAACCAGTTAAAGCACACTGCACGTTGATGGTACATGTACTGTCAAAGGATCCTTACCCTGTTTGTGCCTGGTTAGTAAGACGTTTAAGCGTCGCCAAAAGTGGGGATATTTTGCGACACAGTGTGCTGAAGTGTAGTGCTTGTTGGTAGTACACATACTATCAAAGGGTCCTAACCCTGCTTGTGTCTGGTTAGTAACAAAGTTATTCGCCAGCACATGTGGGTACATGGCGTCACAGTGTGCTAAAGTGTACTGCATGTTGGTAGTACACATACTGTCAGAGGATCCTAACCCTGAGGGTACCCATGAAAAAATTGAAAAGGTCTTGGAGCACGGTGGCTCAGTGGAAGACTGTTGGTCTTCTATGCTAGAGGTCCCGAGTTCGATCCCCATCCGGGACGACCTGTGTTGTGTCCTTGGGCAAAGTACTTTATCCCAGTTGCCTACATAGGGGCACCATGACGCTGTGTACTGAGGCGTACTGCATGTTGATGGTGCCCATGTCTTTAACCACTGTAACCACTGTAACCTTGCTTGACCAGAGCTTGAACAGAGTTAGAATGTTGAGGAGTTGATGGTTACTCGTCGATGCTCGGTGGTTCTCTCCGGGTATGTACCTCAGCTTTCTCCACCCATAAAACTCACGTTCACCATTAGCCATTGTGCATAAGTATGTGACTTTAAACACCAATAAATAAATAATAAATAATCAAAGGGTCTGGCTTGCACCATTTTGTAAAACTGTCTTAACACATATTTGACAGTGACTGTCAAAAGTGCTATAAAACCTCAATAAATAAACAGGATTTTAATTTGTCATTTCCCTTATTGCGGGGTGTTTAAGATTTTTTCCAATTGTTGCATGTTTCGCAGTAGTATGGAAATGTGGTGGCTCAATGGTTATAGAGCATTGGATGACTGAGGCGACTGTGTTGTTCCAATGGGCAAGATACTTAATCCAAATTACCAATATTAGACACGATGACACTATGTTAGTGTTTTACCGATTACCAAAAATGGCCACTGACTGATTACTGGTTTATTTGAGCTCACAAATGGCCGATTTCGATTGTAATACCATGCAATACTTGACAAGTCGAGACTCGAATGAATGACATTAAGTTGAACATATTTCACAGTGTTAAACTCTGTTGACTCAGGCAGGTCCAGTAAAATTACCAGTCGCACACACTTGGGTGGTGAACATGTCTCACAGAGCCACGTTTACCACCCAAGTGCATGAAACTGGTAATTTTTACTGTGACCTGAGTCAATGGCGTGTAACCTTCACTTTTTTCAGAATGAACTAGTGATTGTCGCAAGTACTCTAGCTTTACATGTCGTTTAACTTGTATATCCCATAAAGGGACATCTAGAGAGATTAAGAATATACAATGTGGTGGTTTTTCAACTTTATTGAATGGTATTGTTGACACAATTTTACATTAACAATTGCAGAAGATAAAAAAATGTGGTTTATGAATCATCGCAAAATGCTTGGCAACAATCAGTTGAATCAATGTTCCAGGCTCCCCGTTGCCGTTGTCACCCAATTACCCACAATCGGCCAATTGTGGTGGCCAGTTCCAATCATCGGTTGAACACTACACTATGTATTAAAGCATATTGCATATTGATTGTGTACTTGTCCTCAATTGTTGCTAACTTCGCTTGTGCTAAGTGGGAGGATATGACAGTTGTTTGTCACTACTCATTGGTTTTCTTGGGGGTACTATGGCTTTCTCCACCTGTAAAACTGTCAGGACATGTGACCATGGCTGTGAAAAGTGTTGTTAAACCCCAATAAATAAGAAAACAGTAGGTTCATGTACAATTATTAGATCAGGCATCAAATACTCCAGAGCATAAGAGTTGTGACGAGAATTAAATGAAATTATGACACATTGTACCACAGTTGTCATAAATTTTAGCACAGTGGACAGACAGATGATGCTAATGGCAACGTTTACTGATGGTTCAGTGCAGTAACTTTACATTGCACTCACCAATTGTGGAGACAAGATGATAAATGTGATGCAGACCTGCTTCCGATGACGGGTAAGATCCCATTGATGGGACAACCTAAGACAGGGGCAGCTGGTACATTTATGTTTGAATTATTAAAAGGTATGATGCCTTCATCTCTAAGTGACCATCTGTTTATGCCAGGTGCTTGGCTGTTTACATAACACAGCTCGAAGATGCCACATGCTAAAATTATTGGTCCTTGAATACAATTGGACAAAGGACAAAGGGTTAAAAAATGCGAAATCGATTGGCTTGTGTTTACTGTGACACATGAGTTAATAAATCAGTGGAATCACACACACAACTCATAATATGCGGTCTGTTGTATTATTGCGTAATTCTGGTCTCTGTGAATAATTTGAATAACTAGAAGCAAATGTACCTAACCTCTTGAATTGATGAGTTCAGTAAAATTAATTGTTTGTTTATTAGGGTTTAACAACACTTCGAACAACCATGTCACATGATGCTGAAAGATTTACAGCAGAGGAAGCTGGAGTACCCAGAAAGAACCACCAAGCAGTGGTGAGCAACTGTCAGACTTACAAGCTTACTAATCCGACACAAGCAGAGTTAGCAGCAGTTATATGCAAGCGCATGTAATATGTTAAGTTAGTACACAGTAACACTGTGCCACCAGGAGCCAATACTATAAAACGTTTACAATTGTATTTTCTAGAATTGTATTTTCTACTTATTAATATAACTGACTAAAATGAATCAGTAGCATTTTAAAAGATATATGCCATCTGGCAAATTGCCACATCTTTGAAAATGATATTGGTTCATTTCAACCCATTTAATGTCACAACTAGATAACACAATTGTAGAAAATACAATAGTAATAGTTTCGTAGTATTGGCCCCAGGTGGGCAGTATGGATAAAGTGTCTTGCTCAAGAATCGAGCAATCAACTTTTTGGTTTAAAGTCAAATCATCAGCATGCATTGTGTCCAGTTAGTACACTGTGTTCAGTTAGTACACTGTATCACCAGATCAGCAATCTGGACTGAGTATCTTGCACTAGGATCAAAACATCAACCATCGGCATGTCGTGTGTTAAGTTTTATACATTGCACCACTGTACCGCCAGGTGAGCAATCTGGATTAAAATGTCTTGCGTAGGATCAAACCATCAACCATCGGCATGCAGTGTGTTGAGTTTGCATACAGGACCACTGTACCGCCAGGTGGGCAATCTGGATTAAAATGTCTTGTGTAGGATGAAATCATCAACCATCAGCATGCAGTGTGTTAAGTTTGCATACAGGACCACTGTACCGCCAGGTGAGCAATCTGGATTAAAATGTCTTGCGTAGGATCAAACCATCAACCATCGGCATGCAGTGTGTTAAGTTAGTACACAGCACCACTGTACCACCAGGTGGGAAATCTGTATTAAAATGTCTTGCGTAGGATCAAACCATCAACCATCGGCATGCAGTGTGTTAAGTTTGTACACTGTACTGCCAGGTGGGCAATCTGGATTAAAATGTCTTGCATAGGATCAAATCATCAACCATTAGCATGCAGTGTGTTAAGTTAGTACACAGAACCACTGTACTGCCAGGTGGGAAATCTGTATTAAAATGTCTTGCATAGGATCAAACCATCAACCATCGGCATGCAGTGTGTTAAGTTTGTACATGGCACCACTGTACCACCAGGTGGGAAATCTGTATTAAAATGTCTTGCGTAGGATCAAACCATCAACCATCGGCATGCAGTGTGTTAAGTTAGTACACAGCACCACTGTACCACCAGGTGGGAAATTTGTATTAAAATGTCTTGCGTAGGATCAAACCATCAACCATCGGCATGCAGTGTGTTAAGTTTGTACACTGTACCGCCAGGTGGGCAGTCTGGATTAAAATGTCTTGCATAGGATCAAATCATCAACCATCGGCATGCAGTGTGTTAAGTTAGTACACAGCACCACTGTACCACCAGGTGGGCAATCTGTATTAAAATGTCTTGCGTAGGATCAAACCATCAACCATCGGCATGCAGTGTGTTAAGGTTGTACACAGCACCACTGTACCGCCAGGTGGGCAATCTGGATTAAAATGTCTTGTGTAGGATCAAACCATCAACCATTAGCATGCAGTGTGTTAAGTTTGTACACGGCACCACTCTACCACCAGGTGGGAAATCTGTATTAAAATGTCTTGCATAGGATCAAACCATCAACCATCGGCATGCAGTGTGTTAACCCCTCTGAACTGATGTTCATGATCTCTTTTATGTTCATGAACTGATCATGAATGTTCATGAATAATTTATCAAAATTCATGACTGATTCATAATCATGGTTCATGAACCTGTTTCATGAATGTTCATGAATCACAATGATGAACAATTCATGAACTTTAATGAATCAAGGAGTTTTAGCAGCTGGGCAAAAAAACTTAGAATTTTTATGTTTAATTAAAATAAGAAAGATTGTATACAATAACTAAATGAAGAAAAGTGAGGATTTCTTCTTTAGTCATTTTTCAGTACAGAAATCACGAATTTTCATGAATATTCATGAACAATATAAAAAAAAACTCCACACTTTACATGTATATATGAAACATAATTGAATTCCAGATTTTCTTAACTTATTGTTTAACCCATTACCCAACGAATTGGCCGCATCTGCCCACGTAATATGCAAATTCAGCAGTTGAAAAAATATTATTTTTCAAAAAATTCCAACAAAACCATATCATGTGACCACTCGTTGGAACGAGCTCATTCCAACGAGGGGTCACATGATATGGTTTTGTCGAAACGTTTTGAAAAATTTGAAAAAATGTTATTTAAAATAATAAATTTTGATGTCGTCTGCATTGGATAAAGGGTTAAAAAAAAAATCAACTAATAGTGGTAAAGAAATTCTGAGAAGATGAAAATCCGAGAATTTTAAATTAAATTCACAAACAATTTCCAAGCAATGTCCCCCCCCCCCCCCCCCCCCCTCCCCCACACACTTTATTTCATTTGTCTTTCATTTTTGTCTAAATATTAAGATGACAATTTTCATACATAATGTGTATTCCAATCCAATAATAGCTTCAACTGACACTAATCCTTGGGAAGCTTTCTTGAAGAGAGTCCTAAGTATCAAGTTTCAGTGGCAGGTCTTGAATTAAAAAACAGTTTACACAATCAACAGGCATAAAACAGCCAGTGAGTACACTTTTTACCAAAGCAACTACCAAAATACATTTGTGTCTCCGGTACCTTCTATTTGAGTGATGCAGCCCCCTTACTGGGTCTGCATCAGCTCTGGACGACGCAACCATGCCACACTCGGCTTATCAATGCTCCTGCGTCTGAGACATAGTCTCAATGACTGAAGTAAGATTCATGTCCAGAAAGGGCCAGTACTTGGCCATTTATTAACATATAGTGAATAAAGTGTTGTACATAATATTGATTTTACACGATACAGATTATTTACATACATATATGTTATTAAACCCCAACCAATTCAAACCTCTAATGTCACAACTGGCAGAGGTGGGAGAATAAACGCCTCACGACTGGCAGAGGTGGGAGAATAAACACCGCCGCCTGCAGAACTGTAGCCATTGAAAAAGGAAGGGAATGGAATGCCCAGGGTGGGAAAAGAGTAACGAAACGATGGCAGGACCTGATTCCCGACTTGTTCCCACGAAGCTCCGAATGAAAATGCAGCTATACGTACTGAATTCCCCCACGCCTTAATAAATCTCTTTGTCTGTCCGATGGTCATTGGCCGAATTTGGAACCATGTGTTTTGGATTATTGAGAAACCCTTATCACATTGTCCCTTGTTTGACCTGGCTTTGGATTTAGCTGTCTATATAAATTAGATAAGGGTCTTTCCAGACGTGCCGCAGCTCTAACATGTGCCACCATGACTGATGGTGACTTGTAAGAGATGTCTAAGTACCGTTAGGCACAAACTTATTTACACAGCCATGCTTGGCTATGTAAATCCCCTTTGTGTCTCCGGTACCTTCTATATGAGTGACGCAGCCCCCTTACTGGATCTGCATCAGCTCTGGATGACGCAACCATGCCACACTCGGCTTATCAATGCTCCTGCGTCTGAGACATAGTTTTAATAACTGAAGTAAGATTCATGTCCAGAAAGGGCCAGTACTTGGCCATTTATTAACATATAGTGAATAAAGTGTTGTACATAATATTGATTTTACATCTGTGGCGATCTTTCTTATTTTTTACTTTTGCTATGGCCCTTTGAGCTTTGGCTTCTTCCTTGTCTAAGGCTTTTCTGTAAATTTCATCTTCTTGGTGTTCTTCATATAATTTATACATTTTTTGTGCATTTTTCACACCGCTGAAGTTTGAATTCTATTGATTTCTGTCTCTTTTTATCTTAATCATTTTTGCTCTGCAACTGCTTCAGCTGTTTTGCTGCTCGAGAACCAGATGCCACTGGGCACTGACACTTTTTACAGAGTTTCACAATAGATTCTCCTGGGCCACTGAATGTATAGCACTGTGGGCTCTTCCCAGAAAGTTCCTAGCAAAGGTGATATTACGTGCCAAAGACCTCCGGAGACAGCGATTCACTGCCTCGGCTTTTTGGTATTGCTATGAAGTTTGGTCTTCAGTATATTGCACCTGGACATTCGTATATTAGCACATTTTCGTAACCTTTGACTTGCATTGGTGATAGAGGAATTTTAAATGAATCTGACAAATATGCACTCTTGGAAAGCCAAGTTTTCTTGATAGAACAAACATATGAATATCGCTTGCACAATTTATGATTTCCTTGGTAACAATCGACAATTGCATCTACAGCATATGACATGGCATTTATAACTTTATTTATATTTCCAAAATGTTTCTTGTGACAAGCTGACAGTTCAGTTGTGCATCTGGCTGCTATATCCAATGCAAAGTGGTTACAGTGTGTTTGTCTTTCAGTCTTTGTCTTCCCAGGCATTATTGCAACAATACTCTTGTCATTCTTTATTCTCTTTCTCTGATTTGCAGATAAGTGCCTTGTATCCAGTAAATGTTCAGGGCGTATTGAACTCCTTTTATTCTTGTATATGTTCTCAGCTGCTTTAAAGGCTTTAGAATCAGAATCAGTTGTCATGTACTGGACCTCCAAGTCATCTGATTTTAGTTGTTCTAGGCAAGAAGTATTCCATGCCTTTTCATTGCCAATACTTTCTTTCATATTCAATGTTACTGTGCACTCTGGGTTTTCCGGCCCACAGGGCTGTTGGTTAATGTGTTTTCCTCTCCTGGAAAATAGTTTATTCTTGTTACAAACTGAAATCACTTGTTTTTTGCTGGTGACATTCTCTGCATGAATATAAGTACACTGAGTAGCAGGTTGGAATGGTGTTTTCCCTATACCTGAATACAGTGGATTATTGTACACTGCATCACATTCAACACTTCTAATATTTCGCTTCACACTTCTCAAAGTGTTGATTTCTTTGAGTTCTTCTCGTCTGGTCTTCATTTCATTCTCATTAGTTTTCTCTTTTTGTGAACATACCAAATTCCCTGTCTTCTGCATCCCTTTTTCAGAAGGGGCAGGTGAATTTTGTGTCATGCACAACCTGCGGAAACTTGCATTACCTATACTAGTCTGTGAGAGCCCCACTTGAAGTGCTCTGTTTGTGCATGCTGATCTGCGACCCTGTTTTGGGCTGGAAATTTCCTCATATAAAGAGAATCCAGTAGAAACATAGGAGCAGGTATTGCAGATGACTCGCTCCCTCCAAACAAGTCCACGTCTTTCCTCCCCATTCGGATCAAAAGAAAGGTATCCATCACATTCTGGATTAAGTTGCCTGTGTTTTTTGTATTCCACATCTCGGCCATTTTACCCACATGTACCAGTCTGTAACTATCTTCTTCAGGCCTGAAATTTGAAGAAAATTGCTCAGATATGAATGAATGAATGATTGAATGAATGAATGAATGAATGAATGAATGAATGAATGAATGAAATGAAATGAAATGAAATGAAATGAAATGAAATGAATTGGATGGATGGATGGATGGATGGGATGGATGGATGGATGGATGGATGATGGATGGATGGATGGATGGATGGAAGAATGAGTTATGTTTCTTTCTGAGCAATTTTTTCCAAATTTGTATCTTTATACTAACTAACAATAATCAGGTGGATCTGCAGGCAGGCAGGCAGGCACGCAGGCAGGCTGGCTGGCTGGCTGGCAGGCAGGCAGGCAGGCAGGCAGGCAGGACTTCACTTCCTGGTACATTTTCTCTCTTATTTGTTGCATGACCCCATGTTTTGTGGCCAGAGAAAGTTGTGTGAAGGTCTGTACTTTATGTAGGTATTTAAATATTTAATTTAAAGTGATGCGATCATATTTTTCTCCACATAAGTGTTATAATGGTCGCCTATGGGAAAATATTTAGTTCTGTGAGACCTATAGACTGGGACGGTGTTGGAAGAAACAAAAAATATCCGTAACACTGGTAATTTGTGAGTAAGCTATAAAAAGGCTAGGTACATCATTGACTTCAAATGGCAATCAAATACCAGACCAAATTCTTTGGGAAAGTTTATGGTTCAGTCCCAAAACCTGAAAGAGTTTTCTAAATACAACAGACAAGTATTACAAAATCTTCAGGTTCAGTAGGTTTAGTAATATAATCAGTTACATTTTGTTTGGTAGAGATCTGTGCATGCTGCCAAACAAAATATAATGGGCTTCATGTAGATTAAAAGATATTTCATTATGAATTACCGATATGTCAGTCTGAGGTAAATAAGAGGGTTCATGATGAGCTTGCTGGAAAAAAAAAACATTACAATGGTTGAAAATGGAGATGCCCTTCCACTGAACCCCAGTGTACAAGGTTTTGAACAAGTGTGAATACCCAGATAACTATATGCAGATAACTACATAAAAAAAAATTCCTGCACACACCAATGCCATCATCCTGATAATTACCTGGGTTTTGAAAATCCAGTATTGAAGGACTGTCAAACATGACCTGCTCCAATTAATCATACTTAACCTAATTTTCTGACAAGATTGCTCAGTGCTATGTAAAAATATTGCTATTCAGAATATAGTACTAATTTCAATTTTGTGCCTCCCAAACATAATGTAATACCTCACTGGAATGGCTCTCAAAGCCCGTTCCAATGAGGAGTACCAACTCAAGTTTCTGTAGCACAAATAAGATTCAGTTGGTAGAGTGCTGGAAGCCCATATTTGGGCTGTACTGAATACCACCATGCACAGGCTGTGACTATAACATCTACACTCTACTGATGGTGATTTCATATTGACCCTGGCAAATTTTGTTGTTTACATCATGCTCTGTTACATTTGATTAGATGGGAGCGTGGTGGCTCAGTAGGTAGAGGTGCAGGCTGCAAGCCGAGAGGTCCTCGGTTCGATTCCCACCTGCGGCAACCACGTTGTGTCCTTGGGCAAGACACTTCATCTCCATTGCCCGCGTGGGGGCACGATGATGCCGTGTACTAAGGCGTACTGCACGTCGATGGTACACATGTCTTCAACCAATCTAACCCTGCCTGCACCGCAGTGCGGAGTTACGATGTTGGGGAGCTGGCAGCTGCTCTTCGTTGCTCGGTGGTTCTCTCCGGGTACTCCGGCTTCCTCCACCCATAAAACTGTCACGGTCATGATTAGCCATCATGCATAAATATGTGACCTTAAACATCAATAAATAATAATAATAATTTGATTGGATAGTGCCTCTTGGCACTATCCAATCAAATGTAATAGAGCAATATATGGTGAAAGGAAATCTATGGTCAAGAAAAATGTAGCACTTCAGTTAAAAACGTTACAGTGTTGTCAACTGATCATGGCAAGCAAAGAGCTATTTGAAAATGGAATGCCCATGAGCATTTGGCATCCTAGCAATAAATTTATCATTGGATTCATCTTTGACATAAATGAACCATAAACTTTCTAGAAGTTCATCAGCTAATAAGACTTCACAATTATCTCTTTGATGCACAGTCACCAGATGTCTTCCTGCAGTGAAGCTTCCAATTCCCCACTCACTTAACTGCAGAGGAACTGAAACAGCATACACAAGTGGGGCTGTCACGATTTTTAAATTTAGGAATCGATTAATCGTCTCAAATAATCGATAATAATCGATTAATCGTACCTAGATGACCCTCTCCCTCTCTTTGAAGTCGATAAAAATGAAGTTCAAGTCAGCTGACCTACCTCAAGTAAACAACGAAGACGATCAACTTTTAGGTACATTCAAAGCTTTGATGTTCTGAACTTTTGAACCGTCAGTGTAATAATCAAGACCGGTCGGCAGTTGCGATCTTCGCAACTGCCGACCGTTCTTGATTATTACACTGGCGGTTCAAAGATTCAGAACATCAAAGCTTTGATGAATGTACCTGGAAGACAAATGCTTCCAACGGCTTCTTGGGGTTTAACATCGATGTTCACTCAATACCTTTAGAAGCGATAGTTTTATCATCAAATTTTCTTTTAATTATTAAACATCTAAAACGGGATACAATTTACCGATTATTCAACAACGAAAAATACTAATCGATTTCACCGTGACCGATCAACAATTGATTAGTCGATTGATCGTGACAGCCCTATACACAAGCTGTGTCTGTTGATGTAACACATAATATTTTATGCAAACTGCTGAATGTCCTTTGGTTAAAAAGCTATTGCATATTTGTCTCTTCATTCTTGAGTAGTTCCCAGAGTATAACTTTTTGCCGTGTAAAATTATTCGGTTGGCTTTTTTGAGTGCAGACAAACTTTCTAAACTAAGCTGCTGCAGTATTTCTGGGGTATACTCATCTTCATCGACATTCATCAAGGCATCGGCTATGCTACAATTTGAAAATATCTTCATATTGCTCCAATTTTTCCCCCTGGAAGACAACTGAAGATTATTACGCAATAAAGTTTGAGCTTCTTTTATTTTCATTATCTGTTTTGTTACATTTCCAGTACCATGAACTGCTTTGGTTATCATGGAGTTACAGTCCTCAAATGGAAAGCAACTCCAGCTCCATAATGGGCCTAACAAACTCACATAATCAACTATTACATATCTCGGGGTGTAATATGATCTATATAATACATAACATTATTATGGACTCACCATCCAAGTATCTATGATAATCAATATCTCTCTGGAGATGTCAACAAACTGTCTTTATCAATGGAGCCTTCAATCACTGTCAACAGCCCGGACTTTTTTGAGTAGAATTGGCGATGTTCCATTGACAGGAGAGTAATTTCCCAGCCGGTCTGCACCATGTAGTTCGGCCCATAAATTCACCACACTCCTCTCCATTCCATTTGGCTGGTGACCTAACCTGGTAAATATTAGTGATTAGTACCATCACCAAAGCCATCTCCCATGCATAGAGCTAAACCATATATAGGACTTTTGGAATATAGCAGGTATAATCCAAATCATGGGTAGTTAATGTCAAGTTAACAGACCACTAAATTTAACTTTATCATTTACTAGAGAGGAGGTGAATATCACAAATAAACTCAGGACCATTCATTTATAATTACTACATTATTCTGGTATTGTGACTTGCCTACTAATTCCAAGTACCTTAAAGTACATAATATTAAACAGCACCCTGGATGTGACAAGTCGTAGCATAAACATGTATGTTTATTCAAATTTTATAGAGAACCTGTGTTAAAGTCAATCCGAGATTTTCAATCCAAGATAGGTCAAATCTGAGAGATACCAGGGGATCAAAAGTATTGGACTTTCGAATATCTGGCATATAATGAATTTTATTAGCAATATATATATGTACACATTTACATAATTAACAGTGATATATACAAATCCTGTATCTGTATATATGGATGCGGATGTGTAAAGATATTTGTACCCCTACCCACACTTACAGCCGCAAGTGAATTTAATAAGTTTAACACAGGTCAATGCCATATAACTGGCAAGTGTTTTGATTGGCCAAGCCGACCAAAACAGACAAAGGCACATTCTTTTTATCACTTATGTATCTTGCAACTGGCAAGATCATCCAGGGTGTGTTGATTGGACAGTGGCGATTTGGCGAAAGATAAGGTGAGTCCGATTCTAACAGAATCTTTTCTATGGGCAAACTAGAGATAGCTTCTTTAGTATCAGAATCTCTGAATAAACTATTGGTGAAGCCAAACTTACAGTTTGGCAACACAAGTTGCCAAGCTGCGAGTTCTGAGGATGTACCCATGAAACAATGTCTATGGACATTAAGTTCAGTTAAGCCCAATTCTTTAAAAATACTGAGAACTGTAGATGCTGCCTCGCCACTGCCCTTATCTCTGCAGTGAATCACTACAGTCTTGTTGTATTTGGCTGCAAGGGGAAGTACTCTACGTAGGAATTTTTCCTGAGCCATTATTTTGTTGTCAATGCATGAATCTACGTTTTTACAACGGGGCCAACATTTGCAAGTGGTGGTCAAATCCATGCCAACTTCCCCCAACCCAACCCATGAGCCTTCTGAATCAAAACAGCTAAACTGCTGGAAAAATGCATTTAGTATAGACTCTGCCCTCTGAAGCTCGGAATGTGTAATGTGGTCTCCCAAAAGGAAATTCACACCTTCTGAAAGTAGGGCTAAATGTTCCAAATATCTGTCCTTCAAGATTCCAATGAGGCAAGGAAGAGTATAATATATCAACCATGCCTGCAGTTCAGTGGCTTTAAAATTCATGTAGTGTTTTTCCAGAGAAGTCTTTCCATACTTTCAGGAGGTTGTATGCTATTCCATCTTTTAGAATTTTTTAAAAATTTGTTGCCAACAAAATATTCACTTTTATTTTCAGTTGGTGAAAACCATTTATGCATAAGTGTTTTTGTTATTCCAAGCAAAACTGCATGCATATAATCTGGGGGAGTTCCACTGACAATATCAAAATCAATTAAATAGGCTGAAGCCGAGAAGCCTTTAAATCCCTTGATTCTTCTGTTCACCCTGGCATTTCCCATTGCATCTTTAACAGAATCATTTGTGCGTGCTGGATACTTCTGATCATAAGGTCTATGAGGAAAATTTCTACTGTATCCCTTACCCTGCATTACAGATTTACCCGGGTCTTCACATGATATACAAGAATCGCTTCCATTGTACTGTGTCATATTTAATAGAGCTGCTTTTGCAGGGAGGTCATATGTTCCACAAACAATTTTCAGCTTCACCGTTACATCTGCATCATTAATTTCCACACTGATACCATTTTGATACAGGTCATTCATTCTAGTACAAAATGCTTCAATAAATTCTTTGATGGGAGGTTTTTCCTTCTCCTGCCATATTCCAGAGAGTATGATGTTTTCTCGAGCAAACCGGACATGGGGACTCCACTCATTTATTGCAATAAAAATCGGCCATAGTTGTATTTTAGATGATGAGTAAAGACACAATCCATCTGTATTTATGATTGCTGTTATATTTGTGTTGTTTTCCCTTGTAACAAAACCCTCATCAAGAGTAAGGGCTTTGTAAATTTTCCCATCCGTGATATCTGTAACAATATCTGGTGTTTCAGAATGTCTGTTTTTAATTCTTCTTTTATTCCTTTTTATATCGTCCCATATCCCTGGAAAAAAAATTATAAATAATTTTATAAAAAACCTTGAAAAAAAAAAAAAATTATTTGCATACATGTATTAAAAATATTTTTAGTGGTTCTCAATTGAGTGTGATGAAGAGTCCCAAATATGAATTTCCAAAATCTTGGAAAAGTTGAAAATAATTGACAATTATTCTGGAAGATGATGCTCATTCAAAATATTATCAGGAAACTACTTATGAAATTTAAAAATGATTTGATCGAGTATTCTCCTCACAAAATAATAACAAAATGTTATAATCAGTCTGTCATTAAAATAAGCACAATATGCATCATTTCACCAATTCACTAATTTGTTCATTGGAACTTAATGACACTCTTGACAGCCAGGGTCACCTTGTGTCAGATGGTTTTACGGGTGGAGGAAGCCAGAGTAACTGGAGAGAACCACCAAGCAATGGCGAGCAACTACCAGACTCCCCAACGTACTATCTCCACACAAGCAAGATTAGCCTTGGTTGATGCCAAGTGCACCATCAATGTGCATTTCACTTTAGTACACAATGCCACCATGCCCTCAAGTGGGCAATCAGGATTAAGTGCCTTGTTCAAAAACACAATACAATTAGACCTGTTGGGATTGAACCATGGACTTTTCTGTTTCATGTCCAGTTGCTTAACCACTGAGCCACTGCACCCAACAAATTTCACTTGAGGCAGACCTAATGGTTACTTCTACTTTCTTCAAATGATATAAAGTTACTTTTAATGTCTTTTGCAATGGTGGACCAAATATACTCTTGACTTGTGATTCATTTGAAAACTGTATGAAATAGGTTTCCAAAAATAATATCACGACATGATTTTGGTCATCTCTACGTAAATATTTAACATGCACAGGCATGTACATTTATATCATCTCACGGTAACTACAAATGTTTAAAAAAATTCTTCAAGACATGAATGAAACCAACAAAATCTACTTCAAACAGAATTAACCCTTTACCCAACGCAGACGACATCAAAATTTATTATTTTAAATATCATTTTTTCATATGTTTCAAACAATTTCAACAAAACCATATCATGTGATCCCTTGTTGGAACGAGCTCGATGAGCTCGTTCCAACGAGGGGTCACATGATATGGTTTTGTTGAAATTTTTTGAAAAATATTTTTTTCAACTGCTGAATTTGCATATTACGCGGGCGGATGTGGCCGATTCGTTGGTAAAGGGGTAACTGGTAGAGTGCTGGAAGCCCATATTTGGGCATTATTCTGAAGAGCAGGTGCCGCAACTTAATGGCTTCATATTCTGTGGATGTGCTTCATATTATTTTTGAATTAAAATAATTTAATCTGAGAGGATTTGCCTTGTTACAATTTATGGGAGAGTGCCCCATAAATTGTAACAAGGCAAAGAGACGTAGACTAATGCGGATGGCCAAAAAATTTAGCACGCTACCAGTTAAGGGTCCAATAGACTGTAATGCAACTTCATAGACACACACAAAAATCAATGTTTGTTGTAGTAAGGGTATCCCACAGATGAACTATTGAGTTTGAAAGCGAACAGGCAACAAAAGCAAACTACTCATAGGCTTGGCCACATTTGACATATGTATTTCAAGTAATTTTCATAGTATGAAGGAGAGTGAAATAAATGGGAAGGAAAGCATTTTTAGCTGCGACTAGCAGCTCCATAAGTGGCAATGTCAGTCTGTTGGTCTGTCTGTCGGTCTGTCTGTGACCAACGAGTTTCAAAACTCAATAACTTTTGAAATACTTGATGGAATGACTTTATATTTGGCATGTAAGTGTATCTTATTGATGTCTAGCCACTGTTCAATGCATGTGTTGTTCTAAATATTTTTCTTGCAGTTATGGCCCTTGATGGACTTAGAATATTGTGAGATTGCACCACCCGTCGCAGCTACGGCGTCGATGTCGCGATTTTAAAAAAAAAAACAAGAATATTGTGAGATTGCACCACCCGTCGCAGCTACGGCGTCGATGTCGCAATTTTAAAAAAAAAAACAGGCTAAAAAAACTCATAAAGATTAAAAATTTCCCCCTTAATTTCAAACAGACATGCTTAGAGTTCTCATAAATTTTGAGGTAAGATCATTTCAAAGGTATGTCCACTGCTGTCTGATGTCTGAACATTGTGAATGCTGTCTTGAAAACAGAACATAGAAAAAATGATTTGACAAGGCTAAAAAGTAAACTCTACCTGGAGACTGTAATAAATTATTCAGCTGTCTTTTTGTATTTGCCATCACAAAACTAGCTCTTGGAATTTGGGATGCTTTATATTGAGGACCTCCACAATTTTCACAATTGGCAATGTCAAGTTCAGTCAGAAAAATTTTGAAACAGTTGTCACAGTAATGAATTTCATCAGCATATTCATCATCTAAATGTTCCCACAATCTACTGTATTGTATTTTCTGGAGACTGGAACAGTCAAGAAACACCTTTTTCATGGTTGACAATACATCTCTACTGGCACTGGCTGAAAAATTGTTCCGCAAAAAACAAGAAAAAATTGTCATCTCAAGACAGAGCTCTGTCAAACAAGATATAATAGAATAAATGCCTGTATTGGATGCTGTGAGGCCAAAAAGGTTGATAAATAAGGGAAATTTGGTGCGTGTCACAGTAATTTTTTCGACATATTAAAAAAATTTATATACAATTAACAGGAGTTTACTCTACAACCCATATGCAATTAACAGATCGAATTTGTACTGAAGGTATGGTAAATGGTTTTGTGTTTGAAAATTATATTCAATTAACAGGGATATACAATTAAGAGATATCCAATTAAGTGGGCGCCACTGTATACACATTCTCAGCAGTCATATGTGTTCTTTCCATTTCACTGCCATGAGCTTCTTTAATAACATGATCTGAAACCAAAAAAGAGAATCATAGATCACAAACTGACAAATATTCCTACCAAGTCTTGTTTGCTGGACAGACTGATTTTAAAATCTTTTAGCAAACAATGCATAAATGCAGCCTCATTTTTTTGTGGCTACATGAAAAAAAGTCTTCCACATCAAATTTATCCTGTTTTTAACCACCTTAGGAGTGAGCTTGATTTGTATTCGGCCTTTGTCAAAACGTGACTAAAAAAACCATGATTTATTAATTGGTTGTGTTTTGAGAAACCACAAACAGCAAAAAAGTAGATCTACAGTTAAAACTAGAAGTCCTGTCATGAAAAGTGCACAAAAAGCACGTTGATATGCGCGTTACTGTACGCGTTAAGGCCCAAGTAAAGCTATCAAATTATTTACATATGGCCTGTGCACAAGCAATGTTTCAGCCAATGGACCTCCGGGTAACCCGGAGGTCCATTGGCAGAAACATTGCATGTGTTTGCTATGAGTAACCAAGAGAACCTGCCGTGCTTTGGATGCCATTTGATATGGCAATTGCGCGCAATTCCAATGCGCAATTAAGCCTAGATAAGCGCACTATTCGTGACAGGACTTCTAGTTTTAACTGTACATGTATAGTTGATTATCACAGGCCTATTAACCCTTTACCCAATGAATCGCCCACGTAATATGCAAATTCAGCAGTTGAAAAAATATTATTTTTCAAAAAATTTCAACAAAACCATATCATGTGACCCCTCGTTGGAACGACTTGTCGAGCTCGTTCCAACGAGGGGTCACATGATATGGTTTTGTTGAATTTTTTTGAAAATTTTTTTAAAATGATATTTAAAATAATAAATTTTGATATCGTCTGCGTTGGGTAAAGGGTTAAGCTTAAAATGTGATGTAAATTTGTTGTATGATCATTTCATGGAAATATTTATGCAATCCAAACCTGAATAACACATTTGGATTTGTGATACATCTATGTACTTATTAATCACAATCATATTAAATCTTGTTTCCTGTCTGTAAAAATAGGACATTAGAAAGTGCCCCCTGTTGTTAAAATATCAAAGATGAAATCTTGATTATAAAGTTCCTGTTCAGCTTGTTCCCATCCCTAAATGGCCACCATGGCAGTCATCTCGAATCTTTTCACCACCGGAGACGGGTCGTATTTACAGGTACCGTATTTACTCTATGTATTGGGACAGCTAAAAATAATTATTTTCACAGGTGTCCCAATTTTTAGAAAATGGGGAAAGAACACAGCCTGGTGTTGATTTGATGCTGAATAAAGTTGTGTGTGATTCGTTTTCCATCACTGTATACGAAAATCGCCGTCCAATTTTTTTTTATATTTTCATTTTTTGCTTCCAAATCATAGCTTATGATCCCTCATTGGAACGAGCGCATTGCAAGAAAATTGGTGCTTTCATGTGATCTGTAACCTGCACTGAAGAAATCAAAGATGGCTGTCATAGCAGCCATTTTGGGATGGGAACCCAACCATGGCCCAAATATGACATTTTTATTTACTCATCATACTAAGTTACACTGCAAATTTTCAAGAAAATTGGTGCTTAAATATGATCTGTAACCTGCACTGAAGAAATCTAAGATTTTTGCCTTGGTGGCCATTTTGGGATGGGAGTCCGACCGAGGCCAAAATAAGACGTCCTCATTTACTCATCACACTGCGCATTTTCAAGAAAATTGGTGCTTACATATGATCAATGCCTACTTCCAACACACAGACGAATAATAAATCAAATACTGAAACAATTAGAACTAAAAGCGCTACATCCAACGAAATACTTCTGGACCACTCAAGTTTTTTGGTGAATGTGCCTACAAGGAATAAATTCCAACCATTGGATGAACGGATAGTTTCGCCTATCGAAATGAAAGAGCAGAAATCTCCACAGATTACCGTTAATACTGAACAGATGCAATTTTACAGTACCTCATACCCCAAGAGTGAAAATGACACAGTCAGCCTTCAACCCGACAGGCCTATTGGCCATCTAATTATTGGCGATTCCGTAATACGAGGAATAGATACAAAGTTGATGGCCTTTAAAGGAGAACTCGTGAAAAAAATCGTGCAGCCAGGGCAAGGGGTTGACGGCTTGATTCGCTGGCTTCAGAATGCGGATGTTTTTCCTCATGTTGGGAAAGTGACAATTCATGTCGGAATAAATTCGTGCAGACATAACATTTTGATAAAAGAAGACACCATAAAAACCCTTATTGAATTGTTGAAGAACAAATACCCCCGGGCAAAATTGGTAATATCATCCGTTTTTCCTGTGCCCCAACATCCAGCTGTTGATTCAGTAATTATGGAAACAAATAAATTATACAGGGATGCTTGTGACCGCATGGGTGTACCTATCTAGATAATACCAGTGGATTCATCTCAAATAGCGGCATGTTACGTAAACATCTATACAGAGATGATTACCATGTTAACCAAATAGGAATAAATGTACTGACGAAACGGTTAAAATACGCTCTGCGCAGTGTGAATCGCTCCGATAATGACATAACATCCCACAACATCAGAGAACATGCCGCTCTCAAACATCAGGTTCAAAGAGATCAAGTAAAATTTACAAAAGACAGGTCGCCACATGTGGCACATGGGACAGATCGTTTATTGATGAACCAAACTACAGAAAGATCTGATGACTTCGTGAACCGATTCCCTCCGAGTCAGTTTTCGGTGCCAATCGCGCAAGTTAATTCTACTGTAATCGAACAGCTTCACTCTTTCGCAAATCATGGCCTCTCAGTTCTACGTAGACAAGTGTGGAACCTTTTACAATATATAGATTCAAGAACAACGTGTGCATAATAACTACACAAAAACGTTCATTCACATATATATATGTATATATAAATGAAATAACTAGCGCGCGTGTGCGTGAGAGTGTGCATTATGGAATTGTGTGCGGGGATTAGGATATTTGGGTTCAGCCCTTCGCGGGGCGGGGCGGTCATTTTACTTTTGCAGACCTACATGGAAGTGATTTTCGGACCACTTCCATGTGGGTTTGTTGGAGTAACATGCCCGCTGATCAGCATTTTGGGGTAGGATGGGAGTCTTTGGACTCGAAGCTAACGCTCTGCTTTTGCGGATTTACCTGGAAGTGATCTTTGGACATTCTTTCATGCAAATCCGTTAGAGTAGAATGTCTGCTCATTAACACATAAGGGGAGGGATGGGAGAGTTACTGCCTTGATTCCCCTACTAAGCTACTCTTTGATACTAAAAAGGATGGCAGTTTCGGAATGCTAGTGTTTGCATACAAATTATTCAATAACGGCATGCTTATTCTCATACATACATATTCTTTTGTATGTGTTGTGTAATTGTTCACATTTGTGGATTTGAAGCTGTTGGGGTAAGATCTCTAACAGAATTATTAAGGCAGCGCGGGGGGAGGGGTGCGGGTGGGCCTTAATGTTTGCTTTCCACGGTTGATGTATAATGACCAGAGCTATTCGACCCCAGAGCTGTTCGGGGTGGAGGCTTAAATTTTACTATTATGGCTATTTTCATTGTTGAAATGTAATGCCCTCCAGCTAAAACTTAGGATGAGGGCAATTGTTGCTTTGGGTCGTGTATTCGCTAAACTACTGTTTCATGTTCGAAAAGCTAGTATTTTTCTTTGTATAGCTTTACATGAAGATAGTCTCACGAAAAAGTGTAATTAAGGTGCCAGCTGGTTAGCACTCTATAATCAACTTTTATGTTTGAACGGAATCATTCTTATAAGTTTTACCAATGAATGGGATACCACGCGGAGACTTCAGCGGGAACAGTACATGGATCCCTCATCACCACCAATGCGGTCTGTACGCGTATACGTCCATGCTTCTTACAGCAATGTATATGAGGGTGGGGTGGGGTGGGTCTCTGTGTGTGTGTGTGTGTGTGTGTGTGTGTGTGTGTGTGTGTGTGTGTGTGTGTGTGTGTGCATTTGTCTTACCAACTTGACGAGGTAACTAGACAAAAGAGTTTGCGTGTTTCGCCTTACCGAGGTACAAAAGACAAAAGAAACCCTTTACCTCGGTTGTTTTCCCAGAACTGTACCGGCAAAACGAGGTTGAAACCGTTAGTCCACACAAAGGACAGACAATGGGGTACCTCGGTATGTAGGGAAAACAAGACTGTGTGTGTGTGTGTGTGTGTGTGTGTGTGTGTGTGTTTTTTCTAATGACACAATCATGTTTTAGAGGAATTTTGAATGTTGGTTTCTGATCCCCCGCCGGGATTCGAACCCTCGGCAACACCGCCTGGCAATCAGGAGTCCAGCGTCTAAACCACTAGACCATTGCACACCGTCAAAAACGATGGCTGGAATCTAGCTTTTTAGATGAAGTCCTCATGATTACTTGGTTCATCTTCCTTTCGGCAGCAGCATGAAAGTGTAGAACGCGCTGGCTACAGTACGACGAAAGTGCTGTGGATGGCCTCAGACGAAGACTGGCACGGGCTTGTGTGTGTTTTTTCTAATGACACAATCATGTTTTAGAGGAATTTTGAATGTTGGTTTCTGTGTGTGTGTGTGTGTGTGTGTGTGTGTGTGTGTGTGTGTGTGTGCGTTTGTGGTTGCGATAGGGTGGGTGTGTGTGAGTGAGTGTGAGTCTCTAATGTACATAAAGTTATATACCATTGTATTCAGTTTTCCAAACCTGTGGCTTTTTAATCGCTACACTATACCCTCAAATATTCAGGAAAGGTTAGATAAAATGACATTCCAAAATGAGTGTCACCGGAGAGTGTGCTATACTGTGTGGAACGCACAGGGCCTTATGAACAAAATTAACGATCCGGATTTCATTGGACTACTAAAACGCTATGACTTCATAACGTTAACGGAAACGTGGCATTCAAGTATGGATGACATTGCCATCCCAGGGTATACTTGTGTAGATATGCGACGCAACAACTCAAAAATTCAAAAAGGTGGAGTTGCGTTTTACTTTCTCGACAAGTATAAACAGTTTTTCCAGAAGTCTTTTACAGTCAACGATGTGACACTATGGGTACAGTTTGACAGGAAATTATTCAATATCCCAGATCCAATAATTTTTGTATCTGTATATATTCCACCTAGTAATTCCACCTACTGGTTATCAAAAAATGTTGAATCGTCCGTGTACCACGGCATTGAGAACAAATTACAGTCATACTCCGAAAACACCATGACTATCTTGGGAGGAGACTTCAATTCACGTACTGGTAATCTGCCGGATTATGTTACAGGTGACGGTGACAAATATACATCGTTACCAAGTTCTTATATTATAGACTCCAGTTCGAATGGAACGAGCCTAGACAACAGTGTAAATTCATATGGCCGACAATTATTATCATTATGTCAGAGTGCAAGGCTCCGAATAATTAATGGTAGATGTCATGGGGACATTATGGGTAATTTTACCAGCTTCCAATACAACGGGGCGAGTGTGGTTGACTAAATTTTGATATCAGACATGTATCTATCCGATGTTGATTATTTTTGTGTGAAAACACGAAATCAATACTCAGGCCATTGCCAATTAACCCTGCATTTAAAGTATTCTACCTGTAGTGCGGGTTTCCAAAAGGAAAAAAAGTATGCCTATACGAAACAAAAAATGTTACTGAAATGGACCAAAGAAAGCGCTACAAAGGCACTAACCGCACTACATTGTCCAGCGATCCAAAATAAAAAACAACAGTTCAACACTATACAAGAAAGGTGACAGACATGACCCAAACAACTACAGGGCAATAGCGATAAGTAATGCCTTGGGCAAATTGTTTAATAAAGTGATTAACGAAAGGATTAACAGCTTTCATGAGGTCAATTCTCTAATTAGTGATAATCAGTTTGGGTTTCGACAGGAGCGTAGCACAATCGATGGCGCTTTCATACTCAAAACGGTGATTAACAAATATAAAATAATTAAACGGCCGCTGTATGCAGCCTTTGTAGACTTCAGGAAGGCTTTTGACACTGTAGACAGAGATATTCTATTCATAAAGCTAAGACACATAGGGATCTGTGACAAAATGTTAAACATTTTACAATCCTTATACAGCTCAAGCTACTACCAAGTCAAAACAAAGGATGGAGTAGGTCCGCCTTTTCTGTCTACTATTGGCGTGAGGCAAGGCTGCGGGGTCTCTCCGACATTATTTAAAATATACATCGATGACATAAAATTACATTTTGATGATGACTGTGCTCCCGTTGAGGTTAACAACACTAGAATTAACCACTTACTCTTTGCAGACCATTTGGCTTTAATATCAGACTCTCCTTCCGGCCTCCAGCACTGTTTAGATAAATTAGAAGAATATACCAGACAAAATGCTTTAAGTGTAAACATCGATAAAACTAAAATTATGATTTTTAACTCACGTAGAATGAAACGTACCCCAAAGTTTTATTATTGGCTCTAAACTTTTAGAACAAACTTCCAAGTATACATATCTGGGTTTAACTTTTACAATTACAGGTAAAATGCAAAACGCACAGAAGGAGTTGAGTCTTAAAGGCCTAAAGGCACTTCATAGCCTGCAAACTGCTTTTAGGAACAAATGGTCTCCACCAATATCCACCTCCTTAAAACTTTTTGATTCCCTTATAAAACCTATTGTACTCTACGGAAGTGAAATTTGGGCTGCTGAGTTAAATAACGTATCCTTCGATAACACACCATGTGAAAATGTCCATCTTCGGTTTTGCAAGCTACTACTGGGTGGGGCAACAAATCTTCCAACCATGCTGTACGAGCTGAAGTTGGGCGATACCCATTGCACACAGATGCAACACTTCACATGATCAGATATGTTCAGAAATTATATCAGTTACCATCGCCCCTTTTACTGAGTGAGGCGAGAAAGGAATATGAGAAATACTCAAAGGGCGACTCAATATTTATTAAATGTCAGCGATTTGTAAAAAATCACAACAGAGAAAATGATACGATCAGAATGTCTGACATCAAGAGTTTCAGAATGACCTCAGAAAACACCCACTTTGAGCGATTCTTAAACGACATCAACGACGACAGTAAAAAGAACGGTAAAAATAAATTGAGAACATACAGGATGTTCAAAGAAACGTTCAGTTTGGAACCATATCTTTTGAACACCACGTCGTTGGATGTCAAAAATATGTTCACTCGTCTGAGAATAAGTAACCACAAGTTACTTGTTGAGAAAGGTAGACACACACATTCTCCTTTGCCTCTCAACGAAAGGCTTTGTCGGGTATGTGACTCCAGAGCTGTAGAAGATGAGATACATTTTGTAATGGATTGCATGGGATACGAATCAATTAGGGCTAATACATTTCGGACAATCGTGAGAGAATATCCACAGTTTTCTGAAATGATTAGCTCGGAAAGATTTATATTCCTCGTGAAAAATGAAATTCCATCGCTCTGTAAAGTTATTTGTAACATGATCCAGCTGTTTTTCAAACAACGGGAATTATTGCTTCAGGGATAATCAACTTGTTTATTTTAAGAAATATTGCTATTTGTTTTTATTATCTATATACAAATGATTATTATACATTTAAAAATTGTGCGATCTGCCTTGATTTTGGTGTATTTGCTAAATAAATATCTATCTATATCTATCTATGATCTGTAACCTGCACTGAAGAAATCCAAGATGGCTGCCACGCGGCCATTTTGGGATGGGAACCCAACCGTGGCCAAAATATGACGTTCTTATGTACTCATCAGACTAAGTTACACTGCAAATTTTCAAGAAAATTGGTGCTTTCATGATCTGTAGTCTACACTGAAGAAATCCAAGATGGCTGCCATAGCGGCCATTTTGGGATGGGAACCCAACCGTGGCCAAAATATGCCGTTCTTATTTACTCATCATACTAAGTTACATTGCAAATTTTCAAGACAACTGGTGCTTAAATATGATCTGTAACCTGCACTTAAGAAATCCAAGATGGCTGCCATGGCAGCCATTTTGGGATGGGAACCCAACCGTGGCCCAAATATTTCTACGCAAATGCACACAAGTGTTTTACAATATAGTTCCTAGCCTCTCATGAATTATTTCATGAAACCAGTCCAGTCAAGCGATTACTCTGTTTATTAATTTTCATTATTAACGATAATTATATTATTTAACCCTTTACCTAACGTAACGGTCAAAAATGGCCAGCTTTATTTTCAAAACTCGCCAATTAATTTTCATTATTTTTTTTGTCTCTAAAACATAGGTTATAACGCATCATTGGAACGAGCTCATTGAGCTCGTTCCAAGGAGGAGTCATAACCTATGTTTTTGAGACAAAAAATGAAAATAATAATAGTTAATCAAGAATTTTTAGCTCAACTTTGGCGAAGCCAAATTTGAGCTTTTGTCATGGCCTGTCGTCCGTCTGTCCGTACGTCAACAATTGGATACAGCTCGGGCTAGAGGCCGTATTTATGAACCGATCTTTACGAAACTTCTTGGGTACATTTGTTATGACTGTGGGATGAGAACGAGTGTTTTTGGGTGCGGTCCGAAATTCAAGATGGCTGCCAGCCACCATTTTGTTCCAATGATGCAGAAATCTGTTTTTTGTACAGAACTTCCATATGAAAGCTGTTATTTGAATAATTTTTTGTATGAATGTTTAGTACCATGAGATACATCACATATCATACGGGTTTTTTTCTCCTGCTTAAATTATGCAAATTAGACTAACTTTGATTTATTTAGTGTTACTTTCAGAACTGTCAGTGCAAATGCCAATACAGCTCGGGCTAGAGGCCGCATTTATGAACTGATCTTTACGAAACTTCTTGGGTACCTTTGTTATCACCGTGGGACGAGAACGAGTGTTTTTGGGTCCGTTCCTAAATTCAAGATGGCCGCTGACAGCCATTTTGTTCAAAATTAGGGGCAATCAGCTTTTTGCGCAGAACTTCCACATGAAAGCTCTGATTTGAATAATTTTTTGTATGAAGGTTTAGTACCATGGGATACATTACATATAATACGGGTTTTTTTCTCGTGCAGAAATTATGCAAATTAGATGAACTTTGATTTTTTCAGTGCTACTTACACACAGTAAGTACACATGTCAATACGTCTCAGGCTAGAGGCTGTATTTATCAACCGATCTTCACAAAACTTCTTGGGTACCTCTGTTATCACCTTGGGACGAGAACGAGTGTTTCTGAGTGCGGTCCGAAATTCAAGATGGCTGCCAGTGGCCATTTTGTACCAAAATTAGGTCTAATCAGTTTTTTGTACACAAATTCTATATGGCTCAGGCTAGAGGCCATTTTTATGAACCGATCTTTACGAAACTTCTTGGGTACCTTTGTTATCACCGTGGGATGAGAACGAGTGGTTTGGGGTGTGGTCCGAAATTCAAGATGGCCACCAGCAGCCAATTTGTACCAAAATTAGTGCAATCAGTCTTTTGTACAGAACTTCTGTATGAAAGTTCTGATTTGAATAAATTTTTGTATGAATGTTTAGTAACATGGAATACATCACATATAGTACGGGCTTTTTTCTCGTGCAGAAATTATGCAAATTAGATGAATTTTGATTTATTTAGTGCTACTTATACACTGTAAGCGCACATGTCAATACGGCTCGGGCTAGAGGCTGTATTTATCAACAGATCTTCATGAAACTTCTTGGGTACCTTTGTTATCACCTTGGGACGAGAACGAGTGTTTCTGAGTGCGGTCCAAAATTCAACATGGCTGCCAGTGGCCATTTTGTACCGAAATTAGGTCCAATCAGTTTTTTGTCACAACTTCTATACAGCTCGTATTTATGAACTGATCTCACGAAACTTCTTGGGTACCTTTGTTTTCACCTTGGGAGAGGAATGAGTGTGTTTTGGGGTGCCTTTGTTATCACTGTGCTATGAGAACAAATATTTTGGGGTTCAGTCAGACCCACTCTGGGTCTCAAAGATTTCTTTTCTAGTTTAGCTTCTGACTGTCACCCACCTTTACAATACTTTACCTATACATTTGTTACAGGCTACGGCCAGTATTTATGTACAGACTGTTACAATACTTTATATGTACCTTTGTTATCAGGTCATTACCTAGATGTTTGTCATTGCTGTGTTACATACTATACATGTACATGTCTTGACAAGCTGAGCTACAGTGACATTGACACTTTCATTGAAAGTGTCGTCTGCTTTTCATGTTAGGTAAAGGGTTAAAAGGACAAAACAAAAAATGAAGTCCCATTACATCCCCGGCAAAGCGTCTTCGATTGCATGCACAGATACATGACACAATTGTTGATTGCATAATTCACTTGTGAAGTTATCTTTTATAATCAAACCCAGAAATCCCAGTAAATCCCACTTTGGAAAGTAATAAAAAAAGTTAATACTAACTTGAATTATTTTTCCTTTTACAGTGCTTGTTGTTGAACTATTCAAAGCTTCATTCCGCTTTCTTGTCTTGTTTTCCTCTTTTGGAAGAATCAAGAAACTTCTCTCTGCTTCTTCCAGATGGCCAGACTCTGTTGTCAACTGTGGCACTTGAAAATGTTTGGAGCTTGCCACTATCCAAAAATTTTCTCCATTTTTCTTCAAAAGATTTTGAAATCTGAAAAAATTAATTTGAATTTCAGGAATTCCAACCAATTGAAAATTGTGGTATTTTTAAGGGATAGCAAGACGAAAGAATAATTAAGGGCCTATATAAGTAATGAAATTTTGTTTATTTTGAAAATTCTCACCTCTGATATTCCTTCAATTCAAATTAAATATACACAAAATGTACATCAAAATGAAGGTTGGGATGTATAGAACACGAAACACATGTGTAATCAACTCATAGAATCGACTGTAGGCACCACTGGTTCCTGGAAGTCTGCTGCCGTATTCGCACCAGAACTGATAATTTAATAATATTTCACGAAAACAACTTGCGGCCAAATGTACTTTACATACCCAAGAACAAAGCTAGGGGATAAAAATACTTCAAAACACGGCGACAGAGCTGCATTGGGGGAAATTCCAAAGCCTTTGCTTTTGTTTATGGATGAGTATACTTTCGATTTCCGGTCGACGTCATCGGACAGAAAAAGCTTCTAAAAACAACGCCGTCTAAAATCAAATAATGAAAAAGATCGCCTTCATACAGTATACTGTTATTAGATAGAGATTGCACAGTTGCCATATTCAATGCAAGGTATCATGATATCTGTTGAAATTTCTTAGGATTACGATTTTGTTTTTTGATGGAAATTCGTGGTAACGAGTGATTTGCGCATGTCTGTCGAGCATGGAAACCATCTTCAATAAAAAATGCAGACAGTGTTGTCTTTTTCCAAAATGCAGACCTATCGCTGTTTTCGAAAGTGTTTTGAATGCCTAGCTTTGTTCTTGGATATATGAAGCACATTTGGCCACAAGTTGTTCTGATGAAATATTATTTTATTATCAGTTCTGGTGCGAATACGGCAGCAGACTTCCAGGAAGCAGTGGTGCCTACAGTCGACTCTATGAGTTGATTACACATGTGTTTCGTGTTCTATACATCCCAACCTTTATTTTGCTGTATAATTTGTGTATATTTAATCTGAATTTAAGGAATATGAGAGGTGAGAATTTCAAAATAAACAAAATTCCATTACTTATTTTGGCCCTTAATCCAGTGAATATATGTATAACCATAAAATTCCTTGACCATATGTCTCAAACAGTCCTGGTAATTCATCCTTGTTTCCTCAGTGAAAACTTGATGAAAATTACTTACAGTTGTCTTAACTGATTGTTCACCAAACTCCTAAATATGTGTTTTGGGCCTCAAGCCATGTATCTTCCAATATTAGAGCTGTAGGTTAACCGAAACCGAACCAAGGTTTTTAGGGGTTTTTGAAAAACCGAAACCGTCGACATCCCGTAATCTAAGGTTTTTCGTTTTTTATTAAATACTCTTGCTGGAGAAATTCACAGAATGTAACCATCTCAGAGTAGTGAGAGTACCCAGACACTGCCAGTGGCAGTGTCTACTGGCAGTGTCTGGGTACTCTCACTACTCTGGGAAGGCTACATTCAGTGAATTTCCTACATTTCAGTTTAGTTGTGTTTGCAGCTTTCCTCAAGTTGCATGAAGGTTTCAGACGTCGAAAAATAGCACAAAAAAAGTTCTGTATATTTAGTTAATAATTATTATATTGGCCTTCCTGATTCTTCATGTATTATAGCTTATTTCGGGCATTCATTGAGTTTCACTCAATTTCACTGCCATTCAGTTATGACTCCGGACATAAGAATGAGTTTTATTGAATTTTATTTGGCCTATGAACAAACTGAAAACCGAACCGAACCGAGGTTTTACTCCACCTGAAAAATCAAAACCGAAACCGAACAAGAAATTTAAAAACCTACAGCTCTTTTCAACATCTCACATTCAGCCAATGCACCAAACCAACTTCCTGTACACTCCTATAGTCTGTTTCTATATTGTATGTACAAGGCACATTATAGTCTGTTTCATTAATGTAACACTCGGCAAAAACATTGTTGGGGAAAACTGGTGCTTCTATGGCAATTGCTGTTAAGCCTGTTCGATTGAGTAAAAATCATAAGGGGGCAGGACTTAGTCTCAATTACCATGTATATGTAGTATGCGATGAAGTGAAAACTTTTATGTAACTTTAACATGTCAAAGTAGTTTGAGATACATGTGTATATTATCACAATCAATGTGCAGAATCTTTTACTCCATTAGATCATGCCAGTATCATGAACAATGTGAATGCTGAGAAAAATCTTGGAAGTAAGCAGGTGACTTGCTCAATATGTGTAGTATGAGTAAAAATAAGATGCAGCATAACCACAAACAAAGTATCTCAGTGCTTCTTTGTTGATAACACCAGAATATGACAACATTTTCTGGAAAGCTCTGTGAGAGCTTTCCAGAAACTGTTGTCAGATTCTGGTGTTATCAACATAGAAGTCACAGAGCTTTCCCGAAAATGTTGTCATATTCTGGTGTTATCAACATAGAAGCAGAACACACAGTTTCTAGTGGTTATAAAGCAACTTGTACTGTAAATTGTAAGATTAGCAATACAGCATAGTGCAACCCACATGGTTTGATTCCTTGTGTAACCTGGAAATTGTGCAATTTCTGCCACCACAAGACTTTCTGAAGAAGCCATCCTCGGCAGTATTTTTTGCTGTGGATATTTTTCATTTCCTCGGCACTGCTGATTGCGGAGGGTGAATTATCTGGGCTGCTCAAATAACACACTACCAGTAACAAAAGTGATCAATGAAAGTGACTAGATGAATTTTAAACCGCTGGATCAGAATTAGATTTTTTGTTGAGTTGTGATGAAGTCAAACTCGACTTATAGTTTGATGAATGGCAGGCGGGTGGGCGTAAACAATTGGTTTCCGGATGGTAACTTGATAATGGTTCAACCATGTTCATTAATCTTCATAGGTAGGTTGGTATCAGTGAGAGGAAGAACCCTATTAATTTTGGACTTGCTTGGTCAAAGGTCAAGGTCACAGTGATCTTGAATATAGTAAATTGTAAACATTTGGTTTCCGGATGATAACTTGACTACGGTTCAACCCACATTCATGACACTTCATATGTAGGTTGGCCTTCATAAGAGGAAGAACCCTATTTATTTTGGAATCACTAGGTCAAAGGTCAAGGTCACAGTGACCCTGAACATAGTAAATCAAAACAATTGGTTTCCAGATGATAACTTGGTAATTGTGTGACCCATGTTCATGAAACTTCATGGTTAGGTTGGCATCAGTGAGAGGAAGAGCCCTATTTATTTTGGGCACACTAGGTAAAAGGTCAAGGTCACAGTGATCTTCATCATAGTAAATCGTAAACAATTGGTTTCCGGATGATAACTTGATAATGTTTCGACCCACATTCTTCATGAAACTTCATAGGTAGGTTTGCCTAGGTGAGTGGAAGACCCCTATTTATTTTGGACTCACTAGGTCAAAGGTCAAGGTCACAGTGACCTTGAACATAATAAATTGTAAACAATTGGTTTCCAGATGATAATTTGACAATGGTTCCACCTACGTTCATGAAACTTCATAGGTAGGTTGGCAGAATATTGGTTAGAAAACATTACAGTGGACCCTGATAATTGAATAACCACAATGCCCAATAAAATATTCAACCAGGGAAATATAGCTAACATACACTGAGTCAGTCTTCCTATCTTTTGGTTATAAACTGAGCATTCATTCAATACATGTATTGCATTATATGTTGTTTCATAGAGCTCATTGAGTTCTATCAGACAAACTATAATAAATTAAATGCCTGTTCAATGTATTGAGCTTCAAAAGGTCTACAAATTATGGAAATCCAGTCTATGCAAGAATAATGTTTTGACAGTTTTCAAGGTTTTTTTTTTTAATTGTCTCCTGCTTTTTAAAAGAAATGGGAGATATTAAATTTGGGGTGTCCTTCCGTCCTTCCATCCTTCTGTCCTTCGTTATTTTTCGTTTCCAGACTCTAACTTTCCTTACGGTTACTGAATTTCGATGTAATTTGGATAGTAGATCACTTTCATCAATTGTGGATCCAAGTTCGAATATGAGCATTTTCCATGCATATTTAATTAGGTTGCTGAAATTTGATTGGCTGATGGTTTCCAGACTCTAACTTTCCTTAAAATCAACTGATTTCGATGAAATTTCAATACTTTTATACCTAGATCAAGATCGAATGTGGGAAATTTTGTACCAAAAATTCAAGATGGCCACCATTTTGTTCCGAAATTGGGTGTAATCAGTTTTTTGTACAGAACTTCTATATGAAAGTTCGGATTTGAATAAATTTTTGGATGAATGTTTAGTAACATGCAATACATCACATATAATACGGGTTTTGTTCTCATGCGAAAATTATGCAAATTAGGGAAACTTTGATTTATTCACTGCTACTACTAATACACAGTTTGTGCACACCTTCCGTGTTTTTCGTTTCCAGACTCTAACTTTCCTTACAGTCAGTCGGTTTTGATGACATTTGGGTAGTATATCACTTCATCAATTGTGTGTCCGAGTTCGAACATGGGCATTTTTTGTGCATATTTAATTAGGTTGCTTAAATTTGATTGGTTGATGGTTTCCAGACTCTAACTTTCCTTAGAGTCAACCGATTTCAATGAAATTTCATATATGGTTTACTTTTCACATCACTTTAATGTAATATGTCTTATCATACAGTCTTAATTTTTAGTGATTCTCACAGTTATACTTCACATCACTTTACTTGCTTTGACAGTGACCTCCGTGAAAATAAATCTGATAACCACTGTCTAAAGCAGTCTATTCTGTCTTTTCTAAATAACTTCCACTTGCAACTCAATTATATTCCACTGGATGCATTAATTCCCCTTGAAGCTGCTACCCAGCGGGAGACATGAATTCACTGAATTTGCTTGTTCAATTAAGAATAGCATATTTAATAACCTTTTCACAATTAACGGAAGTATTAAAACGTTTCTCAGAATGGCCACCAGTTTTTTTTTATCTGAACATCTGTTTGTTTTGTAAGCTTTGGGCTAGTTGTCAATGTACAACCCTTTTAATGTTAGTGTGTCGTGTGTGGATGTATAAGAGAACTACTGTATGTCATGTTCATAACGACGGAAAGGAAATTGTTTGGCATTGTTCTTTAAACGCTTCAAATTGTGAGTGATTCTTAAAAATTTCCCAACATCAAAACTTAATTGTTTCTGTTGACGCAACTCAGAAGGATGAAAACACACCCAAGAATAGAGGCGAGTGATTATTTGTGCATCTTGGACATTTTTGCGTGAGCGAAGGTGTGCAAGAATGATCTCGTGCCTTTCCACTGCATCACTGACAATAGCGTATTTAATAACCTATACACAACAGGTCAATTTGTTCTTAACAAATGGTAAATGGTTTGATGTTTGAAACTGATGACAAATTCCATAAACAAGGCTATTCAATTAACAGATGCACACTTAAGTTCTTTTAAAAAAAAATATAAAATATCGAAGTTGAAGAATGGTAACAACAAAAGACAGTAACCCAAAGATGCCAATTACCTACTTTGATTCTTCAGTCACACATGCTTAAGAAAACCCAAATTGGACGATTAATTACTAGTGGTGCTCTAATAAAAAACTAATTTTGTATCAAGTGGAGGACAGTTCATAATTAAATGCACTTTAATATATTGTAAATGAAATATATGATAGATTTTTTCTTAATTTATTGAAATGAAATATAAGATGGATTTTTTCGTCATATTTCTATACAAAAACAAGTAAGCGATTAATGATTACTGTGTACAGTTTTTATAGGTTTTTTTTACTTTTATGTAATTATACTTTCAACAACAGCGTAGGTCATATTATTTTTGCATAACTCAACAGGTTGCATGCCCAAAGAAAAGCACTGAATTTGTCAATTACTAGACTCTTTGGTTTACTATCCCAGCACAATGAAAAATTGATATCAATTGAAGGCAAGTGTATCACAGACATAAAGCATGTCAACAATACCTGTACAAAATGTTAACTTTAATACCCAGTTACCTCGCTTTCAACATTTTTATGCTTAACCTGTTTTTACTGAAAAAGTAAATTAAAGAGTCAAGAACTGCTATTGCTTAGTGGTTTTCTTATTACACTCTAACCTACACTACTAGTTAATTTATCTGACTTGATATGAACTAGTCTGTTTAAAAGACCATTCAAGAAAATTAACATGAGAAATGTAGATAGCTATACAGATGATAATAGTTGACCATATCAAAACCATGATGCCCATGTCTATAATTAGAATATTTATTTATTTATTAGTGTTTACGGTCACATATTTTTGCACAATAGCTAATCATGACCACAACATGGATATAAACTCAAGACCAGGTGTGAATGTTAAAAAGTCAAGTTGCCCATTTTAGAGAGGGTTTGCACCTCCCAAGCATTGGTGACTGGGTCCTATTTTATCAGTAAAACAGCCTGTTTACCGCAGTGAACAGACCTGGTTCACATCCCGTGATTCCCACAGGTACATAATTAGAATACAAAACAGCACAAACTCATCTTTGTCAATAGAAGTTTATTTTTCTTCCAAGCTCTTACACAGTGCACTGTAATGTATACTATGAAAAAATATAATTCAGTTTAACCCTTTACCCAACACAGACAATATCAAAATTTATCATTTAAAAATTTTTTTTTTAATTTTTTCAAAAAATTAAACAAAAACATATCATGTGACCACTCCTTGGAACGAGCTCAATGAGCTCGTTCCAAGGATGGGTCACATGATATGGTTTTGTTGAATTTTTTGAAAAATAATTTTTTTTCAGCTGCTGAATTTGCATAATACGCGAAATGGATGTGACCGATTCGTTGGGTAAAGGGTAAAGTAAAGCATGAACAGCATACAGACTTCAAGAATTCTTAACAGATTTGTTTTGGAGTTGCTCTTGTCCTCTGATTTATTGAAAATCAGACAAATATTCCAAGTCACAGTTAGTGCACCTGTTTGCATAAACAGCTCAATCACAAATTCAGCATAGAACATTCTATGAATTGTTAGATTTCATTTGGAGTTGCTCTCTTCTGATGTATTAAAAATTCTAAATATCCTAAGTTAATAAGTTAAGGTTAGAACGCTAAAAACACATTTTATTTTCAGTTAGAGATGGAGGCGAGTCGAAGCTGTTAGTCTGATAGAAAAGAAAACACAGGGCATGATAATGATTGACTAGACAAAGGCAGTAGATTAGTCCTCTCAGGGAAAAAAGGAAATCCTAAAAATTTCGAGTTTGCCTGCAAGTTGCAAAACATGGAAGAATTAAACAAATTCCAAACTTATTGAGGGCAATAAGTCCACCAAAATCCACAGTGACATGTCAGACGTGCATTCAACATGGGGTTAGACAATCAATACGACACAAATATGATACTAATCAACCCTAGAGATGGGCGGTTAACCGAAAATTTGCTTTGATTTCAGTTTTGTTATCAGAACCGAAACCGAAACAATTACAGAAAACCCGTCATCGCGGTTTTCAACTTCAATGTTGAAAAGCGGTTAGTTCTGATGCTCTCACCATTTTCACACAGGCTTGAATTTACTGGTCGCAGTAAATTCTGCTTCTCCAGTTGCTAGCTGTATTACACATACCTTCTTCATTACCAAACTGTTAGTCATATTACACGTATATTTCACATATATTCTTCATTACTTACACTTTATCTCATTTGTACTTACACATTCCCATTTTCAGTTGATCTTTTTATTCAAAGTATGCTTTCTTTGGCTTCTAATTTATTAAGTGTCATTAATATATGGCATAAGCAGCATAATTAAGGCCCCACAAAATAAATCTGTTTCTCAAGGTCACTTTTTGTAAAATTACATGGGGGCATGTGGTGTTTTATTTTATTTTTTTATTTTTTTTTGTAATTATTTCTTTTCCACCCAAAGTTTTTGTTGTTGGTTTGTTTTGTTTTAGGCCTCATAATCTGGAGAACAGAATGGATGGTGATTTAATTCGTCCCTTGAGTACATGAAGGCTTTGCAATGCTAAAGCATTGCAAAGCCTTCTTGCACTGAAGGGACAAATTCCTCGGTTCGAATCCTTGTCCTTGGGCAAGACACTTCATCCCGATTGCCTACATGGGGGCACGATGACGCTGTGTACTGAGGCGTACTGCACGTTGATGGTGCTCATGTCTTCAACCAATCTAACCCTGCCTGTGCTGCGGTGCAGAGTTCAGAGTTACGATGTTGGGGAGCTGACAGCTGCTCGTCGATGCTCGGTAGTTCTCTCTGGCTTCCTCCACCCGTAAAACTGTCACGGTCACGATTAGCCATTGTGCATAGGTATGTGACCTTAAATACCAATAAATAAATGAAGGGACAAATGGATCACTTTTATTAGTTTGGGTAAAATAGACAGGCATAAGCCCTTCAATTTTTATTTTTTAAAGTTTTCTTTGGTTATAAAAAGAGAGTATGTGACAGCCAAAATGACCATGCAGGAGTGCCTGAGAAACAGAGTTTTAACTTTTTTTAGGCCTAAAAGAGTTCTTTGAAGATGTTCTGTAAACAACTAGTTCGCTTTAATTTCAAATGTGAATATTTTGTTTCACCTATATTGCATCTAAAAAATAGTAAAATATTCAAATACTGACAAATTATTTTAGGAAAGTTTTTCAGCATCAAACTTGGAATAAATATTACTTTTCTGAAATCTGAAAGACATCAAACACACATGCTTCCATCTCCACTGTCATCTTTCCTCAGTTTGGTTACATCAGATCCAGAAAGTTTGTGAATCATACTGAAGATTACAGGATATGTTATCGATCTAGCTTTATAGAGTTTTTTAGTTTGATGTTTGGTAAAACCAAATCTTAACAATTCCAAAGCCACCTTTTCGAAATCATTCATCTAATCTTGCACATTCAAATCAGTTTTATTCCCCACAACAACAGTATTTGTATCCCCACTTTTTTTTAAAAGTGGAGTATACTGGATTGCATCTGTCTGTGCTTGCATGCGTTCGATGTCTCTTCAGGTCATAGCTTGAAGATTAGTGCCTGGATTTTGATACAAGTTTGTTAAAATGATGCCCCCGTTCATATTTGGGCTCAATACAGGAGCCCAAATTTTTAACAGTGCAATATGGGGAATAATCTTAAAAATCTTCTTTAAAACCACCAGTCTGAATCTTTTAATGTTTGGTATACATCATTGTTATGAGGATTCAAGATTGTTCAAATCAAGTTCCCCAGTTAATATTTGGCCTTTCCATGGAAACCCAAATTTTAACTTAGTGCAATATTGGGGATAATGTTTAAAAATCTTCTTCTTTAGATCCACCAGTCAGAATGCTTCTCCATCAGAGCCCAAAGTTTAACTCCATGCAATATGAGAACATTTCTTTATAAATGTTCTTCAGGTCCACTAAGCAGAATTCTATCATATTGGGTATACAACATCTCTGGAGGAGTCAGATTCAAATTTGTTCAAATCAGGTCCCTGGGTTAATATTTTGGCTCTCTATGGAAGTCTGAATTTTAATTTAGTGCAAAATGAGAGAATTTCTTTAAAAATCTTCTTCAGATTCACCAGTCAGAATCCTTTCATTATTTGGTATACAATATCACGGAAAGGGGGAGGTGGGGGTCAGATTCAAGTTTTTGCAAATAGCATCCCTGTGTTAATAATTGGGCTCCCTATGGTAGCCCAAATTTTAACTTAGTGTGGCAATGTCTGGAAATTTCTTTAAAAAAAAACTCTACGAATCCACCAGTCAGAATGCTTTCCTATTTGGCTTTCATCTCTAGGGGGTTCAGATTCAAGTTTGTTCAAATCGAGTGCCAAGGTTTGAGCCTATGGGAGCTCAAATTTTAGCTTCGTGCAATATGAGGGAATTTCTTTAAAAATCTTCTTCTGATCCACCAGTCAGAATGCTGTCATATTTGGTAAACAATATTTTCAGGAGGGGGTGGGGGAGTTCAAATCAAGTACAGATTCAAGTTTGTTCATATCGGGTCCCTGGGTTAATATTTGTTCTTTCTAAAGTAGACCGAATTTTAATATAGTGCAATATGAGGAAATTTCTTTAAAAACCTACTTCTTCAGATCGACCACTCAGAATGCTTTCATATTTGGCATACAACATCTCGGGGAGGGGCAGGGGGGGGGGGGGTATTGAGCTGTTCAAATCGAGTGTCTGGGTTAATATCTGGGCGCTCTAAGGGAGCCCAAATTTTAACTTAGTGCAGTACGAGGAACAATCTTTAAAAATCTTCTTCAGATCCACCAGTCAGAATCTTGATATTTGGTATACAACTTCCTTAGGGAGGTCAGATCTAAGTTTGTTCAAATCAAGTCCTTGGGTTAATATTTAGTCTCTCTATTGAAGCCCGAATTTTAACTTTGTTCAATATGAGGAATGGGGGCACGGTGGCGTTGTGGTAACCGGTTCTCGTCAGATCACCGAAGTTAAGCAATGTCGAGCCTGGTTAATCCTCAGATGGGTGACATCTGAGCGATCGATTTGTACTCCCGCATTGTGTCCTTGAGCTGTTCAAATCGAGTGTCTGGGTTAATATCTGGGTGCTCTAAGGGAGCCCATATTTTAACTTAGTGCAGTATGAGGAACAATCTTTAAAAATCTTCTTCAGATCCACCAGTCAGAATCTTGATATTTGGTATACAACTTCCTTAGGGAGGTCAGATCTAAGTTTGTTCAAATCAAGTCCTTGGGTTAATATTTAGGCTCTCTATTGAAGCCCGAATTTTAACTTAGTTCAATATGAGGAATGGGGGCGCGGTGGCATTGTGGTAACCGGTTATCGTCAGATCACCGAAGTTAAGCAATGTCAAGCCTGGTTAATCCTCTGATGGGTGACATCTGAGCGATCGATTTGAACTCCCGCATTGTGTCCTTGGGCAAGGCACTTAGCCCTGATTGTCCACGTGGGGGCACGATGATGCCGTGTACTAAGGCATACTGCACGTTGATGGTGCGCATGTCTTCAACCAATCTAACCCTCCCTGTGCTAAAATGTGGAGTTACGACGTTGGGGAGCTGGTAGCTGCTCGTCGTTGCTTGGCGGTTCTCTACAGATACTCCGGCTTCCTCCACCCATAAAACTGTCACGGTCATGATTAGCCATTGTGCATAAGTATGTGACCTTAAACACCAATAAATAAATAATAAATAAATATGCGGAATAATCTTTAAAAATCTGCTTCTTGAGGCACAGTCAGAATCTTTCAGTATTTGGTATACAGCATCCTTTGGGGGTTCAAATTCAGTTTGTTCAAATAAAGTCCCTGGGTTGATATACTCTCCCAAAAAAGAAAGTGTGCATGCTAAAAAATAACACTAAAAAAGGTATATATCATTTTCATTCATGAAAATTTTATTCAATCATAGATGAATCAATTTGTGATCAACAGTGACACGAGAAATTTCATTACGCTACGACGAATACTCTTGGTGCCATGGAGAGTCAAAGACACTAAGGGTCAAACACAAAAGTCACACACTCAATATCTGGTATGACCTCCATCTGCATCGACTACTGCTGTGCATCTACGCCTCATGGAAGCGAACTAGTTAGCATGGAAGTGTTGTGGGATGTTGTTCCATATTCTGATAAGCTGTCTTTGGAGTTCCACAAGCGTTGACGGTGCATGGGGAAGCTGGCGTAGCTGACGTTTCATTTCGTCCCATACATGCTCAATGGGTGAGATATAGGGTGAATTTGCGGGCCAGAGAAGAACATCCACTTGTTGTTGCTGCAGATACTGTTGAACAACATGAGCTGCGTGTGGTCGGGCGTTGTCCTGCTGTAGAATGACGCCGGGGCCGTGACGTTGCAGAAATGGGACAACAACAGGTGTAAGCACTTCATCACGATATCTGGCTGCATTGAGATTGCCATAAATAATGACCAGCTCAGTTCTGTTACGGGCAGTGATGCCATCCCACACCATGAGAGACCCTCCCCCATAACGGTTTAGCTCCACGACACATGGATCTGCGTAGCTTTCGTTTCGACGTCTGTACACTCTCTGGCGGCCATCTGATGATGAAAGATGGAAACGACATTCATCTGTGAATAAAACACGTCACCACCAGTGTAAGGGATGCCTGAGATGTTGTCTACACCACTGCAGTCGAGCACGACGATGACGTAACGTCAAAATCGGACGAATTGCAGGTCTTCGAGGACGTAAGCCGTATTCTCTCAGCCGGTTGATTACTGTTTGAGGATGTATCCGTCTCAGGTTAGGGATGTTCCTGGCTGTCGTCGTTGCCGTCCGTCTGTTGCCGGTTCCAGAGATGGATGACACGGATATACCGATCTTGTGCAGGGGTGAAACTCTGGGTCTCCCGGAGCGGGGTCGGTCTCGAACATCATCATGTTGTGCATGTCGATGGACTAGCCTGTCTACAGTGTTACGGTGGCAGTTCAAATGTTGGGCAACCTCTCTGTGTGTTCTGCCAGCTCTAATCATACCCAGGGCAAGGAGACGTTGATTCATTGTCAATCTTGGCATGCTAATGTGGAGTCGTTTTAACAGCAGCGCAAGTTTGAATGTGAACGATAGGAAGGCCTTACTTTAGTGTTTAAATACCCAAGGATTCACACTGCTGCATGAATTTTTAGACTCTCCACTTGCAAAACATGTCTTTTCACAAACGTGCAGCACGTCATTTAACGTTAATGCAATTTTAAAGGGGAAAGCTGTTTTTGTGTTCAATATAACTTATTCATGAACAGGTTAACACTCTTTACACCTACAAAATTATTTTTTGGAGTTTGATCAATTTCTGCAATGCATACTTTCTTTTTTGGGCGAGTATATTTGGACTCCCTAGTATTCCATTACTGAAAATCAGGGCATTATTCCTGTGCTATCTCATCCCAATACTTGACAAAATCATCTGGCGTGGACAGCAGAGTTATAAATAATTAAATAACTTTATTCCTCTGTTGTGTTAATGTGCCATTGATGGTAATTAAATCCTTCTTTAAATAACTTCGGTCTGTTGAGTACCTCAGGCCCCTGTTGATTATGTGCCTCTTGTTTCTATGAGATATGGCCCTTTGAGTGTTCGAGCCAATTTATTGTCTCTTCGCCTTGTATCTCAGGTTTGGGTTGTCGGATGTCAATGAAATTTGGCAGGAATATTACTTGTGGGAAAGGCTTTTAAAGAAGTCTGTAATGATGTTTCCTCTTACATTTCATTTTCTAGAGTTATCTCCCTTTTTTGACTTAGAAAATTGTAAACATTTGACCATCCAATGTCTGTTCAGGTCATAACTTAAACATTAGTGCTTGAATATTGATGAAATTTCATACAGGTGTTCAGTATGATGGTCTGTTTCAGCAGCTTAAGCCGTTTTGCTGTCTATATATTTTTCCATGTTTTATGACCCTTGGAGTGTACAAAATAGCTAGTTTTTGTCTGTTCAGCTTGTTTCAGAATGGTTTGTTTGTTGGTGCATTTGTTCGGCATCTTCTCCCACTGGATGGTCCAATAATCACCTTACCTAGCCCAGGGGTATATGTGGACATTATAATTGTGTCTGAGAGATTGGCTTTCATGTCCCTGCAATAAAGCAAAGAAAATAAATGCAAATTATCTCCCGACATGCAGCATTATGTCTTGGTTCTATATATCTTATGCGGATGCATGGTTCGTTTGTCACTAGACTTCAGAAATGGGTTTTACGCAATTACCTTGGGGGTGGGGGTGGGGGGGGGGGTGGGGGTGAATTAATTTCTTGCTGCAAAACAAAGACAATAGTTTCACATGTCACTGGTCTTATTGACACAAACAGTTGGTAACATTTGTACATGATCCCGCAATTTCTACAGGGTTGGATTTTTCCGTGCTGTAAAGCTGTAAAGCAAAGACAATAACACCTTGTGTGTATGCCTAGTTTGAAAATTCTCTCATCTTAGCATTTTGGGAGGAGAGGGGTGCATGTGCCATGCTTGGCATGTTCTTCTTAAAATTACATGACTCTATAGTGCACTTTCGGGGTTTTTTTTGGTTTTAAGATGGTTTGTGAAGATTTCACGTAAACAAAATTTTCCCCATGAGACTGGAGGCTGGGTCGATCTAATGTGTAAGAGATTTTGTTCACTTGACACAGCCTTTTCCCTCAACTAGGCACCTAGGGGTTTATGTCAGCACACTGGTATCTGATCATAGTTTAATCCTGGTAACTGGCAATGGGCCTTTTCTGGGACTGAGAATTCACACTGTTACCAAAACGTGTAAAGTTTGAGTTTCATCTTGTCCTATTTCCTTCTGCCAGAACTGATATGGAAGAAACAGTGGGAGAAAATGTCGGCCCATTGGTTAGAGCATTGGACTTCTACTAGAAAGTTTGTAGATTTGATTCTTTGTACTTTGGCATTAGACACTTAACCATATTTTGTACAACTGAGAGCGCGTTGGCATTATTTTTGGTGGTCTGAATATGTTTTCATCAAAATTTGGCACTCTTCAATAATTTGTGATAAAACAAATTCATATAAACAAAATATTAAATGCATTTGACTGAATATCAAGCATAATCAAGGAAAATGTTGGCTTTTGTTCTGGTACCCCCATTTTTTCAATGCCCCGATAGTGGCTTCTAGCACTACACCAGTTAAAGCACACTGCACATTGATGGTAGAGGTTCTGTCAAAGGATCCTAACCCTGTTTGTGCCTGGTTAGTAAGACGTTTAAGCATCGCCAAAAGTGGGGATATGGCGACACAGTGTACTGAAGTGTAGTGCACATTGGTAGTACACATACTGTCAAAGGGTCCTAAACCTGCTTGTGTCTGGTTAGTAACAAAGTTATTCGCCAGCACATGTGGGGGCGTGGCGGCACAGTGTGCTAAAGTGTACTGCACGTTGGTAGTACACGCACTATCAAAGGATCCTAACCCTGCTTGTGTCTGGTTAGTAACAAAGTTATTCGCCAGCACATGTGGGGGCATGGCAGCACAGTGTGCTAAAGTGTACTGCACATTGGTAGTACACACACTACCAAAGGGACCTAACCCTGCTTGTGTCTGGTTAGTAACAAAGTTATTCGCCAGCACATGTGGGTACATGGCGGCACAGTGTGCTAATGTGTACTGCACGTTGGTAGTACACATACTGTCAAAGGATCCTAACCCTGCATGTGTCTGGTTAGTATCAGTTATTTGCCAATACAACTGTGTGTGCTAAAGTGTACTGTACATTAGTACACATACTGTCAAAGGATTCTAACCCTGCTTGTGTCTTGTTAGTGTCAGTTATTTGCTAATACAACTGTGTGCACAGTGGCATAGTGTGCTAAAGTGTACTGCACATTAGTACACACATTAGTACACATACTGTCAAAGGACCCTAACCCTGCTTGTACTTTGTCAGTAAGACAGGTAACGGACCACACGTGGTGGTACTGTGTGCTAAAGCATATTGCACTTTGAGGGTACACATGAAAAGGTCTTGGAGCACGGTGGATCAGTGGAAGACTGTTAGTCTTCTATGCTAGAGGTCCCGAGTTCGATCCCCGTCCTGGACGACCTGCGTTGTGTCCTTGGGCAAGGCACTTTATCCCAGTTGCCTACATAGGGGCACGATGACGCTGTGTACTGAGGCGTACTGCACATTGATGGTGTCCATGTCTTCAACCACTGTAACCCTGCTTGAGCAAAGCTTGAACAGAGTTAGAATGTTGAGGAGTTGACGGTTGCTCGTCGATGCACGGTGGTTCTCTCTGGGTACTCCGGCTTCCTCCACCCATAAAACTCACGTTCACCATTAGCCATTGTGCGTAAGTATGTGACTTTAAACACCAAGAAATAAATAACAAATAATCAAAGGGTCTGGCTTGCTCCATTTGTAAAACTGTCTTAACACAAATTTGACAGTGGCTGTTGAAAGTGCTATAAAACCTCATTAAATAAACGGGATTTTCATTTGTCATTTCCCTTATTGCGGGGTGTTTAAGTTTTTTCCAGTAGTTGCATGTTTTGCAGTGTGGAAAGGTGGTGGCTCAATGATTATAGAGCATTGGATGTTAAACTGAGATGACTGCGTGGTTCCAATGGGCAAGATACTTGATACTTGATAAAATGGCCACTGACTGATTACTGGTTATTTGAGCTCAGAAATGGCTGATGCTGATTCTGATTGTAATACCGTGCACTACTAGACAAGTCGAGAATCGAATGAATGACATTATATCAAACATATTTCACAGCGATAAACTCTGTTGACTCAGGTCCAGTAAAATTACCAGTCGCACACACTTGGGAGGTAAACGTGGCTCGCAGAGCCACGTTTGCCACCCAAATGCACGAAACTGTTAATTTTTACTGCAACCTGAGTCAATGGCGTGCAACCTTCACATTTTTCAGAATGAACTAGTGATTGCCGCAAGTACCCTAGCTTTACATGTCATTTAACTTGTATATCCCATGAAGGGGCGTCTAGAGAGATTAAGAATACACAATGTGGTTGTTCTTCAGCTTTATTGAATGGTATTATTAACACCATTTTACATTAGCAATTTAACAACTGCAGAAGACAAAAAAAAAAGCGGTTTATGACTGATCACAAAATGCTTGGCAACAATCAGTTGAAGCGTTGTTCCAGGAGCTGTTGCCATTGTCATCCAATTACCCACAATCGCCAATTGCGGTGGCCGGTTCTGATCATCGGTTGAACACTACTATATTGCATATTCATTGTTTACTTGTCCTCAATCGTTGCTAACTTCGCTTGTGCTATGTTGAAGGATATGACAGCTGCTTGTCACTACTCATTGGTTTTCTCGGGGGTACTATGGCTTCCTCCACCCGTAAAACTGTCAGGACATGTCTGTTTAAAGTGTTGTTAAACCCCAAAAAATAAGAAAACAGTAGGTTTATGTACAATTATTAGATCAGGCATCAAATACTCCAGAGCATAAGAGTTGTGACAAGAATGAAATGAAATTATGACATATTGTACCGGTGTAATCATAAATCTTAGCACAGTGGACAGACAGATGATGCTAATGGCATGTTTACTGATGGTTCAGTGCAGTAAATTTACATTGCACTCACCAATCACGGAGACAAGATGATAAATGTGATGCAGACCTGCTTCCGATGACGGGTAAGATCCCATTGATGGGACAACCTAAGACAGGGGCAGCTGGCACTTTTGTTTTAATTACTAAAATGTATGAAACCTTCATCTCTACGTGATCATCTGTTTATGCCAGGTGCTTGACTGTTTACGTAACACAGCTCGAAGATGCCACTTGCTAAAATTATTGGTCCTTGAGTACAATTGGACAAAGGGTTAAAACGTGAAATTGAATGGCTTGTTTTTACTGTTACACATGAGTTAGTTAATAAATCAGTGGAATCACACACACAACTCATAATATGCGGTCTGTTGTATTACTGCATAATTCTGGTCTCGGTGAATAATTTAAATAACAATAATCAAATGTACCTAAACTCTTGAATGAATGAGTTCAGTCAAATTAATTGTTTGTTTATTGGGGTTTAACAACACTTTGAACAACCACGTCACATCATGTTAAAAGTTTTACAGCAGAGGAAGCTGGAGTACCCAGAGAGAGCCACCAAGCAGCAGCGAGCAACTGTCAGACATACAAGCTTGCTAATCCGACACAAGCAGAGTTAGCAGCAGTTATATGCAAGTGCACCATCAGCATATAATATGTTAAGTTAGTATGCAGCACTAACTGTGCCACCAGGTGTGCAGACTGGATTAAGTGTCTTGCTCAAGAATCGAGCAATCAACTTTTTGGTTTAAAGTCAAACCATCAGCATGCATTGTGTTCAGTTAGTACACTGTGTTCAGTTAGTACACTGTGTCCAGTTAGTACACTGTTCCACCAGATCAGCAATCTGGATTTAGTATCTTGCACTTGGATCAAACCATCAACCATCGGCGTGCCGTGTGTTAAGTTTGTACACAACACCACTGTACTGTCAGGTGGGCAATCTGTATAAAAATGTCTTGTGCAGGATCAAACCATCAACCATCAGCATGCAGTGTGTTAAGTTTGCACACAACACCATTGTACTGCCAGGAGTGCAATCTGGATTAAGTGTCTTGTCCTAGGATCAAACCATTAACCATCGGCATGCAGTGTGTTAAGTTTGTACATAGCACCACTGTACTGCCAGGTGGGCAATCTGGATTAAGAGTCTTGTGCTAGGATCAAACCATTAACCATCGGCATGTACTTTGTTACGTCAGTACACAGTACCACTGTGCCATTAGGTGGGCAATCTGGATTAAGTTTCTTGCGCAAGGATCGAAGAATCAGCCTTTTGGTTTGAAGTCCAATTTTCTAACCAATGGCATTATGGGAAATTGCTCCCCTTATATAAAGTTTTTTTTTAAAAAGTCTGAATTATAGAATCAGGCCTCTCCAGATTATCCAGACTTTGCATGAAACGGATCAGTGATTTTGTGTACTCTACAGTAGACAAGTTCTGCTGCATTGGTATAATGGGACCCAGTGATAGCCAATAAATTCATGATCTGGGCATCCTCAAAAGTGGGCAATACATTTATAAATGATTGCCTAAAATTACGGCCTAAAAGTTAAAAATCTGTTTTTCCAGCCCTCCTGCTTGGTCCTTTTGGCAACTGCATGCTTTCTTTTTATAACCAATGCAAAGTTAAAAAATTAAAATTAAATGGTTTATGTCTGATATTTTACCCAAATTAATAAAATTGCTAAATTTGTTCCTTGGGTGCAACAAGGCTTTGCATTGCTTTAGCATATCAAAAGCCTTCTTGCAATCAAGGGATGAAATGTACCTCCACCCATGCTATTCTGTAGATTATGAGGCTTAAAACAAACCAAGAACATGAACTTTTGACGCTACATGTAAAGAAATAACTACAAAAATAAAAAAAAATAAACTGAAAAACCACCTGCCCCCATGCAGTGTTACAAAAAATAGCCTGAGAAACAAAATCTACTTTTTGGGGTCTAAACTTTATGTTTTACAGTATTTGTATTGTGGTCATGATATTGCTGAAGCTGCTGGAAGTGATGGTCAGCTTCAATGGACAAAGAAGGAACTGAACTGGAAAACGATCATTTTCTTTGCTTCACTCAAAATGGGGAAACTGATTTTTCGTTCCTCTTGAACCACGTATGTTAACTCAAAATTCCTTCAGTATTCATTTGTTAATTCTTACACTGACATGTTCTATTTCATCATGGTTTGTTTTTAATGACAGTTTGAACCACCAGAGTTATGTTGTGTGGGGCATTTTTACAGGTGGAGGGATCGAGCCAGACTTTGGAAAGAACCACCAAAAAGCAGCAAGTAACTGTTGGATTCTCCAACTTGCTGACCTGGCACGAGTAGGGTTGATATTTGTTGAGGGCAAGTGTAACATGACTGCTGATTGCCTACACCACCATACTCCCACTTCAACAACAGATTAAGTGCAGGGTTCATAACAGAGTGGCATACCTGAGGTATGGTACGTACCCTGGGTGCCACTTGAAGAGTGGTGCCACTGAGCAGTTTCAGACAAGTCAGACAAGTCCTCCTTGAATAGCTTTTTTTCAGCTGTAAGTTTTATCCATCTGAGTTATATTATTGTGTGGGGCATTTTTAGCTCGCCTGACTGAATGTCTGCATGAGCGAGATTGTGATCACTCACCATCTGGCATCCATGAACATGGTGTTCACATCTTCTCCAAAACTGCTGAACTGATTTCAGTTAAATTTGAGGTGATTGCTTGTTCTGACTTCGCATTTTGTTTTTGTTCAAATTAACTTGCCCAGCCCCACAGGGAGGGAGTGGTGGAAATTTAAAAAAAAAAAAATCCTATCATGAACCAGTGGACACAATGCTTTGATATTTGGTATGGAGCTTCCTTTTGAGGTGTAGAATCAAGTTTATTTAAACGAAGTTCGTGGTGCAACATTTGGGAGGGGCAAGATTTTTGGCTTGCCCAAAATTTCTATTTTCTAAACCAATGATCTGATTGAATCAAATTTGGTTCATATTTTGGCTCAGTACAGGAGCCCAAATTTTAATTAAGTGCAGTATGGGGAATAATCTTTCAAAATCTTCTCCAGACCACCGCGCACAGTCTATAGTTGTATTTATGGAGAGATGTCATTGCAACTTGGTGGGATGACTCTGTATAATGTCTAGATGAGAACGTCCCCTTTTGGTTGCGATCGATCAACCGTGAGAAGCTGTAAGAGCCCGAAACCTGAACACATTTAGCACAGAATACATTGGTATTTATGAATGGATTTCACTTACTTGGTAGGATGACTCTGTGTAATGTCTAGATGGGAATGTCCCCTTTTGGTCGTGATTGGTCAGCTGTGATGGCTATGCAAACCCGAAGCCCAATAACCTCTCGTATTTATGAAGGGATTTTATTGTAACTTCATAGGATGACTGGATAATGACTTGATGAGAGAGTCCTATTTTGGGCATGATGGTTCAACCGTGAGAGCCGCACAGCCAGGTGATCTAGATTTGTTTAGCACAGTTTACTGTTCATATTTATGAAGCAATTTCATTGTAACTTGGATGAGACTGTCATATTTTGGTCACAATCCGTCAGTTGTTACCGCTGCCTGGTCACTTGACTTAGATTCCTTCAGCATTCCTTACAGGTTTTTAGCTCACCGAAGGGAGCTTAACTTATCACTTGCCGTCCGTCGTCGTAGTCCATTGTGAACATTATCGACTTCTCACAAACCACTCGACCAAATTGAACCAATTGTGTGCATGTTCCTTATCATATGTCAATTCAAGTTTGTACAAATAAACTTGCCGCGCCCACAGGGGACTTCAGTAGGGGCATAACTCTGATAGCACCCAAAATTTTTTTCAAAAATTCAAAAAAATCTTCTTCAGATCCACCAGTCAGAACCTTTTCATATTTGCTATACAACATCTCTAGGGGTGTCAGATTCAAGTTTGTTCAAATCGAGTCCCTGGATTAAGATTTGGGCTCCCTATTGGAGCCCAAAGTTTAATTTGGTGCAATTTGAGGAAATTTATTTAAAAATCTTCTTCTTCAGATCCACAAATCAGAATCCTTTCATAATTGGTATACAACATCTCTAGGTGGGTCAGATTCAAGTTTGTTCAAATCGGGACCCTGGGTTAATATTTTGGCCTCCTATTTGAGCCCAAAGTTTAACTTAGTGCAATGTGAGGTGATTTCTTTAAAAACCTTCTTCATGTCCACCAGTCAGAATTCTTTCCTATTTGGTATATGACATCTCAAGGGAGATCAAATTTGTTCAATTTGAGTCCTTGGCTTAACATTTGGGCTCTTTGGACAGGGGTGGGGTGGGGGCATATTAGGTTTAGGTTTGTTCAAATCCATTCCTTAGTGTTTGTCCATAAAATTTGCCTCTCATGACTTCATTCTTTGTAGTATTGATGAACCATGTCTAACTGAATGTGACCCCAAATACTTCTTTGAACCACTTTGGCTGTGTTATAATATGGTACGAACCATTGTGGGCATAATGTTTTGGGACGTTGTGGTGTGAGACAACGTACGATGTAAGGGAGAGAATCCCGGTGTGCAAAGAAATGTAACAACAGAATTATGAGAATAAAGACTTGTTGATACTAAAATCGGTTTAAACCTTATAATATATGTTATTAAACATGGTGTCAGAAGTGGACGAAGATTCCTAGATATCGCCGATATCTGAAAATAACGACATTTTGCGCTGCAAAACCATAACTTCTGAGTTTATTCACTTTATTGACATTGTCACGATGGCAAAATTTACCCCACCAAATTCGTTCAATTTCGGGAAGCCCAGTGAATGGCCTGACTGGCGTCAACGGTTCAAACGATATCGAATAGCCAGTAAATTGCATAAGGATGAGGATGATGTCCAAATATGCTCTTTAATTTATGCCATGGGAAACCAGGCAGAACACATATTGAACTCTTTCACATTTACAAACGATGGGGACGACCAGAAATTTGACATTGTGTTCGCCAAGTTCGAAGAATATTTGACCCCAAAGCGAAATGTAATTCACGAGAGAGCCAGGTTCCATGATAGAAAACAAGCCCCAGATGAGTCTATGGAAGAATTTATTCGGTCCCTCTATACACTGTTGGAGAACTGTGATTTCCATGACAAGGAAGAACAAATACGGGACCAATTAGTAATTGGTGTAAGGGATAAGCAGATGTCAGAAAAGTTACAGTTAAGGCCAAAATTGACCTTGGATGAAGTGGTGCAGCTGGTACGGCAAGCAGAACTGGTAAAAACTCAGTTAAAAGAACAGTCTACAAGTAAACCAGAAGAAAAGCCAGAAAATCATCTGAATGCGGTTCGGTATCAACAAAACAAACATTCTGCATATAAAAAAATTGGCATTCACAGTTTGGAAAAGTAACACAAATTTAATAATAATCAGAAGCCGAAAGTGGCTCCACAGTGTTCACGGTGTAACAGACATCACAGTAAATATGAAACATGTCCAGCTAGAGGTCAACAATGTAGGGCGTGTTCAGGGTTACACCACTTTGAAGTATGTTGTCGAACCAAGCGCAAGAATGTTCGCGAAATCTACGCAGATTCGGCAACTGCACATCGGTTGGAAGAGGATTAATTCTATTTAGGATCCATTAGTGCAAATCAAAATAGTGCATGGTGTATGTCAATCAATGTAGCAGGGTCAGATGTCAAATTTAAAATTGACACCGGAGCCGATGTGACCGTGATTTCTGAAGAAACTTATAAATCACTGTCAGACAGGCCCACCCTGAAACCCGCATCAATAGTATTAACTCGCCCTGGTGGTAATTTATCATGTTTGGGAAAATTTCAGACAAAGTTAAAGCACAAAGACAAATTTTATACACTTGATATTTTTGTCATAAAGGGTTCATCAGTAAATGATCTTCTAGGATGTGAGGCTGCTGAATGCCTTAATTTAGTTCACCGTGTGAACAGAGTCAACAGTGGTCATACTAATAGTGTGTACAGTGTTGACGATGGTCACAATGGTAAAAATGCAATAGTGTTTTTGGTAATCATGGGGTTTTGAATTGTAAACCCATAAAAATTACTCTTAATGAGGAGGCACAACCGTACTGCATTAGTACAGCTCGTCGTGTCCCGTTCCCACTAGTTCCTAAAGTGAAGGATGAATTGAATCGTATGGAGGAGGCAGGCATCATAAAAAAGGTGACCGAACCCTCACACTGGTGTGCGCCGATGGTGCCTGTATTGAAGCCTGATGGCTCAGTGCGTATTTGTGTCGATCTAAAAAAGCTTAATCAGTCAGTGAAACGTGAGCTGTATATGCTTCCTAATCTTGAGGATGTGTCTCCTAAGCTTGTGGGAGCCAAATGGTTTTCCAAACTGGACGCGTCTGGTGGATTCCATCAAATACCTCTCGACAACGAAAGTCAGAAAATGACAGTATTTATCACTCCGTTTTCACGTTACAAATTTCAAAGAATTACAATGGGGTTATCGTGTTGTCCAGAAATATTCCAACGGGAAATGGAGAACTTGCTTGAAGGATTAGAGGGGACAGTAGTTATAATGGACGATATATTGCTTTTTGCAAAATCAAAGTCCGAACACGATAAATGTCTTAACAGAGTGTTAAATAGAATTGAATTTTCCGGTTTAAAATTAAATCGGAACAAATGTGTTTTTGCAAAGCCGAGTCTTAAATACTTTGGTCATATTATATCCAGTGACGGAATTCAACCAAATCCGGTTAGAGTTAGTGCTGTTAGGGAGTTAGTTCCACCTACTAATGTAGCTGAGCTACGACGCGTTGTCGGACTCATAAATTATCTGGGTAAATTTATACCCAATTTATCTGAGCACATGAAACCTATAACTGACTTACTTAAAAATGACAATGCATGGTTCTGGGGCCCAGTCCAAAAATCATCTTTTGGCAAAGTGAAACAAATACTTGTAGAAACCCCTGTGTTAGCATATTATGACGCGACAAAACCAATAATTGTTGCTGCAGACGGGGGCAGCTGTGTTCCAAGAGGAGGACAATAAACTAAAGCCTATTGCATTTGCCTCACGAACATTAAATGACTCAGAGACTAAATACGGACAAATCGAAAAAGAGTGCTTATCGGGGGTCTGGGCATGTGAGAAATTTGACCGCTATTTGGTAGGACTTGACTTGTTCATTTTACAAACAGACCACAAACCTTTGATACCTTTAATAAACTCTCAGGATTTGGATAAGACTCCTATAAGGTGTCAACATTTACTGCTACGGTTGAGACGATTCAATGTTAAAGTACAGTATGTCCCAGGCAAACTTTTAATAGTACCTGATACTTTGTCAAGAAGTCCTTGTAAGTCTACAGACTCTGCTACGGCAGCTGAGGTAACCCAATTTTTGAATGCGATCGAAGTGAATCGCCCTGTGAGTGAGCGCAGAATTGAATGTATTAAATGTGAAACTGATAAAGATAAAACATTACAGACTGCAATCCATCTCACACGAAATGGTTGGCCTAAACATAATACCTCAGTGTCAAATGAACTACAACCATATTACAGGTCACGGAATGAACTTTCCGTCTCCAGTGGTTTACTCTTATTTCGTGATCGAATAGTTGTTCCATCGGCACTTAGATCAAACATTTTAGAAACCATTCATGAGGGGCACCCTGGAGTTTCAAAATCACGGGAGCGAGCATCGGTTTGTGTTTGGTGGCCAGGGTTGTCTGTTGAGATTTCCCAAAAGGTTAAAGTGTGTGACTTTTGTCAAATGAATCACTCATCAAATAAAAATGAACTATTAAAACCAACCCAAATGCTGGACCAACCTTGGCAGAGAATTTCTGCAGATCTGTTTGTGTTCAAGCAGAAGCAATATTTGGTAATCATGGACTATTTCTCCAGATTTGTGGAAATGTGCCATTTACCAACTATTACATCCAACCAAGTAATAGGTAAAATGAAAAATGTGTTTGCACGTTGGGGCATTCCAGATATACTTGTTACTGATTCGGGTAGCCAGTTCACAGCTAATGAGTTTGAGTTATTTGCCGAGGAGTATAACTTTCGGACAGTGTTCTCAAGTCCGCATCACCATCAGTCGAATGGTGCAGCAGAGAGTGCCGTAAAAATGGCCAAAAAAATCCTTTCCCAGGACGATATATTTTTAGCTTTAATGTCACATCGATCCACCCCGGTTGCCGCAACCGGTGTGAGTCCCGCCAAATTAATGATAGGGAGGAGGATAAAAACAACAATGCCGATTTTGAAAAAAAAGTTAAGGCCGAAGTGGCCAAAGTTTTCAAAGATTCGCAGCAAAGATGCTACCTACAAAGCTACAGCAAAGAATAATTATGATAGACATAAGAGTGCAAAGGAGCTGCCTAAGCTCTATGAAGGTGATCATGTCCGACTGAAACTGGACCATAAGAGGCGTTCTTATATTGTTCAAACGCAAAAAGGCACATATGTTCATAACAGAAGGCATTTAATGAAAATGGATTATATATCTAGCAGGCGTGGCCAGGATTCTGTAATGGTGGGGGAGGGTGGGGGGGGCAATCATGATATTTGGAACTAGGGATAAACCTCCCCAGAGACAAAATATCGTAAACAATTCATTAGTTATTAATTCCAATCGCCTGCAATAGATTTGGAATGTTTCCAATTACTTGATGCCTAATCTTGGAGTGCAAGTTCAAAATAGCCTTAAGCGCCAGTGTGTGTCAGAGAACAGCAGTAGGGATTGTGTTCAGATGCCAGTTTCAATGTAATCATATGTGGTTACTGGGCAGGCAATATAGAGAAGGAAATTAACATGTGCAGGGATTGGACATGAACCTAGTCTTCGATTTTGGTCGCCATGCTGGCTTACCAAGCAACTTATAAAAAACAACAAAGATCTTTGTGAACATAATTTATTGAACAGAGTTTATCATTGTGTCGAGTAATATCAAAATAAGAAACAACAAAAAAACATGATTTTGTACAAAACCCAGTTGTAACGGCCAAAATCGGCCAGCGCTATATACGAAAATCGCCATTCAATTATTTACATATTTGAAGTTTCTGCTTCCAAAACATAGCTTATGACCCCTCATTGGAACGAGTACACCTACACCACCCAAGGGCCACTTGCCTCAATAATGCCTGCAGTGTCACTTTTCGAGCAAAATCTTTTAGCCCCCCCCCCCCCTCCAAAAACTGGGCCCGTACACCTATGGAAATATTGTTTATTTATTGGTGTTTAACATCGTTGCCAGCACCTGGGCTATATCATGACACAACATTATAAGTTATTCTGTTTGTTGACAGAAGAAATGGTCTCACGTTCCCTGCATGAAATTTCTATTCAACCGAGGCATCTGCCGAAAGTGTGAAGTGAAGCATTCTTGCCCCCCCCCCCCCCCCCCCCACACACACCATTACAGAATCCTGGCTACGCCCCGCTATATATATAATCCATTTCCCATAATTTCGAAAATGAGGGGGGGGGGGGGGGGAGGAGGGGCAAGATCGACAACGCTGGCATATTTCAATGGCTTGAACTATGGACTTGGGCGTATTCCCTCCCACGGGCCCTTTCCCGGATATTTTTCTTTCTTCAAATTCTGAAGCTCTCAGATCGATTCTGGTGCCTCCTGAGGAAACGTGGGGGTTAAAAACAGTAAGTTACGGTTTGCATATTTGGGGCCCCGCAGCCCCCCCCCCCCCCCCCCCCCCCCCCCACCACTGCCACCGGGCCCACCACTGTGAGCTCACACATAGAGATTGGTGGAGTGAGCACAAGGGGCCCTAGTCTTAACAGGCTTATGTGGGTATCACTGAGGTGGGACTTCCAGGAATCTAGAACTAGTATCCACTGATGTATGTGGTTTTAATATTTATTATCACCTCGGCATGTGTTTGGCGAAACACTAACTGAAAATAAAATATGAACCCCCTGTTTAAAAAAAAGCTTGAACACAACTTTTTGCCGGTAAAAAGGACGTAAGCGTATAAAAACTGTTTTACTAAATGTACCTCTGAAAGTATGAAGTGACAATTTAATGAAGCGTGCGCAATATAAAATGAAGATTAAGTGTTGTTTGTTTTATTGTAGACTATTTTCAAATTATAAATGGTTTCTCTCCAAAAACACTTTCTGTTAAATCCCCTCGTAGTAAACAGAAACATCTAAAATTAGCTACACCTCCATCGAGCAAGTATGATAATATTCACCCCGTCGAGCACCTCAGCGAAATCATTGTTTTCCCTGCACAAAATGGCGTGTCCATCAGTGTCGATGGAAAAATTATCTATTTTGTCTTGTAAATAGTCTACAATAAAACAAACAATACTTAATCTTCCTTTTATACACTTATTATTGAGTAAGCTTCCTTAAATAATCACTTTTCACACATTCAGAGGTACATTTAGTACTTTAAAACGTAGTTTTTATACACTTACCGTCCTTTTTACCGGATACCGTCCTTTTTACCGGCAAAAAGTATTACCTCCAATTCAGTATCTATAACTGTTAAGCCGACTACATCTTCTGAGTCTATTGATATCGACATTGACTGGCCTGACCCATTTGTGGAATCCTCTGATGCTTCTGAATCAGTAGAATCGGATGAATCTACAAGTAGACAGGATGGACATATTAGGCAAACTAAAAATATCCCAGTCTACACACGTAGCGGTAGATCAGTAAGAAGATCAAGCTACTTTGACGATTTTATTACATAATCAATTACATGATTAGAACAAATGGAAACATGTGACATTACATATTTTTGTTTTAGTAGATTGAAAATCTTCACCTAAGAACAGGTGTTTTATTTGATTTTATTTCAAAACCTTAAAGAAAAGGGAGATGTTATAATATGGTACGAACCATTGTGGGCATAATGTTTTGGGACGTTGTGGTGTGAGACAACGTATGATGTAAGGGAGAGAATCCCAGTGTGCAAAGAAATGTAACAACACAATTATGAGAATAAAGACTTGTTGATTCTAAAATGGGTTTAATCCTTATAATATATGTTATTAAACAGGCCGGTGAGCGATTAAGGCCCCTTGGGGCCTCTTGTTTAAGAAGGAATTTCATTGTAGCTTGGAAGTATAACTTGGTATGATATCTAGATGAGACTCTCCTATTTTGATCATGATCGGTCAATCGTGACACAGATTCCTTCAGCAAAGTCTATGAGTTATATTTATGAAGGAATTTCATTGTAACTTGGTAGGATTTCTCGTTTTGGAATGAATTACTGTAACTTGGTAACCTTGGTTGACATACATCAACCCTGGTGTCTTAATTCTTTACTACAGTCTACAAAGATAATAAATTTACACAAACCCTCCCGGAATCTTAGGTCATCATCGGATAACCTTCTTGACATCCCACGTGTGAGATCGGAGGCAGGTAAGCGATCTTTTTTGCTTTTGCTGCCCCTTCTCTGTGGAATGCATTGCCAAAAAACCTACGAAGCATCTCCAAATCTGAAGAGCAGATTTTGATTTGAATTAAGTGCTATATAAGTAAATTATTATTATTATTATTATTATTATTATTATTATTATTATTATTATTACACACAAATTATTCTTATTGAACACATAGCATATTGGGAACAGAAATTAACATATTCTCATTTATCACCATTCTTACCTTATTTCATAGTCCTCAACATTGAAACATTGTCCTTTTCATCAGACACCACACACTGTCAAGTTAAGCTACCGTGTCATTGACACTTTCATTATACCCCCGCTTCGAAGAAGTGGGGGATATATAGGAATCGCCCTGTATGTCAGTCCGTCCGTTTGTCTTTCCGTCCGAACAAATTATTGTGTGCGCAACTCCTCCTACATTAATGAACCGATTTTGATGAAGCCTTCATCTCTACTAAGTGAACATGTGCATATTCCAAACTTTTTGATCTGCGACAATTTTAACCAGGTTATCTCTCTTGAACTTTGATTTAATATGGGTTTCTGCATGAAATTCTTGTGTGCGCAACTCCTCCTACATTTATCCATCAATTTGGACAAAACTTTTCAGACATCATCACTACTAAGTGAACATGCGCATATTCCAAGATTTTTGATCTGCGACAATTTAAACCAGGTTATCTCCCTTTGACTTAGATTTATTATGTCTTTCCATCCGAACAAATTCTTGTGTGCGCAACTCCTCCTACATTAATGAACCGATTTTGATGAAACCTTTCAAAATCATCTCTACTAAGTGAACATGTGCATATTCCAAACTTTTTAATCTGCGACAATTTTAACCAGGTTATCTCTCTTGAACTTTGATTTAATATGGGTTTCTACATGAAATTCTTGTGTGTGCAACTCCTCCTACATTGATCAATCAATTTGGACAAAACTTTTCAGACATCATCACTACTAAGTGAACATGCGCATATTCCAAGATTTTTGATCTGCGACAATTTTAACCAGGTTATCTCCCTTTGACTTAGATTTATTATGTCTTTCCGTTCGGACAAATTCTTGTGTGTGCAACTCCTCCTACATTAATGAACCGATTTTGATGAAACCTTTCAAACATTATCTCTACTAAGTGAACATGTGCATATTCCAAACTTTTTGATCTGCGACAATTTTAACCAGGTTATCTCTCTTGAACTTTGATTTAATATGGGTTTCTGCATGAAATTCTTGTGTGCGCAACTCCTCCTACATTTATCAATCAATTTGGACGAAAGTTTACAGACATCATCACTACTAAGTGAACATGCGCATATTCCAAAATTTTTGAGCTGTGGCAATTTTAACTAGGTTATCTCCCTTTAACTTAGATTTATTATGGGTTTCTACATGAAACTCTTGTGCGTGCAACTCCTCCTACATTTATCAATCAATTTTGACGAAACCTTTCAAACATTATCACAACTAAGTGAACATATTCCCAAATTTTTGATCTGCGACAATTTTAACCAGGTTATCTCCCTTTAACTTGGATTTATTATGGGTTTTCAAATGGGATTCTTGTGTGTGCAACTCCTCCTACATTAATGAACCGATTTTGAATACATGTTGCACATTGTAAATGTGTTTTTCCAAATGTAAACCATATATGTGTGGGCTCTTTAAGTATTCAGTGCTGTTCTGTGGAAGGCCACATGCAAATACAAATTTCAACAACAAAAAATGATCTTTATGTATGCATTTCTTTGCCTACATGATCAGAAGTGCATTCCTCTAAAAACCCAAAGCAGGGGTATTAATCACCTTCAGTGATAGTTCTAGTTCAACATGCCCTGGATATACTGTCCCAGCCCAAATGAAACCATGCATGAAAGTTTATTTTCTCAAGTTAGTTTTTGTGCTATGGCACTTTCACAGAAAGCTTGTTTTATGATGTAACCCATGTTTTCCCAGCTACGATAAATGTCATGTGAGGTGGGTGACACACTTGATGGCCCAAAGAATTTAAGCAGCTAAGACATCAGACAGGGTTCATATGCCATACTGGAAAGTACTGGGAAATGGTTTTGTATTTTCCAAATCTGGAAAAATACTGGAGAAATGATCCCAAGTTGGTAAATACTGGAAATATACTTGAATTTGTAATTTAATTTTAGCTACCCCCCACACTAATTTACCACCCCAAACAAACTCTTGCCAAAATGATAAATTGGAGTTGTTTGGCATAGATAATGCCTGGTACCAGCGATCACACATATGGCTTCACTTTCTCAGTGAATTTTGAAGACCTCATAGAGAATGGATTGTTCTCTCGTTAGGGTGGGGGAGAAAATGGATTCTAGTGGTGAAGGGGTTAGAAGGGGTTGACTGATGAATCAAATAAGTAGCTAAATTTTTAGCTGCGACTAGCAGCTCTATAAGTGTCTGTCTGTCAGTCGGTCTATCTGTCGGTCGGTCTGTCTGTCGGTCAGTCTATCTGTCGGTCGGTCTGTCTGTCGGCCAGTCTGTCTGTGACCAACGAGTTTCAAAACTCAATAACTTGAAATACTTGATGGAATGACTTTATATTTGGCATGTAAGTGTATCTTATTGATGTCTAGCCACTGTTCAATGCATGTGTTGTTCCAAATATTTTTTTTGGAGTTATAGCCCTTGATGAACTTAGAATTTTGTTATATTGCACCACCTGTCGCAGCTTCTGTGTCGATGTCGCGATTTTTTATACTCTCTCAAACAATGTTCCAACTCGATTGTTTGTGCACAACTGGTTGTTTATCGCACCATAACTAGTACTCACTTTTCCAGGCCAGGAATATGTTTGAAAGTTCTGTCCAATTTCATGTGTGAGGTCCTGCTGTGCTTCTACCGGACACAATTAATTCATAGATTCCTAGTCTCGAAAAAATATTTTCAACTGTCAGGTAAATTCATCTGGAAGTCGACTCGACTCGATCTCGAAGACATAAAAGTCCAAACTTAACGTTCTTTTTTCTGAACTCGTGATATTTTCCTCTTCTTTTGGAATGGAACATTCACATTTCTCTGTACAATATTTAACCGTCCAACAACTCGACTGGCACTAAATTCATATTAAAATTTTGTGGGTAATATCTCAAATAATAACATCTCGGATTCAGTTTGAGAACCTTTGTCTCACCATGACTTTGGTTAGGCATCTTAATATGTTTTTCAGTTCAGTTTACACAGTTTGTTTTTCTGGAGTAATGTTTTTCTCAAATTGCCACACTGACAGATTTCTAAAAACTACTTTCACTCACAGTGTGGGTTGGAACAATTCTTTCACAGCTACAATAATGGTATAGTCGGTAGGCCCAAAAACTCAATGGTAATGCCTGTAATACATCAATATCCAATCCAATGTCAGCTGTGATTTTTCCGCCAATTGTTGACATGGAACTTCACCTGACCAACCCTGAAATTATTCACTAGGCCCTGCAACTTGGATTTGAAACCATTGATAAATAAAGACCAAGATAGAAAATTGGTGCTTACCTGCTTTGTTGTTTCAGTGTGCGTTATTTGGTTGGCAGGTGAAGTCGTCATCATTGACGTGGGAGAATTGGTACAGGTATGTAATTTTTCCGGCTCATAAGTACAGTTGGCAATGATTTATCTGCTGGTTTTATAATAATATTTTCGTTTTTCCGCAAGGAGGCCAATGATTTTTGTTCGGCCCGCGACAGATTTTGTTTATCCCCCAACTTTTGTCTTTTACTGACTGTTTCATTTAAATTTTTATGAGATTTACTTATTTCGGGGTCCGCTTGTTTCGGTTCGGGGACCCAGCCTGTTTTTTCCGTGAAGGGTTGCTTATTGCCTGAGGTTTCACCAAAGAAATCAGTTAAAGCAATTTGTAGAATGGAAAGCATAATCGTTTTGACTCACGTGCTTTAATGTCATCAAAAATAAAATCGGGAGAAGACCTTTTTTCCTTACAGAGATCTAAAAAAATTTGATCGGATACGGTTAATTTCTCGTCGCGCTTGATTGGAGTCGGCACAAATGTTAATCTCCGACCCAAGAGAGATTTTTCATCCTGTGAGAGAGAGAGATGTGTTAGGTTAACGATGTTAGTACCTAAACCCAAATCAACAGGGCTGGCCATTGCCCCGCCCGCAATTAGTTTAAATCTAAGTGGGAAAGCCAATGTTTGTGGATGGTGTTTGCATTTCTTTCGTCCCAGTCTACTTTGTATTGGTCATACTTCGAAACAGCAAAATCTGAATCGGGGAGCTTTGGAACCAGAGTAACATTGATCAGGTCGAGTGTTTGCCGTTCCGAATGTGAGAGTACCGAGATTTATCTCTGCAAAATAAATTTTTGATTTGGGGAAAGCGTTTCGAACTGCAGAGAGCATTAAGCGCACTTGGTTGACAATTTTCGGTGCAGGGACATCTTTTGAATTGATGCCAATGCTCAACAGCACTTTCTCTGGATAAGTACTGTGCCTTTGATAGTTTTTGGCCATAGTTTGAAACTTATTTAGAGTGGCCCTTGGGTAACATTCACTTGCAGTTCTTTGTGGACTGGCAAATCTATCCTAGACAAATTTGCTGCACCCCAGAATAGAACTTTTTTTTTGTAACGGCCGGTAAAAACCACTCTTGTTTGTTTGGACCGTGTCGGAACCACCAGAAAGTGTTGGCCGAAAGGTCTTTTTTTTATCCAGACTCTGCGTGCACTGGACAGAACCGGTGGGTGAAAGGTTCATGACATCGGCGTATGATAAATTTGGATCAATGGACGAGTTAGTTGGTTTAGTGGCTGGAGGCGTGGAGCGTCTAGGAGGAGACGGTGAAAGGGTGCGAGTAGAAGTTTTTGACCGAGTCAAGAGAAGACAGAGGTGTGTAGGTCAGAGTGAGAGGTGGTACAGCTGAAGATACAGGTTTAGAAACAGAAGCAATAGGGGCCATGGGACTATGAACCACTTTCCTACCTGCAGGTGCGGAGCTAGTTTCCGTGAGCCTCTGAGCTGAAGGAGGTGAAATCGAGGAGCGAGGAGATGGTAGCCTGTTTCGCTCGGACACAATAATGGGAGTAGAATGCCCAACAGAGCGAGATCCTCTATGCACTTCTTTGTTGTGCATTCTACCCACATTATCACTAGCAGGTTTGTTAATTTTAGAAATAAAACTGTGGAAATGTCCGACAGTGGAGTCCTGTAATTTGTTGCCAAAGTTTTTCCTGCCTCATCTAACAGCCACATAGCGAACCAGGTTAAAATCAAGACCTTTTGAATTATAGGCCTGGGAAATCTCGATTTTCTGTTTTTTTAGACTCCATTTGTAATGCTCGATGCAACCAGCGTTGACCATACGAGCCCACTTGCATCTGCGATTTTGCGAAGCCCAGGGGAGGTACGGTCCCCATCCACCCTAGCTTAATCGACACATCCCTACGTTGTAATTCCCGGCGAATAAAAGAAGGGTAGATCCCCCTTCTCCACACAGTGCTCCAAATAAGCAAGGTGGTGTAGGAATTGGCGCACCCTGTAAAAGGCCTTTACAGCACGTCCAAATGCCTCGTACACAGGGATCCCATTCCCACCACAATTTCCTGGTCTGGGGGTGCCAAAATTTGACCAGCGGTTTCCCCCCTTGCTGCGTCTATAGTCAGCCATTTTAAATTTCCAAAAAGATATATTCTATTCAAAAACACCGCGGAGGAAAAAGAAACCCAGTAAGCCTAAAACAATAGTACATATGAAAAAATTAAACTAGTTGAAACTAAAATATTTACCTAAAAAACTTGAGAGCATCAAATAATTTTACCTAAACACTGTCTGGCTCTAGCTTTCGAGATTGATTTTCTTCGTCAGGAGCTAAGAAGCAAGTCTGATGTGTGCAGGTGGTAACAGAACTTTTATAGTTCAACCGATTCAGCGTGGTAGTAGGGCTCTAATTAGAACTTGGAATGTTCAAAACAATTTACTTAACATATCAGTAAACTATAATCACTGATCACTGCGAGAGGCGCTAAAAGTTATAAACCCGCCCAAACACCGCCCGAATTACATTATGTCAACTGCGCTCTACCGTAAATGCTGGTCAAAGTTCGACCAAAGGTATTCATTGGAAAATGAATTACATTTGGTCATGACGTTTTCATCCAACTGACCAATGGGAATTGAGTATTTGGACACAAAACATATAACTACATTAACAATGTAATTATAAACATCTAAATGTTGTTTTCAATGTCAAGTGGTGACTGTTGAGATTCCTCGTCACCAAATTATTAAGAACGTGAAGAGTACAAATGCCCGGCGTCAATTTTAATTGGGCCCACTGAAGCGTCTCTTCCCTGGAGCGTGTTGATGATTTCACCTTGTTCCAAATTTCTCTATTAACTTTGGGGACCAGAAGATTGTTGACTTTTTGAGTTCAGGTTTACCGTTGTTGAACAGTTTTTAAATGGTCTTCACTAAGTGAGGCCTATGTCAGTTTGAGCTGGACCAGCCTCCTCCTCAAACTCCATTTCCTGTCCTGGTGCCATTTCGTAATTTTGTTGCAGAGTTTGCTTCTCCATCTGGCTTTCGTCCCCCGAATCTGATGCTATAAACATATAATCCTCATCATCTCAAAGCCATGCTGTTTTGCCGATTGGCGGTCCCATAATAGCAGCAGCCAACGTTTCAAACTTAGTTGTAAAAGTCCTGAAATCTCTTGAGTGAGCTGCGACAAAATAGCGCAGTCCTGGTATTCTTTTGTCTGGAAAAATGGTGTTGTTGAAGAATGAGATGCTGCCACTGGGCGCAAGACCTTGTGCAATTGTGAATCGGATACCTCGACCCTGCGTTCCAAATCATCCACAGTCAGAGACAAGATGTTGTGTTTACCCGATTGCGGGTTGTTGAACACAGATGAAATATGGTATTCTGAATGCAGATTCTTGGACAATGGCAAAATTCCTGATTGCAGGCCAACAGAGCCGGACGCAAAATTCTGTTGCTTCCCCAATTCTCGAGAAAAATTCTGTCCTTCCATTGTATCTTCCACTTGTTGATAAACATCCAAAGAATATAATTTCAATATTGTGTGGTTGAAAATAACTTTTCTTTTGTATGAGTAATAATAGATTTAATCAATGACCTAAATCATTTGTGTGCAGTGTGAAAGACCACTCGGTAAACTCACGCAATCTCGTGGAATCCCGTATGGAGACGGGAGAAAACAGAATAGAGGTTCTCGTTTTATGCATCTGACTGCTTAACCCCCAAGGTGCAGTTAATAAGACTTTTAATTAACAGGGCAGATCTGAGTAATGCAAATGACTCATTTCTGTGTCATTAAATAAAAATTAACCCTCTATATATTACTTTAAAAATAGAATTTTAAATGCAGGAACAATTAAAGCCGACTGGTCAGCACGGGAGATTTTCACTCAGCATGCAAATTCTACATAATATAAAGAAATACGAAAAAAATAGCTACTAGCTTCTAATTGGGTATACAGCGGAACCCTGTTAATTGAATAGCCACTTTGCCAAAGAAAATTATTCAGTTAACAGGAGTATTCAATTAACAGGGATTGTGTTACTTTCCTGTATTCTAGAGATAAACTTAGCATCTATTCTATTATATCTTGTTTGACAGAGCTCCATGAGCTCTGTCAAACAAGATATAATAGATTAAATGCCTGTATTGGATATACTGAGGTCATATAGGTCTATAAACAAAGCAAAACTGGAGGGGCGTCAGGGCAATTTCCAGACAGGTTACAAGATTTTTTATTCATTTAACAGGAGTTTACTCTATAACCTATATACAATTAACAGCCGGTCAAATTTGTACTGGCGGTATGGTAAATAGTTTTGTGTTGGGGAAATTATATTCAATTAACAGGGTTATTCAGTTAAGAGATATCCATTTAAGTGGGCTCCACAGTATTGATATTATACAAGCAACTGAAATGACTTAGTGCACCACCAATGTACATACTGTCTCTACTGGAGCTTCTGGTAGTCACAACCTTTCAATGTACATACTGTCTCTACTGGAGCTTCTAGTAGTCACAACCTTTCAATGTACATACTGTCTCTGCTGGAGCTTCTAGTAGTCACAACCTTTCAATGTACATACTGTCTCTGCTGGAGCTTCTTGTAGTCACAACCTTTCAATGTACATACTGTCTCTACTGGAGCTTCTAGTAGTCACAACCTTTCAATGTACATACTGTCTCTACTGGAGCTTCTGGTAGTCACAACCTTTCAATGTACATACTGTCTCTACTGGAGCTTCTAGTAGTCACAACCTTTCAATGTACATACTGTCTGAATGTTTAGTAACATGGAGTACAGGTTTTTTTCTCGTGCAGAAATTATGCAAATTAGATGAACTTTGATTTATTCAGTGCTACTTGTAACAGGAAAGCCTAACCAATTCCCATAATTACCGAATACAATTAGACCTGGGGTTCTAGTTGTGAAAAATAAATAGTTTAAACACAGATGAACATATGACGTGGTTTTATTCTGATGGAAAATGAACAAATAAACAGACTTAAAAAGAACAAAACAAAAATGGATATTCAAACAAAAGATTAACAAAAAAATAAGGATGGATGAAACCATGGCCTCTTTCATTGGCCTGTGCCTGACTGCACCCCGATACTACACCATAACCAAAATATTGTACGGGTCACCACTGTGAGCCAAGTTAACAAGGTACCCCATGGCGAGGGACACTTAGCCGATACTGATATCTTACGGGATTTATATTTCGCCAGACCTACAGCAGATAAATCAAATTCATTCAAAGTTCTCTGAACAGGCTTAACTAATCGGGAACATTTCTCTAATACCCTTTTACGGGAGATTAGCTAATTTACCAACCTGCAATAGGTCTAGCAAAATAATACAGCACAGTTAATTAAAACTTTATCGCCACAGAAGTGGGGGGCGAAGACCAGTAACGAGCGACTTTTATAGGTAGCTTCCCGCAACACAACCAGGGAATTCGTGCGAGACGTAGGTGAAACGTACTGATGAAAAATATTACTCTCGCTTATCACGAGATGACCCAATAACAGTACCTGTAATTGGTGTTTGACACTGGAAAATTAATAACACACAGTGCAGTCCAGCATAAGCCAGCCAACTGGGGCGTATAAACTGATTAACCCTGTTACACTACTTATACACACAGTAAGTGCACATGTCAATACAGCTCAGGCTAGAGGCTGTATTTATGAACCAATCTTCACGAAAATTCTTGGATACTTTTGTTATCACCTTGAGACAAGAACGGGTGTTTTTGGATGTGGTCCAAAATTCAAGATGGCTACCGGTGGCCATTTTATACCAAAATTAGGAGCAATTAGTTTTTGTACAGAACTTAGGACAGATTTTGTTATCATTGTGGGATGGTAATGAGTGCTTTTGGACTCTGTCCCAAATTTAAAATGCCTGTCGGCAGTCATATTTACAGGAATTGTGTGTATTACATTTTTTGTAGAGAAACTGTAAAGAAGATTTTTTATGTCAGTAATGTTTGCTATAAATTTATTGGGTGCCTTTGTTATCACTATGCTATGAGAACAAATATTTTGGGATTCACTCAGACCCACTCGGGGACTCAAAAAGGGAGATAATTAAAAATCTTTTCCGAAAACACCAGACAAAATAGAGTTCCTTGAATTCAGCATCCCTAGGATATGTATATTCAAATGTATTGAAGCCAAGTTCCTGTATTAATATTGGTGTTATTTGGGGAGGGTAAACACTATTAGCTCAACCCAGTTTTCTATTTCCAATGAGAAAAATAAAACCTCAACACCCGAGAGAACCCTATGAGCTAAAGATAAAAAATTAAAATGCCTATATTTTTAGAAGGACTGGACAAATATTTATTAATTAGTATGAATTAACCTTTGAAGGGTTTGAATCAAACTGGCCAAAACAATTGCTAACATTTATTTGGCTTATGGTGTGCCATATAAGGCTCCCCATTGTAACATGAACCCCATGGACATTTCTTTTCTAGTTTAGCATCTAACTGTCACCTACCTTCACAATACTTTACCTGTACATTTGTTACAGGCTACGGTCAGTATTTATGTATAGACCTTAACAATACTATACATGTACCTTTGTTATCAGGTCATTACCTAGATGTTTGTCATTGCTGGGTCACATACTTATACATGTATCTGTCTTACACAAGTTGAGCTACATTGTAACTGACACTTTCCTTACAATTGGTCACTGGAATCTCTGAAAGTTTTTATTGGTCAGAAACCAAATGTTTTGCAGACAGACAGATGGACAGACAGATGCATGCAATCTTCGAAAGTGGGGGTATAATAATCCTAAGTTTTATTTAATTCTCTCACCCCTGTGCAAATGTACGCAGGTCTGTCATTCTGATGAGGCGATTGCTCCAGATCCTTACAGCCCACCTGAAATTTTGCTGGGGAGAGCAAGTAACTGCCCTCCTTAACAGTCTTGATTCTGATGATTTTGGTATGAACCCGCCCACCTGGGTGGTCTTGTGCCAGCCTGAATATGGATCAAGGAGAGCCAGCAACTGCCCTCCTGTGATTTTCAAAAAGACAGGCCTGTGTTCGGGTTTTAATTTTATACCCCAGGGCCTTTTGCAGATTCAGAATTTTACCTTTAATATGTGCATCAGTTTTTCCAGTAAAGTGATTTTTATACGCCCGTTTTGAAAAAACGGGTCGTATTATGGTATACCGCTGTCCGTCCGCCCAGTCATATGTCGTACGATAACTCAAGAACGCTTTGAGAGATTTTCGTGATTTTTGGGTAGGTGGTGTATATCGATGGAGGGAAGCTCCCTTTCGTTTAGTGTCGCCATTCGATTAGTCATTCCAGAGTTATGGGACTTTATTACTTAGAAAATTGTTGATTTTTTACACGTCGTATGATAACTCGAGAACGCTTTGAGAGATTTTCGTGATTTTTGGGTAGGTGGTGTATATCGATGGAGGGAAGCTTCCTTTCGTTTAGTGTCGCCGTTCGATTAGTCATTCCAGAGTTATGGGACTTTATTACTTAGAAAATTGTTGATTTTTTACACTTTGTACGATAACTCGAGAACGCTTCGATAGATTTTTATGAATTTTTGGTACGTGGTTTATGTTGTTGGAAGGAAGCTCCCTTTCGGTTGGTGTCGCCGCTCGATTAGTCATTCCAGAGTTATGGGACTTTATTTTTCATATGTCGAAACAGTAACTTGAAAATGCTTCGATCAGTTTTCATGATTTTTTGGATGCAAGTATATGTTGATAGAAGGAATGTCCCTTTCGATTTGTGTCACTGTTCGATTTGTCATTCCAGAGTTATGGGACTTTATTCATCAAAATATAGGCAATTTTCCACATGTTGGACTTTGAGCAATTTTCATGATTTTTTGGTGGCAAGTATATGTACCCTGACAAGTACACATGTATACTCATATTGTGTGGTTTCCTCTTGTAATTAATAACGGGCGTATCATGCGCTCATGGCACAGCTGTTTATTCAATAATACACTGATCAGAAATTATAGGATTTTTTTTTATCAAATGGTGGTTTTATAGATGATAAAACATTTGCTTTCCATCCTTGGATGATATAGTTAACTGTATTGTACTCTTCTCCAAAAACTGCGAGAAAGGTCTCCTTGACAAGTTTTGAAAATTTATATTGTGTTTGACCACATTTTCAATTTCAGAAGCTTTATGACCATCGAAAAGAACTTCATTGAAGTCTGCCTTCTCAGGTGGTTCGATGGCTGTTTCCATTTTTCTGGAGGCTCTCTTCGGTCGGCAAACTTCTCATTCAAGTTTCTCCACCATCTCCTCCAGTTTCGAAACTTTCACGTCATAGCTTCCTCCAACTTTTTAGCTCTCAGAGTGAGTTATTCTGATCACTTTTTGTCTTGTCGTCTGTCGTGAAGGGGGTGCGTTTGGGTCTTGTCAGGCTTTTGAGTATGAGAAAACCAAATTATTTTTAGCACCATTGGCTGAGAAGATCCCAGGCAATGAGTAGCTTCTTTCTTTTAATAATCCACCCTGTCAAGAGCAGTCCATGCATAATCAGAATAATAATCGAATTCCGAATTAAGCCCCATTCAGACGATCAAATTTTATAGGCCATAGAAAATGTGTGAACGAGATGACACATTTATATGCCACATTTTATTTAAGTTGACGCTGGTGTGCGGCGGGGAGAGAGATCAGTGTTATTATGTGCAGAAATATGGTATATTTTATTTGTTCAATACCTGGCAGATCCAGATATTTTTGGGGGAAATGTGTTCAAAGAAAATGTGACATATTTCCTCAGACACACGAGCAAATTTTATTTGGTATATTGTCTATGGTATATAAAATTTGATCGTCTGAACGGGGCTTTCATGAGCTCGCTATGACAATCGTTGAAAGGTGTAGTATGAAATTTATGTACAGTCGCAATGTGCTGGATTTTTCATGCATATTATGTAGCTAAGGTTAATAATTCTTTCACTTTTTGATTTCAACATCAGCCTAAATGTGTCAGCATCCCATGGGAACCCAGGAAATGTGGCCGTGCATGTACCCTGCTGTTTCACTGGTAAATTAGGACCCAGTCACCAGTGCTTGGGGGTACAAACCACCTTTAAAATAAATGGACAACATGAATTACTTACCCTGACCCCTGAGTTGATATTCATGTTGTGGTCATGGTTAGCACTCATACATACTGAATATGTGACCTTCAACACCAAGGAAAACAGTGACCACCCAGCCATGGATGCCCCCTAAAAATGAATTAGATGCCTTCTTTTCCCAGGGAAGGGGGGGGGGGGAGCATGGCATTGGTGTGTTACATACCTTTCATTGGCCTTTACCTTCGTGTTATATTTACTTGAAATCCTCTCAAGTATTAAAGAATTATGGCTTCGGACGGGCATATTCACTGGGACAGACGGGATGCAACAGACCAAAAAAAAACAGACAGACAGACAGACAGGCATGGCGTTGCTGTATAACTTACATACCTTTCATTGGTCTTTATCCTTGCGTGAAGTTTCACTGAAATCCACCCAAGCTTTAAAGAGTTAGGCCTGTGGACGGACAGATTTGCTGTCACAGATGGAAGGACGAACAGACAGAAAAATGGACAGACAGGCATAGCGTTGGAGTTTTACGTACCTTTCATTATGTGAAGTATAACTGAAATCCAAACAAGCATCAAAGAGTTATGGCTCTGGACGGATAGAAGAAAGAGTTTGGCCTGTGGACTGACAAATTTCCTGACAGATGGACAGACAACCCAGATTTGATATGCCACCCTTTGGGGGCATAATAAAGGGGACAGAAAAGTGCATTTAAACAAAACTGGAAAGAGCATTCCATTTAAACAAACTGGAAAGAGCATTCCCCAAAGATGTTGTGGGTCACACTTTTTGAATTAGCACAGTAGTTTTGTTAACCCTTTACCCAACGTAGCGGCCAAAAATGGCCAGCGCTATTCTCAAAAATCGCCAATTAATTTTCATTACATTTTCATTTTTTGTCTCAAAAACATAGGTTATGACCCCTCATTGGAATGAGCTCGTTCCAATGAGGGGTCATAACCTGTGTTTTTGAGACAAAAAATGAAGAAAATTAGTTATTCAAGAATTTTGTTTGCAATTGTCGTCTGCTTTTCATGTTAGGTAAAGGGTTAAAGTTAACAGATGTCAGATGACAATAAACGATGGACACAAAGTTATAGCGACAGATCAGTGCAAATTTCAGTCAAGCAAGATAATAATTATTTATTTATGGGTGGGGGGCGCGGTGGCTCAGTTGGTAGAAGTGCAGGCTGCAAGCCGAGAGGTCCTCGGTTCGAATCCCACCTGCGGCAACCGCGTTGTGTCTTTGGGCAAGACACTTCACCCCCATTGCCCACGTGGGGGCACGGTGACGTTGTGTACTAAGGCGTACTGCACGTCGATGGTGCACCTGTCTTCAATCAATGCTAACCCTGCTTGTGTGGAGTTGGTATGTTGGGGAGCTGACAGTTGCTCGCCGTTGTTCGGTGGTTCTCTCCGGGTGCTCCGGCTTCCTCCACCCGTAGAACTGTCACGGTCATGGTTAGCCATTGTGCAGAAATATGTGACCTTAAAAACTCTAATAAATATGCATATAAATATTTATTGGTGTTTAAGGTCATATTTCTGCACAATGGCTAATCATGACCACAACACAAATATGAACTCAAGTTTAGCCAATCATTTATATCCATGTTGCCCATTTTAGCGTACATCTATCTTAAGCATTGGTTATTTATTTATTTATTAGTGTTTAAGGCCATATATTTCTGCACAATGGCTAATCATGACCTCAACACAGGTATAAACTCGAGTTTAGCCAATCATTTATACCCATGTTGCCCATTTTAGAGGACTTCTACCCCAAGCATTGGTTACTAGGTCCTATTCAACCAGCAAAACAGGGGCAAGATATGAATACATGAGAAGCTTGAGTACAGACTTGATGAGCAACATCTAGTTTAAATTAAAACCCATTTTTTTTTTTTATTAGGGTTTAACGACACATTAACAGCCAGGGTCATATCATGTCGGTGACAGTTTTTTATGGGTGGAGGAAGCCGGAGTACCCGGAGACAACCACCGAGCAACGACGAGCAGCTGTCAGCTCTCCAACATCGTAACTCTGAACTCTGCACCGCGGCACAGGCAGGGTTAGATTGGTTGAAGACATGCGCCCCATCGACGTGAAGTACGCCTTAGTTCACAGCGTCATCGTGTCCCCATGTAGACAATCGGGGTTAACTGCCTTGCCCAAGGACACAACGCGGGAGCACGAATCAGTCGCTGTAATGGTCATCCATCCAACTACTAACCGCGCTTGACGATGCTTAACTTTGGTGATCTGACGAGAACCAGTTACCGCGACGCCACCTCGCCCCCAATTAAAACCCATTGTTAAAAGACAAAAACAAATAGATTTAAAGTATATTTTTATTATTAAAAGAGTCAAACAAGTGTTATAGGTTTGTGTTATATTAGAATTATTGCCACTCACCATATAACCTCAGAAATACTCCTCAAAGACAGTTGGGCTCTCGAGGAGATCCAACGCCTTCAATGTCTTCCTGGTGAGTTCGTACTCAGCCTTAATCACGGGGACTTCAGGCAATGACGGCAGATCTGTTCGTCTATCTTAGGAGTGTGATCTGTTACACGTCAATTCGTCACCTAATAACTCAGTCTGCATTCCTCACACTCCTCCCCTTTCCATTTTGGACGAAATCATTACCTGATAAGGTTGCGAGTTAGTAAGTGCGGAGAAGTAAACAAAGTGAGGTACCACCACCAATTTCAGCACTTACAAATCTAGCTACACCACTCGAAATGTGAAAACATTTCGTTAATTTGTCTAACAGATGATCATGGCAGAATATGACCAAAAGCGATAACTTTTAGTCGAAGAAAGAGGAGTATGTAAACTGAATGAGCCCATGGTGAAACCATATTTATACATAAAGTACATTTCAGTACCTTTTCGAACAAGCACCCTGGATGTTGTCAATGCAAATCTCGCTTATAGGCATTTTGAAGATAAGTACCATATATTAAAAATATATATGTGTCAGGAATTTTGACTACTAGGAGACCAAAAGCAAATAACCTTTGATCGCCTGAATATAATTTCTGCTCTTAAACAGGGCTTAAAATAAGCAGTGTCGTGTCGCTTTTTGCTATGCAAAACTTGCAAAAAGCTACACAATGTTCAATTATGTATAGCATTTTGCGATACAAGATAATCAACTGCAGCCTATTAGGCTGCAGTTGATTATCTTGTATCGCAAAATGTAAATGAAAATTTGCAAACAAATTTGAAAACTAGTTCACTTATGCTTTACTTCTGATTGTGGAACATTCCAGGCATAACTCAGATTAACTCTCCATCAAGCATCATTAGCAACTTCATATGTAAGATGAATTCTATTGGTTTAAATTCTTCCTGTTTTTACAACATTTTGCATAAAATGTACATTAAAAATAACTTCAAGCCCATCAAATTAAAAATCCCACTTCCATTTTGAGAACTCTATTGGACAACCAAGACACTATTTGAAAATATCCAAGTCCATGCAACCCTGAAAGGCAGTTCAGTTGAAAAAAACATAGTAAATGTTTCATGTGTTGCAGATCATTTGGAAATGCCCAGAAATGGATGGAAACTATTCTATCTACTTAGAAGAATTCAATACAAAACAGCATAGCATACCTCTGGTATACAAAAATAGCTATGTAATTTTTACAAAATGCTATTCATTTTTTGGAAATTTGTAGCATTTTGCTACGCAAAGAAAAAAAGTTATTTTGAGCACTGCTCTTAAACAAATACTGTAAAGATGCCCAAATTTGTTAAATTATCTACATGCATATATTACATATGTTTATACATCTATACATATGGATCCGTAAATCCCTATACATATATATGCATCTACATCTTTATAACTGTTTATATACAAACATTAACAGAAATCTATATGGTACAGCCTACAAACGTTTTCATTGGCCAAAGCCACCAAAACAGATTCTGGTACATTCCTAATTCTACTAATTGTCCGTATTACAGGAGAAATCATCCAGGGTGTGTTCACCGGACAGTGGCGAAGAGGCGATAGATAGGGAGAATCTGATTCCAGGAGAATTCTATCAGTTGGAAGCTTCGAAATAGCCTCCAGGGTGACACTGTCCCTATAAATACTATTTGTAAATCCAAACTTGCAGTTTGGCAGTTTCCGTTGCCAAACTACAAGTTCAGAAGATGTCCCCATAAAACAGTGTTTATGAATATTTAAATGGGTAAAGCCCAATTCTTCAATAATATGAAGTGTCCTCTCCGCCGCCTCACCATTGCCCAAATCTCCACAATGCAAGACTACTGTCTTGTTATATTTCTGCGCAAGAGCAAGTATTTAGAGCAGGACATTTTCTTGCGCATGAATTTTACTCTCCTTGCAGGCCACCTTATCTTTGCATGGAGGCCTACATTTACATTTGTGGTCAGATCTATTCCGACCTCCCCCAGTCCAATACGGCGTGCAAGCCTTAGCAGTGATTCCAACTTCATAGAGCATTTTTCCACTGAGTGGCAGTCAACAAGATGAGGATGTAACCCAAAGGTTAAAAATATTCTTTCATCTGAAGGTAGATTTTCTTCCCAAAATCTCCAATGTTCAGGGAAAACATAGTTAGCGATAGCCCCGATCAGGATTATAGATTTAGACTCTTTGATGATCGATTTGATGTGTTTCAATGTTTCCTTATTCGATTTCTTTAACAGCTGGTCTAAATGCTATCTATAATCTCCATGGTTGCTGATATGGCTTCTGAAGTAGAATTTATCGCTGCCATCCCATCGTAATACATAGGGCTTACCAATGATTGTATTTCTTCCTGCTTATCTCCATCCAATTTCAACAATAAATTTGTTAGAATTCTCCAGTGCAACAGAATTTGGGGGAGAGATCTCATAAGTTGGTGACTTTTGTAGCTCCTCTACTTCCATATAGTGGTTCATACAGAAATTTCATAATGTTTCTTTTTTAAGAAACAGGTAGTTCCCTCCTGTTTTTTGCACTGCCAACAGGCTGTCTTTGCAGCTAAATACCAAGGAACATGAACTTTCATAAAATGCCTTTTCAGGTCTCTCTCCTGCTTTTCACTTAATGGACAGGTTCTATGTGTTGAACTTGGCTTCCTTATCACAGCCAATCTTCTGTCCTCACAACGATCTTGAGACTCCTGAGACTTTGGAGGAGTCTTGGATGCAGCATGTTCCACCAAACTATCCCCTGAGCATTCATCTAAAATGATGAGCTGTTGGGCTGGTTCAACTGGGTCGGATTTCTCTAGACTTATGTCGGTACCACCATCAAGAATTACATATTCAGACAAGTCAACATCAACTTCATTGCCTTCAGTTTCCAATGATGACGCCATATTTTTGTCATATCTGTGAATTCATCCATCTGCACTAAATGTTTACATAAGGGTATGAGGACGAATTCATTTATTTACAAATTTACATATGGTGCCTGTTAGTTAAAAATGTGCAGCTGTGCCAAAACACATGCTAAACTGCTTTGGTGTAGGACCTTAAGGACTATGTAACCCCCAATTTTCAAAGATTTTAACAGCGCAGTTAGACAGGAAGAAAATGCTGGTGAGTGGTAAAATGCATGTTTGCCGTACCCAAAGTGCTGAAAAGGCACAATAATACCTAAAATAATATTTGAAAATTATTTTTTTTGATCTTTATTGGGCTTTGTAACTGAAAAGCGTATAAACCACAAAACATGAAAATGACAAGTCAAGTGTGAAACAATAATGCAAGATCAGCCACAGTTAATGACAAAGAAGGGCAAGTTAAGAGAAATAATTTGGAAATAATTGTTCCAAACAATGAAATTAAAAGAAATAATTTATCATAAATATCTCATTTGTAACCTTGGAACTATTTACAGAAGTATGGAAACACAAATGAGTCATAACATGTGTTTCGCAACTTCTGCTGGTCTCCTAAATATGAATGATGATAGCATTCCAATGCTATAAAATGACATAAAACAATACACACTCAACAGAAAGCTTAATTTATTTGTTGTTTGACCATTTGTAAGTTTGGCATGGTGCTTGTTAGGAGTGGAAATTTTAAACCTGCCCACCAACATGTATAATGGAGAATATTCAATGATCACAAATATTTCAATAACAGTGCCTTTTTTCTACAAGTCATTGTGCAAATACCCAAAGACACCTTCCAATGAAACAGATAAAAAAATAAACAGCTGTATTCATGTACAGTTAAAACTAGAAGTCCTGTCACAAATAGTGCGCTTATCTAGGCTTAATTGCGCGTTGGAATTGCGCGCAATTGCCATATCGAATGGCATCCAAAGCATGGCAGGCTCTCTTGGTTACTCATAGCAAACACATGCAATGTTTCTGCCAATGGACCTCCGGGTTACCCGGAGGTCCATTGGCTGAAACATTGCTTGTGCACAGGCCATGTGTACAGAATTTGATAGCTTTACTTGGGCCATAACGCGTACATTAACGCGCATATCAACGTGCTATTTGTGCGCATTTCATGACAGGACGTCTAGTTTTAACTGTAACTCACTTCTACTTAGAGATCTAAGAAAATAACAGAGTTGGATTCGTAGTCCTCCACTAAATGGTCAACCTCTTGTGCGTCATCATAATTGTCATACAACACTTCATACACAGCTGGCCTCTCCCCGTCTGTACCATCTAGGACCTTTGTGACATAACCAGGATACCATTGACCACGTCCAAAGTCATCAAGCCATTCATGAGAAATATATCGCCCAAGGAAGGTTAACGCAAAGAACACAAAGCTCATAGTAGCTATCTGTCAAAGGGGCTAAGTTTAAAGAGATTATAGAAATACATTGCAACTAGTGCTCAGTATGTTATTCAAGCACAAGAAAGACACAAGCCTTGTCTGCTGGCGCATTCATTGAACACCCCTGCATGATGTCCTCTGAATTTGCCAGCCGACAAGAACGCCCAGTGCACGCAGTCTTATCCTTCTATCACTCCCAGAGAGTCATGAAGTACTTAAAGGGCCTTAGCGACGAGTAATGGAGTAGTTAACAGAGCAGCTTGTTTGGTACCAATGTATAAACCACTGTCCACCAATCTCCCTCTGGCTTTTCTGTTCTGGAAAACATTCCGCTATTACATCTTCACAATGAAATCACTCGAGCTCCACTCCAACTTAGCGTCACACCCCTTTTTTAGCTCACCTGAGCGAAGCTCAAGGGGAGCTTAACTAATCACTTTCTGTCCGTCGTCCGTCGTCGTCCGTCCGGCGTTAACTTTACATTATCGACTTCTCCTCCTAAACCACTAGCCCAATTTTATTCAAATGTTGGCTAAATGTTTATTACCTAATGCCAATTCAGATTTGTTCAAATGAAGTTGCCCCTCCTCCTGGGTGGTGCCACACCCCCAAGGGGCACCAAAATCTTTGTAAATCTTCTTCTCATGAACCAGCAGTAGCAGAGACTTGATATTTGGTGTGCAGCTTTCTTTTGAGGTGTAGACTCAGATTTGTTCAAGAGAAGTTTGTGGGGCTATACTTGACGTTGTTATGAGAGGGGCAAAATTTTTTGCCCCGCCCAAAATTTCTATTTTCCAAACCGAGAGGCTGATTTGAACCAAATTTTATGTGAGGGCTTATTGGGTCATGAGTACTTGATTTATGCAAAAAAAAAATTTTCCCGCAGCCCCGTGGGAACCACAGGAGCTAAAAATAGAAAAAATTTAAAACGCCCATATCTCCAAAACTGCACGGCACTGAGAATTTTTATTTGGTGTGCAGCTTCCTTAGGACCAACAGAAAGGATTGGTAAAAAAAAATTGCCATCGGTTTTATCATAGGGTACAGTTTCGGGACTTTGAAAAAGTGCTGAGTCAGCACTTTTTAACACTGTAGGCAATGGGAAAAACATTAAAAAATCTTCTTCTCCAGATCCAGCAGGCAGAATCTTTTGATATTTGGTATGCAACATTGTAGGGTGGATCTGATTCAAGTTTGTTCAAATCGGCCCCCTGGGTTCATATTTGGGCTCAGTATAGGAGCCCGATTTCGAACTTACTGCATTTCAGGCAAATTTCTTTGAAAATCTTCTTCTCCAGATCCAGCAGGCAGAATCTTTTGATATTTGGTATGCAACATTGTAGGGTGGATCTGATTCAAGTTTGTTCAAATCGGCTCCCTAGATTCATATTTGGGCTCACTATAGGAGCTCGAATTCGAATTTAGTGCATTTCAGGCAAATTTCTTCAAAAATCTTCTTCTCCAGATCCAGCAGGCAGAATCTTTTGATATTTGGTATGCAATGTTGCGGGGTAGATCTGATTCAAGTTTGTTCAAATCGGCCCCCTGGATACATATTTGGGCTTACTATAGAAGCCCGAATTCGAACTTAGTGCATTTCAGGCAAATTTCTTAAAAAATCTTCTTCTCCAGATCCAGCAGGCAGAATCTTTTCATATTTGGTAAGCAACATTGTGGGGTGGATCTGATTCAAGATTGTTCAAATCGGCCCCCTGGGTTAATATTTGGGCTCAGTATAGGAGCCCGATTTCGAACTTAGTGCATTTCAGGCAAATTTCTTAAAAAATCTTCTTCTCCAGATCCAGCAGGCAGAATCTTTTGATATTTGGTATGCAACATTGTAGGGTGGATCTGATTCAAGTTTGTTCAAATCGGCCCCCTGGGTTCATATTTGGGCTCAGTATAGGAGCCCGATTTCGAACTTAGTGCATTTAGGCAAATTTCTTAAAAAATCTTCTTCTCCAGATCCAGAAGGCAGAATCTTTTGATATTTGGTATGCAACATTGTGGGGTGGATCTGATTCAAGTTTGTTCAAATCGGCTTCCTAGATTCATATTTGGGCTCACTATAGAAGCTCGAATTTGAACTTAGTGCATTTCATGCAAATTTCTTAAAAAATCTTCTTCTCCAGATCCAGCAGGCAGAATCTTTTCATATTTGGTAAGCAACATTGTGGGGTGGATCTGATTCAAGTTTGTTCAAATCGGCCCCCTGGGTTTATATTTGGGCTCAGTATAGGAGCCCAAATTTGAACTTAATGCATTTCAAGCAAATTTATTAAAAAATCTTCTTCTCCAGATCCAGCAGGCAGAATCTTTTGATATTTGGTATGCAACATTGTGGGGTGGATCTGATTCAAGTTTGTTCAAATCGGCTTCCTAGATTCATATTTGGGCTCACTATAGAAGCTCGAATTCGAACTTAGTGCATTTCAGGCAAATTTCTTAAAAAATCATCTTCTCCAGATCCAGCAGGCAGAATCTTTTGATATTTGGTATGCAACATTGCGGGGTGGATCTGATTCAAGTTTGTTCAAATCAGCCACCTGGATTCATATTTGGGCTCACTATAGAAGCTCGAATTCAAACTTAGTGCATTTCGGGCAAATTTCTTCAAAAATCTTCTTCTCCAGATCCAGCAGGCAGAATCTTTTGATATTTGGTATGCAACATTGCGGGGTGGATCTGATTCAAGTTTGTTCAAATCGGCCCCCTGGATTCATATTTGGGCTTAATATAGAAGCCCGAATTCGCACTTAGTGCATTTCAGGCAAATTTCTTCAAAAATCTTCTTCTCCAGATCCAGCAGGCAGAATTTTTTGATATTTGGTATGCAACATTGCGGGGTGGATCTGATTCAAGTTTGTTCAAATCGGCCCCCTGGATTCATATTTGGGCTTAATATAGAAGCCCGAATTCGCACTTAGTGCATTTCGGGCAAATTTATTAAAAAATCTTCTTCTCCAGATCCAGCAGGCAGAATCTTTTGATATTTGGTATGCAACATTGTGGGGTGGATCTGATTCAAGTTTGTTCAAATCGGCTTCCTAGTTTCATATTTGGGCTCACTATAGAAGCTTGAATTCGAACTTAGTGCATTTCAGGCAAATTTCTTAAAAAATCTTCTTCTCCAGATCCAGCTTCAGAATCTTTTCATATTTGGTAAGCAACATTGTGGGGTGGATCTGATTCAAGTTTGTTCAAATCGGCCCCCTGGGTTTATATTTGGGCTCCGTATAGGAGCCCAAATTTTAACTTAGTGTGTTTCAGGCATATTTCTTAAAAAATCTTCTTCTCCAGATCCAGCAGGCAGAATCTTTTGATATTTGGTATGCAACATTGTAGGGTGGATCTGATTGTGATTCATGAACGTATTTATTTGTAAAGTTGATAGAATCTTAGACAAAATTTGCAGAAAAGATCTACTATAGAAGGGGTGGTATCCAGGGTGAACCGTTTACCCAAATCTAGCAGTACTAATGCATTATTCACACAAATCTTCGTTCAAATTTTATGACCCCTCATTGGAACACACGCATTCAGCTCATTCCAACAAAGGTCATATGCCATGTTTTCGAGACAAAGGAATAAAAATTTTAGTTATTCATGAAATTTTTAGGCAACTGTTGTCTGTTATTCACATTGCTTCATGAAATTTCAGTACTTTTAGAAGTTACCTCAGTAATCAAGGGTTAATTCCCCTTAATTAAATGTCGCCTCTAAAAAACAACCACTTTGCATATCTTACCTTTTTACCAGCATAACTGCCAAAACTTGTCAGCATTCTTCGCAAAAATCGCTATTCAAATTTTAATTTTTGTCTCTTAAACATACATGTACTTATCGCTTGTAAATACCCCATTGGAATGAGCTTTTTGAGCTCATTCCAATGAGAGGTCGCACACCATGCTTTTGAGTCAAAAAAGCAATTTTTTTAGTTATTCCAGAATTTCGTACGTAAAACACAGCTTTATGACTTCACATTAAAATGAGCTCTCTAAGCTTGTTCCAATCAACATTCACGCACTATGTCTTTCACACAAAAAATAAAATTTTCCATTTATTCAGGAATTTTGTTTGCAAGAACACTCTTACCCCCCCCCCCCCCCCCACAAACACACACACACAAACACACACACACACACACAAACACAGACACACACATCTAAAAGTTCGTCAGCAAAAAAACAGTTACTTCAATTTTTAAATGCATTATAGGAACAACTTGCCTAATCAAATTTAAATACTTTTGCATCATTCTGTATCTAGAACAAACCATTTACCATATCTTTACGCAAAATTCTCCAGCATCATTCACAAAAAAACACCATTATTTATATATTCACATTTCTGTCTCAAAAATATACCTGATCTTCCCATACCCCTATTGGAATAAGCTGTTTGAGCTTGTTCCAATGATGATAAAAAAAAATAAAATTTGTGAAAATTTTTGTTTTCTTGCATGCAAATATATACATGTAGCACATGGAAGATATCCACAGTTGGGGAGAGATGTCCAAGGCTATCTCTTCACATTCCTTGTTTGTGCTTCATGCTAAACCAGTTTGTCTGCAGAGATAAATTTGCTTTATTAAAAATCATTGGAGATTGGCCACACACCAATGATTTTAAATAAAACTAATTTTAGGTAACAAATGTTGAACTTCAAACAAAATCTATCACTCAACCAGTTAATGTTGATGAGGCATGACATGGTGAAGGTGACCTAAAATACTTCTTAGAGTCACTTTGTCAGGTGAGCGATTAAGGCCACGTGGGGCCTCTTGTTATTTTTTGTTTGTTGAGTAAGTACCATTTGGTCACAGTCTGTTTGCAACTACTACACACCTTTCCATGGGGTGACAGGTAGGCAGCCAATCTGGCTATGCCATCCCCTACAGTATACTGTTCACTAAACTTATGATTTACATGTATTTGTAACCATTATTGTAATTGCAACCATCTATGTATACTGTAGAAATAAATTATCTTATCTTATCTTCCCATACCCACAACGAAGGTGATTCCATTTTTGGCACAGGTCACAAGTCACCACATTATTTCTAGCAGAGACCACTTTCTTACATTTAAGACAATACTCTGTCATGTTATCCAATATTGAATTGTGAAAATGATGATCAACACAGGCCATTACAGGGGTATATATATGAAACTTCCAATGTTATCAAAATATGCCCATATGTTGGGCATCTCTTTGCACTAAAAAGCCATAATACTCTGAATACAAACAAACAACAAGAAAAAGACATCAAACACTCTTTCAAGTATCGCCACCTTTATTAATTATATTCACCAAAAAGGGAGAATATCTTTAAAATAAAAGGAAAAAACAAATCAAGCCCAAAAATGTTGTGAAAACATACCACAGCTGGTGGGAGGTCCTGAAGAGTTTTTGTTGGCCAATAGTCTTTCAGTAATGGAGGGTGTTTTTGTACAGGTCAACTGCCTTGTAGCAGGGCAGGTGGCATGATGTTATTATAGTCACACCGAATCAGTATTACTGCGAGTGCCATGGGAATTGAATAATTTTTCATATAATTTTAACTTAATTTATATTTTTTCGAATTCAAAAGTGTCCCTTTTTGTCTGAAAAAACCCCAAAAATTCCGGCGAAGTTGTCTTCTGGCGAAGTGTCTATTTCGACAAAGTTGTCTTCCGCCGATGAATCCATTCCCTGTTACAAATCCTAATCCACTAGAAATTTATCCACAATACAAAAAGTTTTAATGACAGGTCACGTGGGTACTACAAAATATAACTTCTGTCCAGAATATGTCCATTTGTACTAGGAAGCCGTCTTTCTATACAGGAATTTTCTGCAACAGTGATGTGGTTATCATGGTTGTTACTTTATTGTAAGGGGCGGTTTGATTAGCCAAACTTGACCCGAACGAGCGGTTTAACCACCTTTCAGTCGCATGGAGGGGCATTCGATATATATATATGGAACTCCAGTATGAAATTATTCTGACTCCCTTTCTATATCCTTAACCATTTCCCAACTTACATCATCCCATGTGACCTTTAAGTTTTCACCTCTTGTATGATTATTTTTAGCTCAACTTTGACGTAAGTCAAATTTGAGCTTATGCCATGGCCAGTCGTCTGTCTGGCCGTCTGTCCATCAACAATTCAATATGGCTCGGACCAGAGGCCGTATTTATGAACCGATCTTAACGAAACCTCTTGGCTACCTTTTTTATCACCGTGGGACGAGAACGAGTGTTTTGGGGTCCGGTCCGAAATTCAAGATGGCCACTGGCAGCCATTTTGTACCAAAATTAGTGCAATCAGGTTTTCGTACAGAACTTCTGTATGAAAGTTCTGATTTGAATAAATTTTTGTATGAATGTTTAGTAATGTGGTAATAATCACATCAAAAGTGTGGTGAAAGTAATATTTACCTTCGGTGACTTGATCCTTGACTCCAACAAAGTTCGGTCCGTGATGGAGAACGTCTTGCTGCAGCAGCTTTCTGGATTCAAGTGAAGTCCTAGTGGCGGCGCATCAAGGGAGCTCACTCCAGGTTGTGTTCATCTGGTGTCTAGAGTAAATTGCAGAATAGTGTTATGTTGATATATGCACCACACGGTTTAGGTACTGGTAACTCGTACCACACTCCTCCCTTGCCCATAAAAGTTTGACATGTGGTGATTAAAGATATGTTAAAATTGTTATGACTGAAAATGGAAGTATAGAGCAAGAAAGCAGATTACCTCCCTGCTTACCTAAGGGTTGAGTGTTGTGAAGAAAGCAGAGTACCTTCCTGACAATGGTTTCAGCTCAAACATTCTCACAAGAAAGTTGATGACCTTCCTGTAAACATAATACTCAATGTTTTGTTTAAATGAATGCATCTAATATTCCAACAAATGACAAAAAGACTTTATACATTTTTACATTCAAACTTATATACAAAAGATGTGATTGTTTAAACTTAGAAATTGTACAATTTTCTGACATTCCTGGAAGTAATTTCCAGTACATCAGATAGGGACATTTTTCTATTGTTTGCTATGAATTTTGCCAAATGAATTACACTCCAAGGAGTGCTAAATTTATCAGGAGTTGTTGGCAAATAAGGAGCATCCGATTCTAAAAGTAATCGATCCAACTTTGTTTTCATTAATGCCTCTTTAGTGAGGATGTCTTGAAACGCTTTACATGTAAAGCCAAAGTACACATTTGGTAAAACTGTCAACCAGTTGTTTAATTCGTCTATTGTGCCCATAAAACAATGTCGGTGGATAGATAAAGGTCTAGATCTGTGAGTATTTTTAATAAATCACTAGCAGCATCTCCAGTATTGTGGTCACGGCAATGTAAGATTAATGTTTTTTGATATCTTTCTGCTAATGGAAGAATCCGTTTTAAAAAGGTTTTTTGAGCCAATATCTTCATGGACCTGCAGTGTACTTTGTCCCTACATGGTGGCTTACAACGACAGGATGTGGTGTAATCTAGCCCAATCTCTCCTAGAGCAATTACATTTTCATCTTTGAACTTATTCTCCAATTGAGCACAAAAGGGCTCTACTGCACCAGGAGTCAACAAATGAGGATGAATTCCGAATGTTTTTAAAACTCTGGAATCTCCAGCGATAATCGAATCAATAAATGGCCAGGATTGTGGGAAAACAAAGTTGGATATTGCCCATTCCAGTGTAAATCTTTCTCCACCATGGGAAGGATCAAACTGTTTTAAACTTGTGCAGTTACTATTTTTGAAAAGTTGATCCAGATGGCAGTGGGAATCTATAAATTTCAGATTTTGAACTTGCAATGTATCTGAATGTAAAATTTCTGTGCCTGTGTAAGTAAATTCACTGGAGAGATTCTTTAACCGTGTAAGTAATTCTGCATTAAGATTTAAATTCAAGATAAGATTACAAAGAATTCTCCAATGCATCATACAAATTACAAAATTAGGTGGAGAAAGTGAAAACTGATGTTCCTGTACAGACTGTCCAGTGGAATACTCAGTATACTGTTTCATTAGACTTCTTTCTTCATTACTAAATTCAACATTGGATTTATCGAAAGCAGGGAAAAGGCAATTAATAACAATATAATGTAGTAATTCTGGTAGGTTGGCAAAATGTAAAATACTACAAAAGAAGTAAAATAAACCATTCATAAGATGGAACCATTGTTCAACTGTACAGCCCGTATCAGGACATTTAATTGGTGTTTTGTGCCAGCAAGCAGTGTGAAATGCTAAAAACCATGGTAAATGATCTTTTAGCACATGCCGTTTCAAATGTGCAGTTTTTGCAGGGCACAATTGACAAGTTTTTGTTTTCTTTCTACTTTTATTTGTGTATGTTTGTATGTGCTTTGGTGCAACAGTATCACTGTTCTGAGGAACCGTGCCATGTAAGCCTTCACCAGAATGTAAAGAGTTACGCTCATTTTGAATTGAATTTGTTGGCCCTCCAGTTTTACTGTCAGATTTATTTGGTTGTGTGGAAAGGTTTTCAGTCACTTCATCAAACTCATCCATATTTTCAACATCATCAGAATTGAATATAAATTCGTCAAGATCCATTTCTAAAAGATGAATGTAATAAAGCATTTTTACAATAAAACCAATTAAAATAGCACTGATAAATTTAAAATTTTTTTTATTATTTTTTCCAATTTTTATTGGATTTTTTTTTTTTATTTACAGTCTGTAAATTTCCTTATCAATCCAAAAAACGGGCAGGCTTATGGATTTTCCTACCAAATGATGAAACTGGAATTTCTTTGAACAGTTTTGGTAGAATATTTCCGTCCAGAAACTTGAAGCAATCAGGCTCAGAATCAAGATCACCTTTGGAATTTGAAACTGATAGTCTATTTTTTGGAGTACTTTCAACAAGGCCATCTGTAGCATGTACCAACGGACTTTGGATGTTTGAAGACTGTAATGTATTCTGGGGGCTTACAGTTGATGAACTTGCTAATGTTCCATAATCAAAATCTGTTGCTGAGCCACCATATGAGTCAGCGAAAAGTTCCGACCCAGCAGATGGTTGCTCAGCGACAGAAGTTGAAATCTCCTCACTGCCAGAGTCAGCGAAAGGATCCGACCCTGGCGAGGCAGCTATCGATAGACCAGAAGCAAGATCACTATTTTCAGAAGTTAAATTCTTCTCAAAAAGATTGTGTCGTAATCGACGCAGCCACAATGGTAAAACACGATCCTGGCAACTCTTCAGACGGTCATGATGAAGAAAAGAAATTCCCTTCTTTCCCTGAACCTTGTACAAAGGTGCTTTTTCCTCAATAACTAAAAATGGGCCTACCCATGGTGATCTTAACTTTGAGCTTACACCAATTTTTGTTGAAGAATCACGTTTAAAAACAACGTCACCGGGTTCGAAGTGTTTCTCATTAACTCGCAAATCATAATTTCGTTTTTGACGTTTTTGAAACTGACCAAGGTTTTTGCGAGCAAATTTATGGGCTTCACCTAATGCAGATTCAATTTCTTTTACCCATTCTGCAGGAGTTGACTTTTGTGGAAAGTTCATACCAAACATTAAGTTTACTGGTTGTATGAGTTCTCGGCCAAACATTAACCGATTTGGCGTATACCCTGTGCTTCGGTTAACAGTTGCATGTAATGCCATGGCTAACAAAGGCAAATCCTTATCCCAGTTTCTGTTTTTATTTTCTAGGTAACAGCGGATCATTTGTAAAAGTGTTCGGTTAAAACGTTCGACTTGCCCATTCGAAGATGGGTGGTATGGGGTTGTTCTTTTCTTCGCTATTTCCAACAATTCACAGAGCGACTCGAACAAATGGCTTTGGAAATTAGTTGCCTGGTCAGTCAAAATCTCAAGGGGACATCCAAAGGTTACAATAATGTGAACCAAAAATTTCTGTGCGACACTTAGAGCACTCTGATCAGGGAGAGCAGCAAACTCGACCCATTTTGTGAATTGGTCCACCATTACAAGCACATATTTGTTTCCATTAACACTTTCATTGAAAGGGCCAAGGATATCTAGATGGACTCTTTCCATTGGAAAGCCGGCATGGAAAGATTTGAGTGGAGCCCTGGGATTGACTGATGCTTTTTTGTTGATATTACAAACTGGACAGGTTTTAACATAATCCTTACAGTTTTCGGTCATGCTATACCAATAAAATGACTGTTTAAGTCTTGCAAGAGTTTTGTCTTGACCTAAATGCCCACTACTTTTTAGATCATGACACATGAAGAGAACTTTTTCTTTTAAACCAGCAGGGACCACGAAAAGCAGATGATTTTCATCATTTTCAACCCAACTATAATAAAGTATATCATGAATAAGCTTCAACTGAGTTTTACAAAGCCACATAGACCGAACAACAGGGCTACACAAATGAAGTTCAGCACTCGAAGGAGAAATATCATTTTGCAACCAATTAATAATTAAATTTAAATCTGAATCTTGCCGCTGAAGCTCTTGCAACTGTTTGTGTGTGTGTGACTCAAACCAAGTGTTACTAGTTGAGTTTATGTCTTCTAAAGACTCATCAATTTGACTAAAATCAACCTGAGAGTTTATAACTCTAACAGCTAGGGGAATAACATCATCTACATCATCTTCAAAACGAGACCATTGAGAATGAGCCTTTCGACAATAATCACAACCTTCACAGGGTAGACTTTCCAGCTTTGATCCAGCATTGAAACAGTTACAATCAGTTGTTTTTGAAGGAATTCGAGATAGTGTATCTGCATTTATATGCTTCTTACCATCACGATGAATTATCTGCATATCAAACTGGGACAATTCCTCCATCCACCTAGCTAATTGCCCTTCTATATGTTTGAAACGCATGAGCCAAACAAGACTGTTATGATCAGTCCTTAAAATGAAAGAACGACCCAAAAGATAATGTCTGAAGTGACGACAAAATTTCACAACGGCCAATAACTCTTTCCTAGTTGTGCAATACTTACGCTGTGGCTTTAAGAGTACATGACTAGTGTAAGCGATAACTTTTAGCTTTCCATCTTGCAATTGTGATAATTCAGCGGCTATTGAACAATCTGAGGCATCCGTATCAAGAATGAATAAACCATCAGGAGAAGGATAAGACAATACAGGTGGATTTGTCAACATTTCTTTGAATTTATCAAAAACAATTTGATGCCTTTCTTCCCAAAGGAACATTTTACTGTGTGCCAATTCAAATAAGACAGATGACAATTGAGCAAAATTCTGCAGGTGATCACGATGATAGTTTATAAAACCTAGAAAAGATTGTAATTGGGTTTGATTTTCAGGAACTGGCCAATTTGACACAGCTTCAATTTTATCTTTTGAAATAGAAACCCCCTTACCACTAACTGTTTTTCCTAAAAACTCTACTTCCTTTTTAAACAAAGCACATTTTCGGGGTTTCAACTTTAACCCATGTTCTTCAAACCGTTTGAGCACTTTTTCCAAGTTTGAAAACCCATCATCAAAATTTTTGCCCAGTACGATTATATCATCAAGATACACTAAGAGAATTTGCCAAGTCAGCCCGCGGAGCACAAGCTCCATAGCTCTTTGAAATGTACTTGGGGCATTACACAAACCGAAGCCCATTCGGGTATGCTCAAAAAGACCATGCCGGGTCACGAAAGCTGTTTTTTTAATTGCCTCCTCTGCTATGGGAATCTGGTAATAACCAGACGCCATGTCAAGAGTCGAAAAATATTCCGTCCCATACAAAGTATCCAAACAATCCTCTATATTAGGAAGTGGGAAGCAGTCTTTGACAGTACACTCATTTAGGGCCCTATAATCCACACACCAACGAACTGCGCCATCCTTCTTGCGAACAAGAACAGGGGCCGAAACCCAGCAAGAAACCGATGGTCGAATAACACCAGCATCTAACATTTTTTGTAGGTGTTCTTTTTCCTGGTCCTGAAAGCCAAGTGGGGTACGTCTCATCTTATGCTTAACAGGTGGGGCTGAACCAGTGTCAATGTCATGCACCACTCCACTAATACAACCAATGTCTAGGTCATGCTTAGCAAAAACTTGTGAATACTTTTTTAGTAGTTTTCCTAATTTGATAGCTTGACTAGTTTCTAAATTAACTATACTTTTCAGAAATAACTCTTCCAAGTGGGTGGGAACATCATTTTTAATCATTTCCAACTCATAATTGAGAGTACTACTTTCAGACTGAACATCAATCTTTCTGATGCCAGCATCATCATTGTTTTCAGAAGTGCGTTCAAAAACAGAGTCAATTTCCTCAGCATTTCCCACATGCAATCCTCATTTAAACCGAACAAAATGGTTACCATCATTTAGGACACTCACAAAGATTTTTGAACCTTGACCAATTGCTGAAGATATGAGTGTTCTCTTATGTTGAATTATGGGCTCAACTATAAAATCATTAGCCAAAGAACCATGAATTTTCAACTGAACAGATCCAATTGAATTTGGTGGAATAGTTACACTTTTTTGTACTGTTGCACGGAATACCTTTATTTGAGTGTTTTTATTCTTTTTTAGAGAAGCATTTATTTCCTGTCCAGAAACAGTAACATTATTATTTCTCAAATTTACAATGCAGTGGTTTTCTACCAAGAAATCAAGGCCAAGTATTACTGAATCCGAAATTGGGGCAACGCAAACATCCCATTTGAAAGATTTAGTGCCTATACCAATTTCAATATTTTTAAATATTCTACCGATTACAGGTTGTTCAGAAATCCCATGCAATTTTACAGATTTAGTAGGCAGTAACTTTGGACAGTGTTCTTTGAAGAAAGTGTCACTAATTAGTGTTAACATGGCAGCGGTATCAACCACTGCTAGGGTCGACTGGTTAAAAATATTAACATTTAACATTAAACTAAAACCCTCTACTTTCTGTACAAAAACTTCTTCAACTGAACTATCAGTTCCTGTACACAATGGTTGACCCTGAGTTACCTGGACCAAGTTTGGGGTCGATTGCTTGGTCCTGTTCCATTTAAATTTTCTTTCTGGACATGTTGTATGTCTTTCACAGGAGACTTATTGGAATTATTAGTTTGTCTAGGGGGAGTGCCAGAAAAATTTCTAGAATTTTGATTGGATGCATAATATTTTGGTGTTGTCCTGAATGGCAAACGATTTTGTGGTGAAAATGAACGAGTTCTGCCAAAAGTATTGTCTGGCGATGACCAACGAGCATTTTCTGAATTGCCAGTATTAACAGGGCTACCAGGTCTTTGGTTTGAATAATTTTGGCTTGAAGTGTAGCTTGATGATGGGGGCGTTTCTTGTTTTCCATAAACAGCAGCTGACAAAAATTTCAGCATGTTTTTCACTTCCCTGACCTCATCTTTCAGCTCTAAGACTACATTGGACTGTTTATTTTTATCAAAGTTTTCTTCGGCACTCGAATCATTAGATACAAATGTAACTTGCCTGTGTGCATAATTTAACGAATTTGTACCCCTATAACCAAAAATTGTTCTTTGATTAGCCATAGATGCTTTTACATATTTTAAGGCTTTGTTTATTGTTTGTGGATTCTTTTCCATTGCCATTTTTGCAGCCTCTTTCTCCCTGCATCCCCTTAAAAAACATTCAGTGGAGATCTGATCAATGGTTTTTTTGTTGGCATGTTTAAAGCCATCGATCGCCATAAAATGAACTCTCTGTGAGAATTCCTCTAAACTTTCGTCATCTTTTTGACGCATAAACTGTACCTGCCTTCTAGCGGATACAGGTTCATCTTTAAGGCAAAATCTTTCCTTAAGTTCTTTTTTTAATTTTTTGTAATTTTTGCTGAGGTGCAAAGCCTTAGCATATTCAAGCGCAGTGCCTGAAAGACAATCTATTAATCTTTCACTTTTCTTTCTAGTGCTCCAGTTTCTACGTTTAGCAATACGCTCAAACTGGTAAATAAATGGTTCCCATTTTAGAGTGCTATCACCAGTGAAAATTGACATTTTTGGTCGATTTGGGCTTTTACTACGCTTTCTGCATCTGCGATATTTATGAGCAGTATCAGATGAAGATTCAGAACTTGAAGTATCTGACCCATCATCTGACAGAGAATCAAATTCATCATCACTGTAATGACTACTGGGTGAATTAGAACTATATCGTCTGTGTTTATGGTGAGACCTGCTTTTACGTGAAGTAGATTTGAAAGATGAATCAGTTTTACTGTCGAACAAACTTGTTTTGGGTGGATCTGTTTGATCACCCACCCCCAAGGTGGATTTTGTAGTTACAGGAGTGCTACTATTTGAGTGTTTGCGATAATAATTATCAGGTGGAATGGCATCAATAATTTTTGATAACTGAGGATCAGAATGAGCATCAGTTGTGGAATAGGTTGTAGAAAGGGATTTATGGCTTAAGTCTAAACTTTCTTGTTTTTCCTTTTTTAATTCAGCTGTGATTTTGTCGTACTCTTGATTGAATTCTCTCAGCTTATTATGAACCTCTAGGGTAGCGTCATGCTTTACTCTTTCAATTTCTCTATCCCTAATTTTCAATCTAGTTCGCAAGATTTCATTCTGTGCTATCGAGGCCTCATATTTTCTAGTCCAACTTTCATCGGATTGTGTTAAAAGTTGTTCTAGTTTATCTAATCTAGATTTCATGGCATCAAATTCGGGGTTTTTAACAGGCTCTTTCATACTTATTTTTCCTTCAGCTAGCCACTCAGCCCATGTTTCTAGAGGAATGTCCGTTTCCTTAATTAAGTCTTGCAGGTCAAGTTGTTTTTTCTGTTCCCTACATTTTATTATTTTTTCTGACCTTGTTTGCCCTATTCCATGTAATTTTTTCAATTCCTCTGCAGTGGCTGTTTGTATGTAAATAGTTGACATTATGAATTGAAATTTTTGAAAAAATAATGGTTTGTAAACTTGTATTCAAAGACAAATTCAATTTTAGCTGAAAAATTCAAAGTTCAAATCTAGAAATAAATAATTCATAAAACATCATGAAAATATTGTCAAGTTGCAAATAAACATGATTAGAAATGAAAATAACTGTAAAGCATTGAAAAATTTCGACGAATAATCGCAAAATCAAAATTTTTTCAAAAAAAAATACAAAAAATTGTTGTCACCATTAGGCCGCCATACTTTTCAGGAATGAAATTTCCGTTTTCATTGTTTACATTGGCAACGCGGGAAAATGGTTCAAAATCAAAATAAACGTTCAAACAAACAAAGTAATGAATGAAAAATTGAAAATCAGCAATTCCCAAAGGTCATAAACGAAGAAGCGATTGTTGTTCCTCCCCGTTTATTGAGAATTGGAAAAAAAAAAATTCTTACATGTCGTACTGTAAAGTACGAAATATCAAAATCTGTGAATGTTATTCACAGTGAAAAATGGGTTTCCTAGCGAGGGAAACGAAACATCTCGTCGCCATATGTGGTAATAATCACATCAAAAGTGTGGTGAAAGTAATATTTACCTTCGGTGACTTGATCCTTGACTCCAACAAAGTTCGGTCCGTGATGGAGAACGTCTTGCTGCAGCAGCTTTCTGGATTCAAGTGAAGTCCTAGTGGCGGCGCATCAAGGGAGCTCACTCCAGGTTGTGTTCATCTGGTGTCTAGAGTAAATTGCAGAATAGTGTTATGTTGATATATGCACCACACGGTTTAGGTACTGGTAACTCGTACCACAGTAACATGGAATACATCACATATAGTACGGGTTTTTTTCTCGTGCAGAAATTATGCAAATTAGATGGACTTTGATTTATTCAGTGCTACTTATACACTGTAAGTGCACATGTCAATACGGTTAGGGCTGGAGGCTGTATTTATGAACCGATCTTCATGAAACTTCTTGGGTACCTTTGTTATCACCTTGAGATGAGAATTGGTGTATTTGGGTGCGGTCCAAAATTTAAGATGGCTGCCGGCGGCAATTTTGTACCAACATTACTGCAATCAGTTTTTTGTACAGAACTTCTGTATCAAAGTTCTGATTTGAATAAATTTTTGTAGGAATGTTTAGTAACATGGAATACATCACATATAATACGTTTTTTTCTTCTCGAGCAGAAATTATGCGAATTAGATGAACTTTGATTTGTTCAGTGCTACTTACACACAGTAAGTGCACATGTCAATACGGCTCGGGCTAAAGGCTGTATTTATGAACCGATCTTCAGGAAACTTCTTGGGGTACCTTTGTTATCACCTTGTGACAGGAACGAGTGTTTCTGGGTGCCTTTGTTATCACTGTGCCATGAGAAAAACTATTTTTGGGTTCAGTCAGACCCACTCTGGGACTCAAAGATTTTTTTCTAGTTTAGCATCTAACTGTCACCCCACCTTTACAATACTTTATCTTTTTATTTGTTACAGGCTATGGTCAGCATTTATGTACAGACCGTTACAATACTTTACATGTACCATTGTTATCAGGTCATAACCTTGATGTTTGTCATTGCTGTGTCGCATACTATACATGTACATGTCTTAAACAAGTTGAGCTACAGTGTCATTGACACTTTTAATTTACTGTTTAATTTGTGTACACCGTTTATTTAATTGTTTTTTATTTCAATTAACTTCTGTTCATTTTGTGTACAACCTTTATTTATTTATTTCTATTAACCACTGTTCATTTTGTGTACAGCATTTATTTATACATTTTTTCTCTTGACTATTTTTTCATTCTGTATAGACCCTATATTTATTTATTTTCTCTCTCAGCTGCTAGTCATTCTGAGTACCCCGTTTATTTATTCATTTTATCGTGTAACTACTGTTCTGTGTGCACCATTTATTTGTTTCTTTATTTTGTCTCATAACTACTGCTTACGTTGTGTACACCATTCATTTATTTATTTGCTTATTCATTTATTTATTCATTCATTTTCACATTTATATATATATTTACTTATTTATTTTTTCCTCTTTCTTTTAATTTTTAATTTCTACTCCTTGGTACACCGTTTATTTTTTCTTTATTTTTCCTCTAAACTACTGTTCATTGAGTGTACTCGTGTATCTATCTTTTTCTTCACTTAACTACTTTTCAGTCTATTTATTTATTTATTTATTTATTTATTTATTTATTTATTTTTTGCATAGCTACAGTTTATTCTGTGTTATTTATTTATTTAACTTTTTTCCATTGAGTGCACACCATTTATTTTTTTTGTTTATTTTTTCTCCTAATTTCTGTTCAGCTTGAGTACACTGGTTGTTAATTTATTTCTTATTTTTTCTCTTAACTTCTGTTCATTTTGTGCACAGTATTTATTTATTGCACCATTTATTTATTTGTTTTTTTCTCTCAACTACTGTCTAGTCTGTGTACACTGTTCATTATTTTGTTTATTTATTTTTTCTGTTAACTACTCTGCAGTGTATGTATGTACACCATTTATTTATTTATTTGTTTATTTTTTTTTTATTATTCTTCAGTTATTCTCTTAGCTTCTGTTCATATTGTGTGCACGACCTATTTATTTTTTATTTTTTATTTATTCTCTTCACTGCTGTTTGTTTATTCTGTGTACTTCATTTATTTCACTCTCTTAAATCCTGTTCATTCTGTTTACAGTATTTATTTATTTATTTTTTATTTATTTATTTATTATTTTTTATTTATTTGTGTTAGATCACTGTATGTCGTTCCTTGAGTGCAACAATGTTCTATCTGCAATGCTTTAGCTTTGTTACTCGAGACGATACAGAACGTGGAGAGTGGATTGTTACTAAATCACCTGCGGAGTGGAGTTATCACCCAAGCTATAACTTTCAAATTTTGTACATATCGACAAAAAACACAAGCAATGTTTCAGCCAATGGACCTCCGGGTTTAACCAGGAGGTCCATTGGCTGAAACTTTGCTTGTGCTTGTTATGCCTTGCAACAAATTTGCAATTGTTGTTCGGGTGGAATCTCCACTCTGCGGGTGATTTAGTGATAATACACTCTCCATGTACTGTATATCGCTAGTCTGCTGTATACTGTGTCTATTGTTCACTGTAAAGGTAGCTGCATGTTTCCAAAGAGGGATACACTTGTCCTCCAATTCACATTTGCATCATTAATGGCAATATTATAACCATTACACATAGTACATAATGATTGTAGCGCCCCCTGGTGGTCAAACATAATAAATTACTGCGGTTAGAGAATTGGATGTCGATCAGATCGAATGGTCGTGCATTTGATCCTGACCCGTGCTATCTGTGTTGTGTCATTAACTGGTTGCGTGCTACATTATTTTTGGTGGTCAGCATTGCTCATCAGTATTTGCTTTATTACAAATTATTGGAGAGTGCCTGCAGGCACTCTCCAATAATTTATAATAAAGCAAATATATGTGGACTAATTTATATTTTTTTGCGACTAATAATGAACAACAAGCACAGAATATGAAGATTTTAGCATGGTACGGCCACTTTTCTTTAAAGCCATGATAGTGGCTTCCAGCACTCAACCAGTTAAACACGCCTTGTTGCAAAAGTACCGAATTATCAGTCAACCTCTTCTTGTGTGTCCATTTTCATCAATGTCACTTCGAGATGCGTGTACAATCGCGCTCCCAACATACACCTGTCTCTAGAAATACCACAATACCCCTTTTATCTACCATTTATCATAAATATCTGTAGTGATAGCAATTCCGGAATAAAAAAAATTCCATTGCTGTTGCAGTAACAATAAAATTCACATGACGTCTCGAGAAACGAATGCACGTGCGTCTGACATATTATTTCAGTGGTACCAGTAATTACAAGTCATTCCCTTCAAAAACTGGAAATGCTGCAAGTTTTTCACAACATTGCAGGAATTTGTCTGATTCTGTACATTGACAATCCATCATGAAAATACCAACACAAGAAAAAACTACCAAACAATAACAAAAAAGAAACAAAAATGAGACAAATCCCAATAATTCAAAGTGACTACGGGGAAATTTTAAAACGTAACGTCAATGTCATTGTGGTGTGCACGCTTCTAAAACTATGAATGTTTTCTCTGTTGTTTTCGAGAATCAGTCACATATCATTTAGCTGACCCCATGAATTGAATTGAATTGAACTGAATTGCATTGAACTAAACTCAACTGAATTGGGAAATTTTTGCGTCTTACAATTCTAATATTTCGACAGCCGGATAACCCTTTACCTAACGAATCAGTCGTATCCGCACGCGTAGTTTACAAATTGAGCGATTGAAAAAATATTTCGAAAATTTCAAGAAAACCATATTATGTGACTTCTTGAAAACGTTAAAGAAACAATAATTAAAATAATAAATTTTGATATCACGTGTGTTAGGTAAAGAGTTAATAAAAGTTTGAAGCAGTGTACTGCTATTACAAAAGTGAACAGATATTTTCAATGGGTCGCGACCTTTTCATGATGTGGCTGAAATTCTCTGCCCTCCTTTCTGTCTACATCAAGTTAGAATATTTCTGATATCGGTTGGGACTGGGGAAAAATATTCAATAATTACTATTTTTGTTTGTGTTCTGCTTTAGTTTTGTTATTTTCTTTGTTCAGTCTTGATTTCACAGTATTATTTTATTACAGAAGCTCAGCCCGCCAGTGAAAATGTGTCCTAAGCGAATCACAATCCCTTCACCATAAAACTGAGAAATGAATAGCTTTTGCAATGAGACTTTTATAATTAATCGATAGATTTCAAGCATTCGATTGTCTTATCGGTTGCAAGTTGATCGCTTCCACTCTGTTTTTACGTTTGCAGGGAATGCTTGAAAGAAAACTCTCCTTCACCTCTTTGTTACTGTAAATGAGGACGCATCCATTTAGCATGCTGGATGCGATAATCATTAAGTATTGTATACTCATTAAAAAAAATAGCGAAATCTGTATTTGCGAAGCCACATATTGCTCCAAATTTACATTGCTCCATGACCAGAAAGATGAGGTGTGGCATCCATCCTATAATATCAACGCTAACCATCAAAATAGCAGATTTTAACGCTCTAAGTAAAGTGTCACGACATATCAAAGTCTTTTCTCGTTTTATCTTAACATACCCCATAAAATAAATACCAGCCACTATCAAATAAGTCAACACACCGATTACAATATTTACTGTACGCTGTGTCACCGTGGCTAAAGCCTTTCCATTACGATATCTCCTGCAAGTGCTCTTGGACGTTGCCTACCCTTTTGATGCCATTAAAACAGAGAAACACGAGCATAAAAGAACTAATATGCCACTCCTTGGTCTACTCAGAATTCGTTTGTATGAATGAGGACGAGATATAGCTATATATTTTTCCCTCTTGCAAATTTTTAAAATGTTTTTTACCAAAACAATTACCCAAAACATGGACAATTCTTTTTTTTATTCTGACCAGCCCTGCACATGGCCATCAAAATATGTTTATTATATTCAGTACTCGCCCTATTTCCAAATTTTGCAATGTTTTCCACAGCCATGATGAATTTTTTCATATTCTTCGAAATTTCCCTCAGACGTTCCGCCCCAAATCTAATGGTGAAATCAAACAAAATCTGAAAAAGTTGAATGAATGCACTGTTATTTTCTTGATACGGTAAAAAAAAAAGAAGACTTGAAAAAAAAATTTGCTTTGTAAACATTACGCCACAACACCAAAAAACTAAATCAGAACTCGCTAGCTTAGATATAAGGGTTCCAGCCGGATGAATCCAGAGCCCATTAAGCACATGTTACAGGTAGGGGCGCCAAAACTGATCTGATATCGGGCTGTCGCATGTTCATTTACAATCGACTGACCGGTATGAAGTGTTGCAGCTTGCCATTTCAGCAGAATGCTGTGTTGCTGTCCTCTGATGTACAATATCTCTTCAGTGTAGAGGTTCCATTTGCCCAACAGATTTTTTAAATATTGGGGTTTTGCAGTAACGCCATTGTCCACATCAGGGCTATATCAAATATTCAACTGACAAATTAGCTCACCTGACATTTGTCACGCACAAGCATGCCGAGCAATCGCTTACCCAAGTGGAATCGCACCATTGGTAATAAACATGTACAACCAATTTTTCTTATTTTTGTTTATTTTGTAGCACAAGCGACAAATCATGCACTGCATTTTCCATGCACGCAAACTGTGGAAAATGAGAGCGATCACTTATCTCAAAATTGAACGACCGGCGACACAAGTCAACATAAGTATAATGTTAAGTTTTGCCAATCATTTATGGCTATATTGCCCAGTTACAAAGGTTGCACAACAGCTATGTCGGTTAGTAGGAACAATTTTACTATTAAAATGTGTTTACCTCGCACACAAGCACTGCTTCACTTCCAAGGGTTCCAGGCAGGGCTGTCGCGATTATTCGACTAACCGTCGAATATTGAAGCAGTCAACGGTTTTTATTTTTAGTCGATCGTCATTCATTTTTAAAGTGGTACACGTCTACTACACGCCGGGGCTAAATTGCATTGTTTTGTGAGGTGAATGATCAATGAAGGTGAATAACTTTGAAATATCTAACCATAGTTAACATTCATATCAGGAAGACTTTACTCACTGTGCAACAAAGAACACTCACAGCCACTCGAGATGAATAGATTCTTCCAAAGTTCTCCAGTCTTGTAAACTCGAAAGCACCCATTGGAAAACCCAAAGCGCGAATGTGAGAAAATTATGACAACAGTCAGAATGGCAGATCACTTCTCAATGTTCGGAACTTGGGACTAAGATCCAATTTAACAACTGACGAGGGAATGCATAGATCTCAATGTTCGAAATTTCTAGAAATTTATTACAGAAAGGAAACATATGCAGGAACATTCTTTGGTAAATTCATTTTAATTCATCAGCTTCAATCTAGTCCAAACTTGGACCCACAGTCCGTAATATAATTTTTGGGGTTGGTACGTCCTACAGGACGTACCAACCCCAAAATTATATTACGGACTGTGGGTCCAGGTTTGGACTAGCTTCAATCGGGACCAATTTGTTGTTCCCACAACCCCACTTTGTCTGAACACACTGGTGCCGTTGTCATTTTCAGAGTTTTACGAACAGAAGAACGATTTGCTAAAAAATCGTGGGAACCGACTATTTATCAACTAACCGTCGATTACTGGTCACGATTAGTCGATTAAAAAAATGATAGTCGTGACAGCCCTAGTTCCAAGCTGAACACAACAGGTTTGATAAGTTACTACATTAAAAGTTGAAGAACCAAGATATAAATGTACTCACAAATATTGCATCCTTGAAACAAAGATATTCAGCAAATAGTCCTTTTAAGGATCCACTATCCTCTTCCAGTAAAAGCTTTTCTCGGTCTCCTTTTGTGGCCTCTAATAACATCTTAATATGTTGGACATTCTGGCTTTTTCTTGGCTTCTTAAACTCCTTGCATAAGGCTTCTTTGTGCGCTGTTATATCATCGTCATTCGCCACAACAGAAGTAATTTTGAATACCTTCCTACTTTTTGCTGGGGGCTCACCAGTCTGTGCCTGCTGGCTTCTCTGTTTTGTGGCAAGTCGCTTGTGGCGAATTCTCTGAGATAAACTTTTACAGAACATAAACTGTAGAGAGAGAAGAAAAGAAAGCATTTTTAACTCTTTACCTAATATAATACATGAATAAGACGAGTGATACAAAAATGTGTGTGGTGGTAGGTAATAAGTTATTCTTTGGGGAAACAAAATTGGGGATTTACCATTTTAAAAAATTAAGTTCCCCTCCTGAATTTGACCCTTCTTTTTCCGAATAACAACAGCGTCTCAAAATATTTCACTATTAAGTAACAATTCTTCCGACATACCTACCAGTGTGTATTATTCTTTGTTTTGTTTTTTTGCAACAAATTTCTTACTAACTGGTGCCTGGAAAACAACTGTTCAACGTACGTGGATGATCACTGTGCTAATTGGATATTTAGGTAAAGGCCAAGAATAGAGGACCGCGCGTTTTTTAAGAAAATAAAACATATTTCACAACTTTTTTGAGTTACTTATCATTCTAAGACATGTTGTACACAAAATTAGCCCAAAACACCGATACCCACTCACAAAAATAATCACTTTTAACCCCTTTCTCTGTGACGGGTTTTTGAAACAAAATGAATTTCTGATTGCGTACTGAAATGGAGCTGTGGATGTTTCGATGTGACGTCACAGGGGAGCAATCATTACCTTTTTGCATGCTAGGATCAGTTTAGGATGGGTACGGGTTAGCTAACCCGTACCCATCCTAAACTGACCCTAATGCATTGGTCGCCGTATTCTAATCATTGCCTTCTTTGCGTACTAGGGTCAGTTTAGGATGGGTACGGGTTAGCTAACCCGTGTCCATCCCAAACTGACCCTAATTCGTTCTCCCATTGTAATTACACCCTCGTATACTCCGATCAAATGGAGTATACACGATAGCGGAAAAAAACAAAGAATCGCGTACCTGTTTACCGCAGGTTTTGTTGTTGAAATTGTTTGGAGAATAAAGTTAACGGAATGTAAAAAGGGTTAAAAGTGATATTTGTCAGTAGGTATCGGCGTTTTGGGCTAATTTTGTGTAAAACATGTCTTAGAATGATAAGAAACTCCAAAAGAGTTGTAAAAAATGTTTTAATATCTTAAAAAACGCGCGGTCCTCTATTCTTGGCCTTTACCGATATTTAACATCGGTTGCTCCCAGCATGGATAAACTAACAACAAGATATGGGCAAATTCCGACGGGCCTGATAATTCAAGCATTTCGTTTCACCGGAACAAGGATACATTTGTGGTGAAATATTCTGTGTCCGACAATAGACATCTGACTATGAATATATGAAACGTGGTGTTAAAAGCTAATTAAAAATACACCAGTCAGGCCATACAAAGTAGATTGTCTGTTTCTCAGGCCATTTTCTCCAAAAAGGATGCGGGCGGGCATTTTGTTTTTATTTCTCCCAAGAGATTGTTTGTGGTAATTCGACCCCACCCAACGTCTTGGTGGTCCACGCAGCCACATTGGTTATTTACTAGAGGGGTGTTGGGTAATAAATGAAGGGGGTTTGGACTTTGGAATGTTTTTTTTCTCTGTGAAACGAGAAAATTATACCCCGGTGTGGGGCGAAGCGTCTCTTTGGTGAAACGTTACAGGGACGGAATGTCTCTGGGAAAAAATGTTAAAACATGAAATTCCCTCACAACTTGCCTAAGAAAACCGTGAATCAGAATTTTTTCCCAATATATTCATAATTATAACAACTTATTTGAACGAGCAGTTCATCCGCAAATAATATTTTTCTGAAAAATTAAATACAAAACGAATAAATGTTTGCATGTTACATATCATTGATTGAAACAATTATCCTGCTCCCCAAATTCACTTAATTCCATAACTGGTCAGCTCACTACACAGTTTCAAATAACACAATGACGGCCATTTACAGAAGAAGAAAAAAACAATATCTGGAGAACGTGTTCCATTCAACACTGTGTCTGACTCTGCAGAGTTTCTCAGGGTTGGTGCAAATCAACCTTGGTGTGAATCAACCATACCTCTTTGTAATTGTTGTCAGTCTAAAAGACACTGCCGCTCTGTCTGTTAAAATATTGTAACTTGTTTGAGGTGAATGTCGAAATTTTGCTCCAGTAAAACAATTCTTTTTAGCATTTTGAACAAACTTACATTTGCCCATGATTACAAATTTGAAATTCAAGAAGATTAGGGAAAATTGTAAGTATCAAAAATCACCTGCAGGCTTAAACAGCAAGCACCCAAAGCAGTGATGTGCGGCACTCTTAACCATTTGCAGACAATTTGGACATTGGAAACTCGGACCTTTGACGATTAAGAATTTTTCTTTGGACGATTCGGACCTGGGAGGATTTGAATCTTGGACAATTCAGACCCTTTTCTGGGATGATTCAGACCCTGACCTTGGGTAAATCATTTACGAAAATTGTGAGTGCACTGTTGATCTTGCCAAACAGTTCGCTGGTTATCTGACCGTCAGAGTAACCAAGCATCGCTCGGTTTGCACGAAGTTCAACTCGCCCCAAGTCGATTTGTCACAAGGACAGTCAACAATAAAAAATACCATTTGCAAACTTGTAAGAAACTCACCATCACTTGTTGAAACACCATTACATGTAGCTAAACTACTGGCACTCTGTTCCGGTTCCCCCATATTTCGATTTCCAATAAGTGGAGGCTGGGACTTGTGTACATGTACTTCCAGTGAATCAGAATTTTGTTTGGTACATGTAACTTTGGTTTGCGGATCACATGACTCAGGGTTCTCACAACTACTTGGAATGGACCCATTTCCAAGTGTGACAGACTCCTCTCTTGGTCTCCAGTTTTCTTTAGAATCCAGAAGAATTAAGATTGACTGTTTGTAAACTTCCTCCAACACTTCATCTTCCTCTATTTCTGTGCCATCTTCTTCAAGAACAATTTTGTAGCCTACATCTTTGTTTGATGGGTGAAATTTATCTGCAGCTATATAAATATAAAAAAGAAATTCAAATAAGCTCAGTGAGTAGCCAAAGACTGACTAGATAATTTTTATTATCCCCCGAAATGAAGTGCAAGGGGGATAGAAGAACGGGTTCTGCCCGTTCAACCCTCTGACATTACTTGTCACCACATTTTAAAGAAAACTAGGGCTGCATCGATATGTATCCCGATACGTGGCCAACAATAGGATACGCCAAAACCATGTTCTGCTGGGAAAAAGTACATACATGTACATATTTATAATTTAAGGTCTTTGAATACTTTACAAATTGTACATGTAGATAGAAAATCCCAGCAGAACATGGTTTTTGGTGTATCGTATTGTTGGTCACGTACCGCGATACGTACGTGTATTGTGATACATATCGTTGCAGCCCTGAAGAAAACCGTTCAAAATATTGTCCAGAAATTTTATACTTAGCATTCAGGGGATGGTATTATGAATAGGATTGCAACCCAGTTGTGTCCAATTTTTTTACAAGAGTTAGTGCTCTTTTTGGACCTCGAATTAAGACCAGAACACACGCACAAAAAATACAAATTTACTGTTCCCGCACTTCTTTATCACAGTGTTAAATTTAGCACTTTACCTTCGCTTTAACCCTTTATCTAACGTAACTGCGGCAACGGCCAAAACCCTCCAGCGTTACATACGGAAATCGCCATTCCATTTTTGTATATTTTCATTTTTTCTTCCAAAACATAGATTATGACCCCTTATTGGAATGAGCGTGTTGTGCACATTCCAATGAGGGGTCATAAGCTATGTTTTGAAAGCAAAAAAGAAAATTTTAAGGGATTGGAGACTTTTTTATGAGTGTCGTCTGCTACTAGCGTTAGGTAAAGAGTTAAAGCCTCCAGTAGGAACAAGTTTCAAATGGGTTCTCAGCTGTTGCACTGGCCACCGCCTGAGCACTTTGAAGATCAAAGTTCACAGCCGGTGGCCGGAAAACAATTCAGAAATTTTGTTTGCAACTTGTTCCAGCTTTCCACTTTGACTGAATTCTCTGCGGACTTCACATCTATTGTCATTATTCTCTTTTAGTTTTAACGTAATTAAAAGGGTTTTTTTCACAGAAGGTTCTCGGAAAATTTAATTGTACATGTATTAATCTTATTGCGCAATCACGTTTGCCATTTGGCATTTACCTCAAATTTTTAAATAACCACGAAAGAGCATACTAAAAGCGTGTAAAGACGTAATGCTCACACAAATATAGTTCCCTGATTGAAAGGTTTGACTAGTCGACTTTGCGAGTCGATTACTCCCGTTGACTAGTCGACTTCCGAAAATTGCCTATCGTTTCAACACTAGTCTGGGTTTTAGGGGCATGGCTTAGAAAACACAAAATTATGCAATTTGAAAATTATTAGCTGTGCAATTTTTTAACATTGCTACACATTTCAGTCATACTTGTAGTAAAATGCTATGCAAAAATTCCAAATTAAATCGATCCCTGATAATAAGGCCTAAGGCCTACTTATGCAGTAAATGTTCATAAATGTTATGATCAAGTTAATACTGGGTACCAATTGGGAATTTAACTTTTAAAAATTGGGAAAAATCATGCCCAAACCTCATATATTCGACCCCTGTCGTCACCCAGAAAAATCCCTGTGATATCATAAGGATAATAGACTAGAAGGAAAATAATAAATAATTAATAATTACCTCATTTCGGATTTGTGTTAATTTTTTTTTTAAAAATAACGCTAAAAGTAAGATTAATTGACTGTGGCATAATAAACATACCCACACTATTACTCCTTTTTTGATCCTTTTCAATCCCATATCTTTCTTATTTGGACCCCTATGGTTATTCTATTTCATCAGGTTGGAGTATCAGGCCATCATCAGGATGCAAATCTGAGAGAAATCTCAGTATTTGGCAATATTATTACGTTTTACTTCGAAAACTGGTTGCATATTATCCGTGACGATGTTGAACTGCCTGTAGATAAAATGGCGACCTCACCTGGGGGAACGATTGCTCATGCGAGTCCAAGGTTAGGTGAGTTAAATATCACTCGCCATCATTTTCCAAAAATGAAGAACTGGTACCCCCAACCCAGGCACAGTTAACCCTTTACCTAACGTAACCAGCACTATTCACAAAAATTGCCACTCAAATTGCATTATATTTTCAATTTTTGTCTCAAAAACATAGCTCATGACCCCTCATTGGACTGAGCTTGTTCAGCTTATTCCAATGAAGGGTCATAAGCTATGTTTTTGAGACAAAACCTAAAATCAAGATTTGCTTTGAAAGTGTCGTCTTCTAACCGCCATGGGTAAAGGGATAAAAAAAAACATTCACATTAAAACCTTAAATTGTGACCAAGTCGCTTCAAGCAGCAAACCAACTAATCATACTAGGGTTTGCATTTTCAGCAGGCCTATCAGCCCAGGCCTGGTAATCAGCCTCAAGACATTTCCCACCAAGCTGATCAGTCAGCCTGGTCGCCAATCTGTCAAGCCGGCAAATGCATCTGCCACAGTTTATGTAAACATTACAAATCAGGCCTGGTGGCCCTTTTTACCTGGCCTATTCGTCGACCTGGTCAGGATTCTAAAATGCAAGTCCTGTCATACTCAATAGGTAGCTAATTTGATTACATGTACACTGTATCTATCAATACTCACCTTTAACTTTCAAAAGTTCCAATGATGCTTTCTCGCAGACAACAAATTTCTTCTGGCTTCTATCAGCATTCCAAACTTTGAAAATAGGCATCTTTTACCAGTATTAGTTTTCTTTAACCCTTTACCTAACGTGAAAAGCAGACGACACTTGCAAAAAAAATTCTTGAATAACTAATTTTTTTCATTTTTTGTCTCAAAAACATAGGTTATGACCCCTCATTGGAACGAGCTCGACGAGCTCGTTCCAAAGAGGGGTCATAACCTATGTTTTTGAGACAAAAAATGAAAAAAATAGTGAAAATTAATTGGCGATTTTTGAGAATAGCGCTGGCCGGTTTTGGCCGTTACGTTGGGTAAAGAGTTAAAAGGTACATAAGGTTGTTAACAAACTGTGGAATATATTCATGTGAGAACCACTTCAGTAGGAAATTACATGTACAGAGAGGTAATGTACAAAATCACCCAAAGTCGCGGAATATCTACCCGAGCAATAAATTACTTTAATTTACAGGTAAATTTCAAGTGCATTTGATGTCATTCACTACAATCCTATAATGCTACAGTTAAAACTAGAAGTCCTGTCACGAAATGCGCACAAATAGCACGTTGATCTGCGCGTTAATCTACGCAATTATGACCATAGTAAGGCTATCAAATTAAGTACATATCGCCTTTGCACAAGCAATGTTTCAGCCAATGGACCTCCGGGTAACCCGGAGGTCCATTGGCCGATACATTGCCTGTGTTTGCCATGAGTAACCATGAGAACCTGCCATGCTTTGGATGCCATTTGATATGGCAATTGCGCGCAATTCCTACGCGCAATTAAGCCTAGATAAGCGCACATTTCTATACAGGACTTCTAGTTTTAACTGTATTTTGGCTGTTAAAAGTGTGGTTAAAAAAACTTAAAACCACCAAATGTAGTAGTACAATGATTGATTCAACACAAATCTACATGTACATATGCCAGAGCCCAGATCAGAATGGTTAGTTAACCATAAAAAAACAATTAACAGTTGATTGATTTGCATTATTTTTAAAGTTGTGTGGCATGTTATAATAACATGTACAGTACAGTTGCTGTTGATTGGTACAGTTAAAACTAGAAGTCCTGTAATGAACTGTGCGCTTATCTAGCCTTAATTGCGCGTAGGAATTTCAAGCAATTTCCATATCGAATGGCAACCAAACCACAGTAGATTCTCCTGCCTGTCAATAGCAAGCAAAAGCACTGTTTCAGCCAATGGACCTCCAGGTTATGTGGAAGTCCATTGGCTGAAACATTGCTTGTGCTCAAGCCATATGTACAGAATTTGAGAGCCATACTACGAAAAAAAGCGAGCAGATCGATGTGCTATTTGCACGCAATTCATGACAGGACTTCAAGTTTTAACTATACAAATCCATACGTGGAAATGGATAGCCCCCAAGCCTGCAAATAAGCAGGTGCCTGTCAGAATGACCAATACACTTTCTCAGAACTGGATACAAGTCTGAAACTTGAAAACATGTTAAATTTCTGTAGGCTTAAACAGAATGAAATTCTTTACTGATATAATTATCATTGATTGGAAAGCTCTCTGTAAGAGGGCTTTCCAATAAATGTTAGTATGTAAACATTATTACAGACCCAGGGCGGGAAATGTACACCTGTCCTGTCCACCTGTCACTGATGGTCAGAAATTGGGTGGACACAGGTAAAAATAAAATATATCAGTCACATGTGACGGGCATGTTACCTTTTACCTAACAAATCAGCCAAAAAGGCCTGCATAATATACTAAAATCACGATTCTATTTCTTTTTTTTCTTCCAAACCATAGCTTATGACACCTCATTGGAATGCGCTCATCGAGCTCGTTCCATTAAGGGGGGGGGGGGGGGGGGGGGGGGGGTCATGAAGCTATGGTTTGGAAGAAGAAAAAAAGATTTTTTTTTTTTGAAAAAATTATTGTAGCTGTCGCATGCAATTAGTGTTAGATAATGGGCTAATATTCAGTGAATGATTCGATTCTAAAATCAAAGCATCAAGATCAGGGATAAGCCAACAGTATTTCTTCAATGAGGGATGGTGTAGCCCTACAGACATGTAGAATAAATTTTAAACTTAACTTTTGACAGTACTATATACACGTATTCAATTTCCAATTACACGTAGAGTGAATTGGGAGTTTTGTGGGGGAAATTGGGGAAAAAGTTACTTTTTTCGATTGCGAATGGGTCTGATATATTCTGCCCCTCTCATCGGTCAAAAAGAAACCCTTCATCCCTTGGTAGAATTCTGACACACAAATAAGTCATAAGCAAAATGTCACTTACATGTAATGGAGCACCAGGTTACACAAGGTGCTCCATTAAGTGGCATTTTGCTCATGATTTCTGTGTGTTGTATTGTGTATATCTACTGTGTTGTGTGTATCGACAATCCATTTCCATGCGTGGATTTGTTCAAAACCATGAATAAAAAATATTTCAAAACATTTCACACATATGACTATTTGAATTGTGTACTACATAAAATCCAGAACATGTATACAAACTCAGTGGCCATTTGTACTTCAAGTCATAAAATGATATCAACTCTTACTTCTTGTTGGGTAAAACATTATAGTGAATTGTATGTTTATCAAAAACTGCAGGTTCAGTTAATGCAACTATGAAATATATGTCATTGTCCAACACAAAAATGTCTCTGAGAATGCAAAATAATGGACATTCAGTGTCTTCTTCATACTCCCAGACAAAACTAGGCATTAAACTGTACAATCATCTGGGGATATTTCAACAACATATCACTTTCAGAACCCTCAGGTACTAAATCACCTTCATACAAAAATGAACCTGCCCCTTGTCCATTACACCTTATCTGCCTGTAAGCCATATACAACTGATGATGTCGAGCCATTGAAAATGGGAGATTTTTAAAATTTCGATACTTTTTAGCCTTGAAAAAGCCATGTTTTCCTTCAAATCTCATGCACCAGTGATGTCTTAATGGACCAAACATAAACATTTGTTTTGGTAGATGAATCAAATAATGCATTTTTGGAGCAAATGGTGATTTTGGATACAAGGTTTTGTATCCATCTAGAAAACTAGCAATCAAAATTCTTAATAAACATGGTGTATCATCTGAGCAGTATGAACTTGTACACAACATAACAATCTGCAAAAGTTGCAGAAAATGAACCCAATACTTATTGCCCTTGGGAACTTTAGAAGCAATCAATAGTGGAAAAACACGACAAAGTGTTAATAAACCTGATGAAGTTTGCTTTATTTTAATATTACCGTCTGTCCCTTTTGCAAAATTACCTTCTGGTCGATTTTTATTCTGTAAATAAGAATACTGAAATTCAGAAACTTTATTGTTCAACCATGTGATTCTAAAATATTTGTCAACATTTATAAACCTATACAACAAAAGCGACAGAACTAATGGAACAATTCCTTCAAGAAAAATATGCATTGGATCTTGTACCAGTGCTGTTGTAATAGGAAAATCAACAATTCTTAACAAACTACTAGATTTGTTAATACTCCACATTTTACTCCAATACAGTTTTGAATCTCTTGACAAATCTTTCAATAATTCACATCGCCTCCGATGCTCATTTTCATCTCGTTCTACAACTTGATGCTCAAGATATTTCAAAGGTAATAGTTGGCCAGATGTTTCACAATTTCGAGAACTTTTTAAGGCAAATGAGACCCCTTCCTTAAATCCACCAAGCCAATGTGATGCTAATGTATCTGCAGGAGCAACAACAAGACTACCTCGCACGAGAACATTTTCATTGAAAATTTTAATATTTAAACCCTCAGCTGACAACTGGTTTGTAACCGTTATGAAATTATCAAGAAACTTATCCAAACAATCATTGGATCGAACATACTTTGTTTTAGCTACCCCAACAAGTTGAATGATATGTACCTTCGACCGGTATTCAGGGGGAATGTTTGCTAAGGTGTAATAGAACATTGTGATCTTGTGTTTCTTAACATGACTTCCAATGGGATTAACCACCTCCAGATCATCTGTATTGAGAATAAGTTGCAGTGCCTTTTCATCAGAAGAAAAAAGGGAATGGTTTCGAAAAAAAGATCCATCACATATGTCATACATATAACTATTCTGTGAAAAATGGGGATTATGGACATGATGCAAAACCTCTGGTAATTCAAGTAATTTCTGCAAAGATTCCTCTAATGGCACATAGTAACCGAACTGAGGCACTCAAATGATTTTACCTTTTTTTGTCAAATGCCTGTGACCCAATAAAACAGCTTTTGGTGAAACATATGGAATATTATCACTTTGTTTATAAATAATAAGTGAGTCGTTTACAAGCAGTATCAAGTTCTTCCAAATAGCTATTGATAGGAATATCATCCAAAAGACTGGTGTCTAAGCCTCTTTCCGCTAACTTTTGCCTTACTGCCACCTGATATGATAACACATTTGTATTCACAAGTTCAGAAGCCGAGCAAACATCATTTATACCCAATTGCGACAAATTATGTCGAGCTTCAAGAGACAAAGTAAACAGCGATGCTTGCAGTTTAGGTTGTGGACCTTGTGATCCAGGACCTTCATCACACTCATCGTCACTATAAACACTATTACTGTTAGATTCAACATTACTACATGAAAGTATGGAGGCAGTCAAATCTGTATGTACATCTATTACTGCAGGTTTTCTATGAATATGGCTTCTAAATGTGTTCCATTTTTTGGTTGTATAATTGCAGTTTCTAACAGAACAGGCAACAAAAAATTGGGTCATGCTTATGCATTCTGATGAAGTGATTTTGAAATTTACAAAACAAGCCAGTAGAGTAATAGCACAGGTTACACAATAAAGAATCCATATTTGGTTTCTTGAGTCACTTGTTACCGAATACATGTAAATGTCCCCAAACTAGCATTTAAAACTTGATACATGTGCTTCGTGACCAAACACACTAATATCAAAACTTCAGGCCAATAAAAAGGTTAATAAAAGGTGCAATTTTCATTGTTGGACCCACATTTCAAATTCATTATTCATTCAAATTCCTACGGGGGACTGAAAAAATCGCCGAAATATTATTATTAGGCCTAAAAATAATTCAAAATAATTGGGCCAAAGTATTTTTTTTCTTATTCGTACCTACACGATTTATGATACTGGTACAGAAAGATGATATAGTTTACTGTAATAAAAAAAAAACAATAAAAATATTCAAAATGTACATGTCGCCTTTTGTCGGTCTGCAGGCTACAAATTAATCGTGAACTGAATCGACAACAAATCTTGTGAAACCAGCTAAGTCATGACTTCTGAGAATTATCCTGGGTAGTTTTTTTAGACCGATCGACATCAAATGCACCTAAAATATAATGATTCTCACACAAATTGATTCACGAATGTTAACTGAATATTTGGAATAGATTATTGACAATCAAAATTCCCTCCAAGACTGCCAGGAAGCGGTTCAAGAAAAACGGTACTTCGACTGCGCATGCTGATTCCATGTCGACAGAGGTCACCAACGCAGCGCCCCCATATTATCTTAACACCAGTGTTCAAAGACCAGAACACGTGATTGAACACTGGTGTTCAATTACAACTCGTTGTACTTAAAAGAAAAGACCAAAGAAAGAAATCCAGCGCACAAATAAAATAACATTTGTGTATTTTTGCATGATCTTGGTTTTAAATATGAATTTAGTACCAACAATAAAGCGTAACATACATTTTCTCGATAATTTTCGACCCTGGAAAAGCACGAAACCGTCCGAAAGAGTCCACGATGATTTGTTACATTTTTGGGATTTGGGGGAGTAGACGGGCATTTTAAACCTTTTTATTTTACAGTTTATTTAACATGTTTTCAGCCACACATTGATTATTGCACTGTATATACATACTGAACACATGAATATTAACGTGTTTAACGATACCGTGTATATTTGGACATCAGTGTTCAATTTACGACACCAACAGAAATAATTTGAACACTAGCGTGCCGGGCTCGACACATGGTATTAGAATATTGAACATGTCATAAGGATGACGCGTTCAAAATGTGAACACTATTATTTACAGTGTAGTTGATTACATTCGTTTGTTGCCATTTTTTCAAATATTGGACGAATATTTCATACTTCAAGAAGTCCAGCATCTCTTTGATTTCCGTATTGTCCCATGAGTGCAATAAGGTGCCATCTGCAATGATACAGCATTGCAGATGGCACCTTACTGCACTCAAGGGATGAATTATTTATGTACCTTGTTTGGGGTTTTCCAACAATCAGGTCCTCGTGGCGGAAATTCTTTGGGGTTTTCCAGGAAACAGGTCCTCGGGGCTGAAATTCTTTTAGGGTCTTCCAGGAATCAGGTCCTCGTGGCTGGAATTCTTTGATGTTCATGTAGTGGTGAATGTCCCTGAAAGGTCCTTAAATAGTGCTTGAATTTGATTACCTGATATCAGTGGGAACCCTGTCAATGTATAATATATTTTTCAGGTGCTCGATGTTACGTTTGATACTCATTATCTTACTGTTGATTACCATCGTTTGTTTCCATTTTTTTCAAATATTGGACGAATATTTCATACTTTGAGCACTGAGTACAAATATCTGGGCCCGCCAATAAGTCGTATCGATTGACCAATACTTACAGTGCTCAAAGTATAAAATATTCGTCCAGTTATTGAAAAAATCTGTCAAGATGCTTAATGTATAAAAGAATTTTTCATGTGCTAAATGTTTTGTTTTATATGTTTTGGATCATGAATAAACTCATGTTGTGTCAGAAACCTGCCTTGTATTATTTCTTTTTTGGTGGCGAGTTGACCCGTGGCAACTTGACCCGGTGGCGAATTGACCCAGTGCGAGTTGACCCGGTCCCACAACAAACTGCAGCACATGCCATCCAAGCCGTCAACCTCAAGGTTGATGTCCCTACTTCTGTTGTGGGTGGCGTTCAAGTTTTCTGTGACCCTGAAACTTGGCCATCTTCTGCAGAGCTTGTGTGGCACCCACAATGGAAAGTAGCAGTAGGCTGGCATCCAAAGAACTACAATTGTTTATCTAACCCTGAAGTCAGAAACAAATTAGAGTTCTTAGTCCCACATCCTAATGTTGTTGCATTTCGGGAAATAGGCTTGGACAGGTCTACAAATTCACCTGTCGAAACCATGCTACAGCATGACGAAACATTTCGGCGGCTTCTGGGACTCCAGGCTGGTGTCTAAACCACTCGTATTTCACACTAGGGGACACTCGGGGGGATTCACTTTCGCACGACGTGAGTTATACCACCCCAGAACACATAAGGTCCCAAACTCGGAACAAATCATTCACTTGCATTCATTCATGGGGCCCAGATATCAGGTTCGTGCCTGGAGTTTGGCCAGACCTAATACCTATTTTGGTTTTACTGGTGCACTCCACAACTTTACAGAGATCCAGAGGGAGAGTGTTCACACTATCCGGCTCGATCAGATTCTTTTGGAATCTGATGCTCCCTATTTTGACAGACAGGACCATCCTTGGACGACCCTGTCCGTAGTCGGAGAGAATGCTAGGGAACTGTCCCCGTATTCTCTGCATGGACTTCAGGGTTCTCAGTGACCAATGTCAATGCAACACGTGTCTATGGTTTTCAGTAAATTGACCATAGACACACTTTTTTGGTATTTTGGGCAAATAATTTGTTTGAACCTTTTTTTATATTATTTATTTAAACTTTTTTGTTGCATTGGTGACTATAATCCATACATTTTTCAACAAATACTGTTATTTCTCAATGGTTTACTCCTTCAGGAGTAAACTTGGCTATTGTCTTACTGACAGCAATATATTTATTGCTATATGTATTCTCAAGAACAAGTAGTTTGAGCATTCAGTTCATTTTAATTCAGACTGCTTCCTTGAGAATATTATGAAAACTAGTTATACTCTTTATTCATAGTGTGAAGTAATTTGAACCAACATCACACAAAATTGTAGTTCAAATTACTGAAATTCATAAACAAAATGTATGTATTGTTTTTTCCTTCTTCAAGCAGTCTGAACCATGTTGTTCAGACTGTTTTCACATATTATCAATCATTCTGAAGCAGTTTGAACAATGTTCAAACTGTTTCCATATGTTATAATTTATTCTTCTAAGCAGTTTGAACCTTGTGTTCAAACTGTTTCCATTTTATGTCATGCTTCAGGTGATTACTTGAGGAAAAACTTCACAGCTTGGAACCGATTCTCCAAAAGAAGGGAACAGTGATGTGAAATGACAGAGATAACCTTTCACCTGGTTCCCAAGATGCAAGGTGTGAAGTCAAAACCCGCCAATTTGTGACAACTACATTGTTCAGCTAGACTTCTTCCAGATACCAATGCTTGAAGCACACGCATACATTTCATCTCGTCTTTGAATTTCACTTGTGCAGTCTCTCAACGCAATTGGTAAGTTATCTTGTGGTAAATATCTGATGTAGCATCTATAAATACAAAAGTAATTTCGCTACAATTGTTTTCTCATATTGATATTGATCCAACTTTGTTTAAGTATTGGTACTCACAATATAGTTAGCAGTAGTCCTCTTAGTGATCTTCATTGTGTCTTCAGGTTATTACGCCATCAGGTATACGGCTTATACGTCCCTTGGCTCATTCGCCCCACTGGCTTATTCAACTCTTCGACTTATTCGCCCCACCGGGTCTACTCGAGCATTTTGGTCTTTCAACATTACATGCTAACCATGATTCTCCGGCTTATTCGTCCCTCCGCTAATTGTGAACTTTATCTATTGAAAATTAGAGAGAAAAATTAAATGGGTGGGCCATCAGTTGTTACATTGCTGTAAAAACAATGTGTGATCAGTAATCTGCTAAATCTCGACAATTTCAAAGAAATGTTTGTACATGCACATGGGGCACTAGAGGTGTATAAACAATGTCGCAGTTTTCGCCAAACATAAAACGGTTCTATTTACTGTGAGCAGTTTTTGATTAATCCACGTAAAGCACCACCGAGATAACAATGTTTTTCACGCTCAGGGTAAATGTCAAGTCAAGAACCCTATATAGCTCCAGGAATCTTCCATTTCAAATCACAAATTACTCCACAATGTCCAGTGATAACCACCTTTGTGTCACTTGTGGCAATACTGAAAGACAACGCCAAGAAGCTGTAGATTATGACCAACCAACACGCAGACGATGGACACACAGAACTTATGGAACAGGTATCTCAAGAGATGTTTACCGACAAGCCAACAAACAGCATCAGAGTACTGAATACATCTGCCAACTCTGCTTTATGCACCAATTTAATGCATGTGAAATGCAATATTCATTTGTTTTAGACTGTCACTGTTTCATTTTCATTTTAATACATGTAAAGTGTGTCAACTGCTGTTGTGTTAAACTATTTCATGTTTATTATTTTTTATATACTTTTTTTTTATATATATTTCCAACTTGTGCTACATATAGGTTTTATGATGTGTAATAAACTTTCTTAAATTTGAGAGTTGTTCATTTTGTTATCTATTTGCCCTTCCCACATTGTTCTGTGCCCATATAGTCCCACTGGTGTACCGGGACAGAGAATGAAACATCATGTTCCGTCCCGACCATTACTGCTGAAAACACGAGGGGCGAATAAGCCGTGGGGGTTGAATAAGTCAGGGGGCGAATGAACCGAGGGGCGAATGCGCCAAGAGGCAAATAAGCCGGCATTCACGCCATCATACCTCAGTTACCTACAGAAAGTGTCCACCAAATAATTGGACATATAACCCACACAAATCAAATATTGAGTTAATCTTTGGTTTTATTGTCCAGTTATCCACTGGCCAGAGAAAAATTCAAACATTTTTCCACAAAAGATTATAGGAAGCAGTGCTGCACAAGGAAACAATTTGGTAACTCAGAACTTTTGTCATGGACTTGTGTATTTGTAAACTTAATATATGAATCACTCAAATTATTGGAATACTTCAAAAGTAATTCAAAAACCATACATGTAAGTTTGCATATATAAAATATGCAGACTTAATATATGAATCGCTCAAATTATTGGAATACTTTTGAAAAGTAATTCAGAAACCAATTTTCAGGTGTAAGAAACATTCATTTTTAGAAACACTAGAGCATTAAAAGAAAATTGGGGAAAGAATGATACAGGAAAAAATGTCACATTATTTTGACATCCTAGGAGAAAATGGCACGCATGGGAGGAAAAAATGGCGCACTTCCCTAATCACATAGGGAAAAATGGCACAGTTGGAAGGAAAAAATAGCACACTTGATAGGAAAAAATGGTACAAGCCATTTAAAATGTGAAAACACAAAATTAACAACTTCTTTTTTTATTTCTAAAAGAAAGAGGTGGAACAGAAGCACAAAATAGCACAGGTGTAATCCTTCACTTGAGGGTTTTTAAACAAAACACTAATGCATATTTGATAGTATACCTCAGAAATTTACATATATGTACATGTAAAAGGTTTTTATGTGTACCCATACTATGTATAGTACACATAATGCCGGCATCCGGGGTGACCATCCGTCGTTCGTCCATCCTTTGTCCGTCCGTCCGGCATCCATATCCATTTCTTTGTCATTCGATAACTTGAAAAATATTGCTTGGATTGTCAAGTTACTTTATATTTGTGTTCAGGTTACTGATGTGCCGAGCTGTATAGTTTTTGGTGTAAATCGGATAATTTGATCCTGAGATATTAACCCTTTATCCTTCAAATTGAAAATTCCTCCAATCCCTTTGGCATTCGATAACTTGAAAAATATTGCTTGGATTGTCTAGTTACTTTATATTTGTGTTCAGGTTACTGATTTGCCGAGCTGTATAGTTTTTGGTGTAAATCTGATGATTTGATCCCGAGATATTAACCCTTTATCCTTCAAATTGAAAATTCCTCCAGTCTCTTTGGCATTCGACAACTTGAAAAATATTGCTTGGATTGTCAAGTTACTTTATATTTGTGTTCAGGTTATTGATGTGCCGAGCTGTATAGTTTTTGGTGTAAATCTGTTATTTTGATCCTGAGATATTAACCCTTTATCCTTCAAATTGAAAATTTCTCCAATCCCTTTGGCATTCGATAACTTGAAAAATATTGAATGGATTGTCAAGTAACTGCATATTTGTGTTCAGGTTACTGATGTGCCGAGCTGTATAGTTTTTGGTGCAAATCTGATAATTTAATCCTGAGATATTAACCCTTTATCCTTCAAATTGAAAATTCCTCCAATCCCTTTGGCATTCGATAACTTGAAAAATATTGCTTGGATTGTCTAGTTACTTTATATTAGTGTTCAGGTTACTGATTTGCCGAGCTGTATAGTTTTTGGTGTAAATCTGATTATTTGATCCCGAGATATTAACCCTTTATCCTTCAAATTGAAAATTCCTCCAATCTCTTTGGCATTCGACAACTTGAAAAATATTGCTTGGATTGTCTAGTTACTTTATATTTGTGTTCAGGTTACTGATTTGCCGAGCTGTATAGTTTTTGGTGTAAATCTGATGATTTGATCCCGAGATATTAACCCTTTATCCTTCAAATTGAAAATTCCTCCAATCTCTTTGGCATTCGACAACTTGAAAAATATTGCTTGGATTGTCAAGTTACTTTATATTTGTGTTCAGGTTATTGATGTGCCGAGCTGTATAGTTTTTGGTGCAAATCTGATAATTTAATCCTGAGATATTAACCCTTTATCCTTCAAATTGAAAATTTTGCAATCCCTTTGGCATTCAATAACTTGAAAAATATTGCTTGGATTGTCTAGTTACTTCATATTTGTGTTCAGGTTACTGATATGCCGAGCTGTATAGTTTTTGGTGAAAATTTGATGATTTGATCCCAAGTCATTGACCCTTTATCCTTCAAATTGAAAATTCCTCCAATCCCTTTGTCATTCGATAACTTGAAAAATATTACTTGGATTGTCAAGTTACTTTATATTTATGTTCAGGTTACTGATGTGCCGAGCTGTATAGTTTTTGGTGTAAATCTGTTATTTTGATCCTGAGATATTAACCCTTTATCCTTCAAATTCAAAATTCTTCCAATTCCTTTGGCATTCGATAACTTGAAAAATATTGCTTGGATTATCAAGTTACTTTATATTTGTGTTCAGGTTACTGATGTGCCAAGCTGTATAGTTTTTGGTGTAAATCTGATAATTTAATCCTGAGATATTAACCCTTTATCCTTCAAATTGAAAATTCCTCCAATCCCTTTGGCATTCGATAACTTGAAAAATATTGCTTGGATTGTCAAGTTACTTTATATTTGTGTTCAGGTTACTGATGTGCCAAGCTGTATAGTTTTTGGTGTAAATCTGATAATTTAATCCTGAGATATTAACCCTTTATCCTTCAAATTGAAAATTCCTCCAATCCCTTTGGCATCCGATAACTTGAAAAGTATTGCTTGGATTGTCAAGTTGCTTTATAATTGTGTTCAGGTTACTGATGTGCCAAGCTGTATAGTTTTTGGTGTAAATCTGATAATTTAATCCTGAGATATTAACCCTTTATCCTTCAAATTGAAAATTCCTCCAATCCCTTTGGCATTCGATAACTTGAAAAATATTGCTTGGATTGTCAAGTTACTTTATATTTGTGTTCAGGTTACTGATGTGCCAAGCTGTATAGTTTTTGGTGTAAATCTGATAATTTAATCCTGAGATATTAACCCTTTATCCTTCAAATTGAAAATTCCTCCAATCCCTTTGGCATCCGATAACTTGAAAAGTATTGCTTGGATTGTCAAGTTGCTTTATAATTGTGTTCAGGTTACTGATGTGCTGAGCTGTATAGTTTTTGGTGTAAATCTGATAATTTGATCCGGAGATATTAACCCTTTATCCTTCAAATTGAAAATTCCTCCAATCCCTTTGGAATGAGATAATTCAAAACATATCAATCCGATTGTCATGTTACTTTATATATTTATTCAGGTTACTGGTGTGCTGTGCTGTATAGTTTTTTATATAAATCTGATAATTTGTTCCGGAGATATTAACCCTTTATCCTTCAAATTAGACATTCCTCCAATCCATTTCTATATGTACCCATACCTTCTATGGTGTACATTATGTCAGCATCCGTGGTGGCCCTCCATCATACAGCTTTCTACTAATTTCGCGTATGGGTACACATCTGACGATTTCATCGGCCTATTTTTGTAGTTTTATATTATATTCAGAAGTTTGGGTTCTATAGGTCCTATCAGCATCACTGACATCTATATAACAACTAAAATAAGTTGTAAGATAATGATGAGAATGTGTATTACATTATGATTGTTGATAATATTTCAACCCATGTCACCATTCTGTGTGGATAGCTGTCCAAGAAATAATGTCAGGGCTTGGTATTACCAACAAAAATGGTGAAAACTGTGATAACAGTGATTGTGTGATGATACTTTGAGCATACATTTAGCTTAACCCTTTACCCAACGAATTGCCCGCATTCGCCCGCGTAATATGCAAATTCAGCAGCTGAAAAAATATTTTTCGAAAAATTTCAACAAAACCATATCATGTGACCCCTCTTTAGAACGAGCTCGACGAGCTCATTCCAAAGAGGGGTCACATGATATGGTTTTGTTGAAATTTTTTGAAAAAATTTAAAAAATGATATTTAAAATAATAAATTTTGAAATCGTCTGCGTTGGGTAAAGGGTTAAGGTACCATATGACAGTGTTTATAAAGCAGTATTTATTGTTAGTAAAAGAATATTGGTAAGCAACTGATGCCTCTTTCACACCCAGTATAATGTATATTCCACTTTTCATTGAGAACCAAACAATAAATAATGATAAAGTATATGCGTGTTATTCTTTCCTAGCATGCCAAAAAAGTGTGTCTTTTTTATGTGCCATTTGTTCTGCCCCCACTAAAAAAAACAGCATTTTTGTAGTGTAATTTTTTTCTAGTAAGTCAAAAAAGTATGCCATTTTTTCAAGGCACTGTAGTATTGATTAATTCAAATATGATACAGAATTCAACATAATTGCAAATTTCATAATATTTCATCACAAACAAAAACACTGAAATTTCAAATGTTAGGGAATTATTACTTTAATGGACACAATAGCAAATTCATATTAAGCCTTTGCACAGTTATTTATTTATTTATTTATTTATTTATTTATTTATTTATTTATTTATTTATTTATTTATTTATTAGGGTATAGTGACACATTAACAGCCAGTATCATACCATGTCAGTGACAGTTTTACAGGTGGAGGAAGCCAGAGTACCCGGAGAGAACCACCGAGCAACGACGAGTAGCTGTCAGCTCTCCAAAATAGTACTCTGAACTCTGCACCGCGGCACAGACAGGGTTAGATTGGTTGAAGACATGTGCACCATGGACGTGCAGTACGCCTTAGCACACAGCGTCATTGTGTCCCCATGTGGACAATAGGGGTTAAGTGCCTTGCCCAAGGACACAACGCGGGAGCGCAAATCAGTCACTGAAATGGTCACCCATCCAGCTACTAACTGCACTCGACATTGCTTAACTTCGGTGATCTGACAAGAACCGGTTACTGCGATGCCACCGCACCCTCCTCTGCATATTGAAATAACAAAATACCGACCTGTAAAGTTTTCTATGAATTCAACTAATTCAATCTAGTTTGACAGAATTCATTGAATTGATTTGTATGTCTACTGAGATAGATTGCTTTCCTCCAAAGGTGAAATAGGACCTGGTAACCAATGCCAATGGAGTACAATCCCTCAAGACTTGGGCAACATACGCATAAACAATTGGCAAAACCTGACCTCATTCTTGTGTCGTGTCAGGATATAGCCCACATGCCGACAAGGATGATAAACACCAATAGCATAAAGTAGAGTCAATAAGTATAAAAGTACACTCATAGGCCTAGGGGCCACAATTTTTAGAGGGGACTGGAAGATTTTTTCCAAAAAGTAATTCTATGGGCAGCATCGTGGCATGTGGTGCTGGCCGAGATGGGGGGTGTCTCAGTTATCATTCCAACATAGTAATTGAGGAAAAGGTCAGCCTTTTTTTTAGCTTCGACAAGCAGCTCTATGACTCTGTATCCACATCCCGTGAACGCGAAGGGACCCGGAGAGACGGATTGGCATAACCACCAAACATCGCGCTCGCCAAGGGTAAGTAAACTAATAAATTATAAGGTTCTGGTGATATTTTATCCGAATTTGCTATGCAGCCGTATAAAACACACGCTATAGATTAACAGGATTGAAAAAAAAGTCGAGAAAAATATGGACAAAAACTGTTTTTCAAAGGCTACAAATGGGCATATTGCCTAATTCTGTGCATATTTGTCCAAAAGTATTCGCATTATGTACTTGGTGTTTGTTCATTTTAACCATCCTATCTCGTTGATATGTTGTATAGACCCCATAGCTTCTAAACAATATGAATTGGAGTTAGAAATGAGTGTATTTCACGTTGGAATCTTTGTAAAACCAGAGTGTCGCTATCACCAAGAAAGTGCGGATGCAAAATACGATTTGTCTCTGTGAAAACGGATGATTGTCACCGAAATGTCGGGAGATCCGACAGTGGCGAGAAATTGCACAAGCCTATATCTGAGGGGAAAAGTTGTTTCAGTTTGTGACAAATAGTATGGTGAATCTGCGAATGTGGAATAAGAAAGGGTTGTGTTCATTTTTATTCATATTTTCAGCGAAACATTTCAAGATATTTTATAGAAACATCTTTGCTATTTGTTAATGCCTAAATTGGCATGATAGGCAGACATGCCACGTTACTTTTCAAGAAATGCTACTCTTTGTGAATGACACTGGGCGTGTTTGTTTGTGGAATCAAGTTATTAATTTAAGTTTTAGGGTAATAATAGAAGAGTTACCAGTAGTCCGTACTTCTCAGAATGAAATAGACCTATTTTGGAGTAGCATAATGCATCATTATTACCACGTTAGCAGGCGTCCCTAGTACAATAATGCAATTCTACCAGTACGGTAAAACGCACGCTGTAACGTCCGTCACGTCGTTGTACTGGAAGTAAGCGGTGGGCCGTTAATGAAAATTAATTCCATTAACAGCCCGTCGCCCGCTTCCGATGTAAGTGGTAATAATAGTAATAACACAGTGTTGTCGGCTGTCGCGGTTTCTTAACAGCCCTCCTGAAATGAGTAACAGCCCTCGGGCCTTTTAACGACCAGCATGTAAAGAGCAAATGCTCACGCTCATTAGCCTTCATCTCAGAAAGAATTTGCATTCGCAAAATATAGTACTTGGGAATCTTATAATAGGCATCTGGGGAAAATGAATCAGGGCTTTTACATTTAGTCTCGTACATTAACAGTGGCTTATCATTCCAACCCCTCCGCAAGCTTCCATCCAGACTTACAACCATGAAATCTTCCTTTTCATTGAACCTTATCCTTGCTCATCCTTCTTCAAAGTACTTTAATTCTGGGTATATAAATGGTAATACCTTAGCAGTCAATGTCGCTATCACGTCAATTTCATGTTTAGTGCCATAATCCATGTCATTTAAGTAAATCACTATAAGTTATTTCAGTTACGTTACCTGTCACAACACGATCGTAATGTTCACATTGCTTTTTTAAAGTCTCCAATCCCAGTGATTTATATGCAGTGCTACCCATAACTCTTGCTTTGCTTCGAATGGTGTGCCTTGCCTGGGATCTCTGACGAATAAATCTAGGGTCCTGTTGTAGCAATTGCTGGTCCAATGCACAATAGTTATTCTGTCTCGCCCAATGAACTTCTGTAGATCGACAATTTGGGCTATTATTCATGGAAGAGAGGTTTACAATTATATCATCAATTATGCTTTTAGTCCATCTTTCTAAATGCGTCTTTATTTCAATTCACTTCATTCGCATTAGAGATACAGTGGAGTCCACTTAATTGGATATCTCTTAATTGTATATCCCTGTTAATTGAATGTAATTTTCAAACACAAAACCATTTACCATACCTTCAGTACAAATTTGATCTGTTAATTGCATATGGGTTGTAGAGTAAACTCCTGTTAATTGTATATAAATTTTTATAATATGTTGAAAAAACTACTGTGACACGCACCAAATTCCTCTTATTTATCAACCTTTTTGGCCTCACAACATCCAATACAGGCATTTATTCTATTTTATCTTGTTTGACAGAGCTCTATAAGCTCTGTCAAACAAGATATAATAGAATAAATGCTCAGTTTACCTCCAGAACACAGAAACTGTCCAAATCCCTGTTAATTGTATACTCCTGTTAATTGAATAATTTTCACTGGCAAAATGGATATTCAATTAAGAAGATTCTACTGTATTACGGGAAAGTACCTTGATTTACACCAATCAGAGCCACCAAGCTTTGTGAATTTGTCTTCCGAACGTTTCAGTGTGGACCATACATCTCTCTTAATCCTACAAACTCTTGTGTCATGCGACGTGTTATGTCGCGTGACAATGACGCTATAATTCCACAAGATTCCCTAGGTATGTGGTTCATGAATCGGATTCTTTTATCGTACAAGTCATCAAGTGCGCCAATAAGTTTCTCTGCAGCCTCAATATTATCTGTCTTACACCTTCATCTCTCTTTCAGTGTAGGTCTCGACTCATGGCTCCACAGGTCAATATCTCCCAATATCTTTCCCTCTGCTAATTCTTTTTTCCATCTACTGCAATCAGAAGTGGTTTGTCTTTGAAATGAGGTGCTAATACATGAATCGTATGTTTATTTATTCCTGGAAGATATTTCTCCAAGCAAGGACTGTGGTGTCTTAAATTAGCCAATGATGAGATCATAAAATTAACCTGTGCATTATAAGGGGTCAAGTTCACCCTTTTGAGATTCACCATGAATCACCTGTCCAGTGTTCTTTGCACCGGACATGAACCGGAGAAATTTACCATAGAACAACCGATACCCTATCTGCCAAAATCATAGCGTATCTGTACAACTGTAGTGCATTTGTGAGGTACTTACAGATGAATACCAGTCTACTAAGTCCAAGAAGAGCAAATGGCAAATATTCCTCCAAGGAAAATTTCCGGATGCCAGCAGTTCAGTGTATTTAGCAAACATTTCTGCTTGGCCACATTTCATCAAGTTTTTTATTACATCTGGAAGCAATAACTTAACTTCCTCCAACAAAAGTTCGCCCGGATTGTCGTTTTTAGCTCAACTTTGACGAAGTCAAATTTGAGCTATTGTCATGGCCCGTCGTCCGTCTGTCTGTCCGTCTGGCCGTCCATCCGTCCGTCCGTCTGTCCGTCTGTCCGTACGTCAACAATTGGCTATGGCTCGGGCTAGAGGTCGTATTTATGAACCAATCTTTACGAAACTTCTTGTGTACCTTTGTTATGACCCTGGGACGGAAACGAGTGTTTTTAGGTGTGGTCCGAAATTCAAGATGGCTGCCAGTGGCCATTTTGTACCGATGATGCAAAAATCAGTTTTTTGTACAGAACTTCTGTATGAAAGTTCTGATTTGAATAAAGTTTTGTATAAATGTTTAGTACCATGGGATACATCACATATAATACAGGTTTTTTTCTCGTGCGTAAATTATGCAAATTAGACTGACTTTGATTTATTTAGTGTTACTTTCAGAGCTGTACGTGCCAAGCTGCTATGGCTCGGGCTAGAGGCCGTATTTATGAACCGATCTTTACGAAACTTCTGGGGTACCTTTGTTATGACCGTGGGACGAGAACGAGTGTTTTTGGGTGCGGTCCAAATTTCAAGATGGCTGCCAGCTGCCATTTTGTACCGACGATGCAGAAATCTGTTTTTTGTACAGAACTTCCATATGAAAGCTCTGATTTGAATAATTTTTTGTTTGAATGTTTAGTACCATGGGATACATCACATATAATACGGGTTTTTTTCTCATACGTAAATTGTGCAAATTAGACTAATTTTGATGTTTTTGGGGTTACTTTCAGCACTGTAAGTGCAAATGCCAATACGGCTCGGGCTAGAGGCCGTATTTATGAACTGATCTTTACGAAACTTCTTGGGTACCTTTGGTATCACCGTGGGACGAGAACGAGTGTTTTTGGGTCCGGTCCGAAATTCAAGATGGCCGATGGCAGCCGTTTTGTACAAAATTAGGTGCAATCAGATTTTTGCACAGAACTTCCATATGAAGGCCCTGATTTGAATAATTTTTTTGTGTGAATGTTTAGTACCATGGGATGCATCACATATAATACGGGTTTTTTTCTCGTGCAGAAATTATGCAAATTAGATGAACTTTGATTTTTTCAGTGCGACTTACACACAGTAAGTACACATGTCAATACGGCTCAGACTAGAGTCTGTATTTATGAACTGATCTTCACGAAATGTCTTGGGTACCTTTGTTATCACCTTGGGACGAGAACGAGTGTTTCTGGGTGCGGTCTAAAATTCAAGATGGCTGCCAGTGGCCATTTTGTACCGAAATTAGGTCTAATCAGTTTTTTGTACACAACTTCTATACAGCTCAGACTAGAGGCCATATTTATGAACCAATCTTTACGAAACTTCTTGGGTACCTTTGTTATCACCGTGGGATGAGAGCGAGTGTTTTTGGGTGTGGTCCGAAATTCAAGATGGCCACCAGCAGCCATTTTGTACCAAAATTAGTGCAATCAGTCTTTTGTATAGAACTTCTGTATGAAAGTTCTGATTTTAATAAATTTTTGTATGAATGTTTAGTAACATAGAATACATCACATATTGTAAAGGGTTTTTTTTCGTGCAGAAATTATGCAAATTAGATGAACTTTGATTTATTCAGTGCTACTTACACAATGTAAGCACACATGTCAATACGGCTCAGGGTAGAGGCTGTATTTATGAACCGATCTTCACAAAACTTCTTGGGTAGCTTTGTTATCTCCTTGGGATGAGAATGAGTGTTTCTGGGTACGGTCCAAAATTCAAGATGGCTGCCAGTGGCCATTTTGTACCGAAATTAGGTCCAATCAGTTTTTTGTCACAAGTTCTATACAGCTCGTATTTATGAACTGATCTTCACAAAACTTCTTGAGTACTTTTGTTTTCACCTTGGGACAGGAACGAGTGTGTTTTGGGGTGCCTTTGTTATCACTGCGCTATGAGAACAAATATTTTGGGGTTCAGTCAGACCCACTCTGGGACTCAAAGATTTTTTCTAGTTCAGCATCTGACTGTCACCCACCTTTGCAGTACTTTACCTATACATTTGGTACAGGCAACGGTCAGTATTTATGTACAGACCGTTACAATACTTTATATGTACCTTTGTTTTCAGGTCATTACCCAGATGTTTGTCATTGCTGTGTCACATACTATACATGTATATGTCTTTGTCTTGACAAGTTGAGCTACAGTGTCATTGACACTTTCATTTTCATCTAGACATATCTCAACTGACAAGGACTCACAAATGTCAGATTCTGATATTTGTGAGTCATTGTCAGCTGAAATGTGTCTAATTTCACTAGGCACACAGACATTGCCAAAGCTTTGAAGTTCACCAAGTTGCTCAATGTTCTCGTCCATATTTCCGGATTTAAGAGGTGTATTGATTTTTTTTCCGTTTTAATCCATTTTTAACTACAAGATGGGGGGGGGGGGGGGGGGGGGGGACTGGGGGGGGGGGGGAGGTGGCATTGCAGTAACCGGTTCTTATCATATCACCGAAGTTAAGCAACGTCGAGACCGGTTAGTCCTCAGATGGGTGAATGTCTGAGCGATCGTTTTGGACTCCCGCATTGTGTCCTTGGGCAAGGTACTTAACCCCGGTTGTCCACATGGGGGCACAATGATGCAGTGTACTAAGGCGTACTGCACGTCGATGGTTCGAATGTCTTCAACCAATCTAACCCTGCCTGTACTGCAGTGAAGAGTTATGATGTTTGGGAGCTGGCAGCTGTTCATCGTTGCTCGGTGGTTCTCTCCGGGTACTCCGGCTTCCTCCACCTGTAAAATTGTCACGGTCATGATTAACCATTGTGCATAAGTATGTGACCTTAAACACCAATAAATAAATAAATAAATAAGTGCAAGACAAGAACTTCTCTCACCAATGTCTGTCGCTGAAGTCGAGCTTATTCCTCACAATAAAACGTGGACTGTTTACTGATCAAACATGTTGGAAATAAATGTTAACACCTCCTTTCTGATTATATATACACAAGTTTATTTACATATCATATCTTCTTTCTCTCCATTTTATTTAATAATTTAAACACACAAATAGCCTTTGTCGTAGTACACTATATATATTTATAAACCCTGAAAAATATAATTAAAATGACATGAGTACCTATAAATAATCAAATTATGGAGGCTAACCTTTTAGCGAAAAAAGGTAAAGTAAGTGATTCATTGTTGATCTGACTGCCGAACAATCGGTGTTTAACAACAATCGTTCTGCAAGCAGAGCAACAATTAATAAACGAAATATAAATAATTTAAATGATCCTACCATTTTGAAAAGACTTAGGTTCAAATAATTAGTCCCCTACCGGCATCGCCGGAGGGGACTATAGGTTTGCACTCTGTCCATCCGTCAGTCTGTCAGTCACACTTTAGTTTTCCGGAGTTTTTTTTTGGAAATGCTTCAACGGAATGATTTCATTTTTGGTAAACTACTATAGAACAATGACTTACAGATCAAGTTTGAGTTTCATGCTGATTGCATTATTCTTGTGTGAGTTATGACCCTTGGAAATTTGGAAAAGCGTCAAAATATCAGTTTTCTGGACTTTTTTGGAAATGCTTCAACGGAATGATTTCATTTTTGGTAACATACTATAGAACGATGACTTACAGATCAAGTTTGAGTTTCATGCTGATTGCCTTATTCTTGTCAGAGTTATGGCCCTTGGAAATATGGAAAAGAGCCAAAATATCAGTTTTCCGGACTTTTTCTGGAAACGCTTCAACTTTGGCGAAGCCAAATTTGAGCTTATACCATGGCCAGTTGTCCGTCGTCCGTCTGTCCGTCTGTCTGTCAACAATTCAATACGGCTGGGGCTAGAGGCCGTATTTATGAACCGATCTTTACGAAACTTCTTGGGTACCTTTGTTATGACTGTGGGACGAGAACGAGTGTTTTTGTGTCCGGTCCGAAATCCAAGTTGGCCGCCAGCCGCCATTTTGTACCGGCCATGCAGAAATCTGTTTTTTGTACAGAACTTCCATATGAAAGCGCTGATTTGAATAATTTTTTGTATGAATGTTTAGTACCATGGGATACATCACATATAATTCGGTTTTTTTTCTCGTACGTAAATTATGTAAATTAGACTAATTTTGATGTATTTAGTGTTACTTTCAGCACTGTAAGTGCAAATGCCAATACGGCTCGGGCTAGAGGCCGTATTTAAAAAACGATCTTTACGAAAACTTCTTGGGTACCTTTGGTATCACAGTGGGACGAGAACGAGTGTTTTGGGGTGCGGCCCGAAATTCAAGATGGCCGATGGCAGCCATTTTGTACAAAATTTGGTGCAATCAGATTTTTGCACAGAACTACCATATGAAAGCGCTGACTTGAATAATTTTGTGTGTGAATGTTTAGTACCATGGGATACATCACATATAATAAGGTTTTTTTCTCGTGCAGAAATTATGCAAATTAGATGAACTTTGATTTTTTCAGTGCTACTTACACACAGTAAGTGCACATGTCAATACGGCTCGGGCTAGAGGCTGTATTTATCAACTGATCTTCACAAAACTTCTTGGGTACCTCTGTTATCACCTTGGGATGAGAACGAGTGTTTCTGAGTGCGGTCCAAAATTCAAGATGGCTGCCGACGGCCATTTCGTACCGAAATTAGGTCTAATCAGTTTTTTTGTACACAACATCTATACGGCTTAGGCTAGAGGTCGTATTTATGAACCGATCTTTACAAAACGTCTTGGGTACCTTTGTTATCACCGTGGGATGAGAATGAGTGTTTTGGGGTGTGGTCCAAAATTCAAGATGGCCACCAGCAACCATTGTGTACCAAAATTAGTGCAATCAGTCTTTTGTACAGAACTTCTGTATGAAAGTTCTGATTTGAATAAATTTTTGTATGAATGTTTAGTAAAATGGAATACATCACATATAGTACGGGTTTTTTTCTCGTTATTATACACTGTAAGTGCACATGTCAATACAGCTCAGGCTAGAGGCTGTATTTATCAACCGATCTTCACGAAACTTCTTAGGTACCTTTGTTACCACCTTGGGACGAGAACGAGCGTTTCTGAGTGCGGTCCAAAATTCAAGATGGCTGCCAGTGGCCATTTTGTACCGAAATTAGGTCCAATCACTTTTTTGTCACAACTTCTATACAGCTCGTATTTATGAACTGATCTTCACGAAACTTCTTGGGTACCTTTGTTTTCACCTTGGGACAGGAATGAGTGTGTTTTGGGGTGCCTTTGTTATCACTGTGCTATGAGAACAAATAATTTGGGGTTCAGTCAGACCCACTCTGGGACTCAAAGATTTCTATTTAGCATCTGACTGTCACCCATCTTTACAATACTTTACCTATACATTTGTTACAGGCTTCGGCCAGTATTTATGTACAGACTTTATATGTGCAATTGTTATCAGGTCATTACCTAGATGTTTGTCATTGCTATGTCACATACTATACATGTACATGTCTTGACAAGTTGAGCTACAGTGTCATTGACACTTTCATTGGAAACCTACTATAGAACGATGACTTACAGATCAAGTTTTATTTACACTCTGTCCATCCATCCGTCAGTCAGTCTGTTGGTCATACTTTAGTTTTCCGGACTTTTTTTGGAAACGCTTCAATGGAATGATTTCATTTTTGGTAACCTACTATAGAACGATGACTTACAGATCAAGTTTCATTTGCACTCTGTCCATCCGTCAGTCTGTCAGTCAGTCTGTCAGTCATACTTTAGTTTTCCGGACTTTTTTTGGAAATGCTTCAACCGAATGATTTCATTCTTGGTAACCTACTATAGAACGATGACTTACAGATCAAGTTTGAGTTTCATACTGATTGCATTATTCTTATGTGAGTTATGGCCCTTGGAAATTTGGAAAAGCACCAAAATATCAGTTTTTTGGATTTTTTGGAAATGCTTCAGCGTAATTCATGCTGATCACATCTAGATTATAACATTTGTATAATTATTAATGCTCATTAGTCCGGTAGGAGACATTGTATACGATACGTGCGCTCTTGTTTAAATTGTCAAACAGAAACATCCTCCATAACAGGTACTCTTGTCATCTCTGAATGCCAAACCGAGATTCCCCCAAACAATAGAATTTCCCACTAAGAACTACAGACAAGCCAACAACCGACAGACAGTGAACATGAAGTGAATAACCCTTCAACTAACAAAACCAAGATGCATTAAGCCGATGCGCACAACGAAGCTGTACCTACAATAAATAATCATTAGTAGATCTGGCCTATAAAATAAAAAGTTGAATTCATTATAAAAATGGAATTTGCTCTCTACCACACGTCTACCCTGAGGTGTCCACCCGAATCGAGAACTTAGCGGAGAACAACTCCACAATGTGTCTTTGTTCTATATCCCAGTTTTTCTGTTATTTCATCCAATTGCCGTTGCCTATATTTCACCTCCATCATCTCATGCTGACCAACACAGTGCATAACAATTTCCTGCAACAAATCAGGCTGGAACGGGCAGTTGTAACACAGGTATTCCTGAAATATATAAAAAAAATGATAAATAAATTTATCTTCAAAAATCAAAATGGATTTTGGAAATAATTTCATGGATTGGTGATAGTTAACTTTAGTGGGCTAGAGTTTGATAGTGCTACCATCAAACTCAGGCTGTGGTTAGGGCTCAATCTCAGGTTAGGGAAAGTGGTAGGGTTAGGGTTTGCTAACCCTACCACTTTCCCTAACCTGAGGTTGAGTCCAAACCACATCCTGAGTTTGATGGTATTACTAGCAGATGATGAAAGCATAAGCGACGTATTAATGGCTGACAGCCCACTAAAGTTAGCTATTACCCATGGATTTGTAAAATACGATCAAATAGCAAAATAATTCTGCCTCCTATTTAGTACCCGTGAATTTTTGGTGTAAACAAATACATATCAGTAGGCCTACCAGGGATTAAAGACATGCGATATTTGTGCAAGAGACTGGTCGTAATATTGCGACTGAATTATGGCAGTGTTAATCTTATAAAAATTGTTTTAATAATTTCACAAATGTTATTCAAATTCAATAGGACCACCAGGTCCTTAAAATATCACGAGTATTGCTTTGTATCGTGGTTCCAGTATGTAAATATAGGTCCATGGTAGTCACTGTATGAAGTAAAAAAAATTCTAAAAGTGGGAGGTGTGATAAGCGAACGCTTTAGCTTGAACTTATTGCTCTTCTTTATGTCACGATATGACCTTAGATATTGAAAGTGACATTAAACGCCAATTAATCAATCAATCATTAAATGCTAATAAATCGTATCTGCAAACAAGATTTGTATCCGATCTTTCTGGTCGCATTTCTTGTTAACTGTTCAGAATTTCCAGGATCATCCATCCGTCTTTACCGTGACACGTTTCTTCTTCACCATACAATTTCGATTGAACATAATGGACCTTTCTAGTGTCTGAATTCTGATTGAGTCGCACCCAAACATCTCACAATTGATTTCTCTTTGACGTTTGGCTATAATTTACGACGCATGTGTCGAGTATTTCATTCTTATATACTTCGAAAATGGAAACTTGATTTTTCATGGATTATTTTCATGTAATTTTGGTCAAATTCGAATATTATTGCTAGTTGTAAATACTCACCATTTTCCCTTTTATTGACACGAGTTATACATAATTGATTGGAATCCAAAAATCCAGTTGTTTTGTTCTATTTCCCTCAAAACAATGTCGAAACACGTGGACCATCCACGAATTTAATTCCTCCGTCTCTCCAGGTCCCTCGGCGTTCGCGGGATGCTGATACAGAGTGTGAAGTGGCAATGTCGGCCTGTCTGTCTGTGACCAATGAGTTTATGACCAATGACTTTCTAAACTCAATAACTTTTAAAATACTTTGCAGATTGACTTCATATTTGGTATGCAAGTGTATCATATTGCTGTCTGGCCCCATGTTCAATGTTGGTGTTGTTCCAAGTGTCTTTTTTAGAGTTATTGCCCTTGGAGTTTGAATATGTTTCTTTTTTGCCACCCGTCGCAGCTATGATGTTCATGTCGCATTTTTTTAGCTGTGACAAGCAGCTCTACAAGTGGCAATGTCTGTTGGTCGGTTGGCCAGCCTGTCTGTCGGTCAAACTTAATTGCCAGAAAAATTATGAAAACTACCCAAAAAACGTGATTTTCCCTATTCAGGTGGAAGGGGGGCGGGGGGGGGGGGGGGGGGGGGGGGGGGGGGGCTGAAGCCCTCTCAGTCCCCCCCCCCCCCCCCCCCACACACCGGCCCATAGAGCTGTGAGTGCACTGCAGCACAGCCATGACAAAAGCTTGTATGTGTTACCAATAGAGTAGAATCCTCTTAATTGAATATCCATTTTGCCAGTAAAAATTATTCAGTTAACAGGAGTGTACAATTAACAGAGATTTGGTCAGTTTCCTGTATTCTGGAGGTAAACTGAGCATTTATTCTATTATATCTTGTTTGACAGAACTCATAGAGCTCTGTCAAACAAGATATAATAGAATAAATGCCTGTATTGGATGTAGTGAGGCCATCTATACGGCTCAGGCTAGAGGTCGTATTTATGAACCGATCTTTACAAAACGTCTTGGGTACCTTTGTTATCACCGTGGGATGAGAACGAGTGTTTTGGGGTGTGGTCCAAAATTCAAGATGGCCACCAGCAACCATTGTGTACCAAAATTAGTGCAATCAGTCTTTTGTACAGAACTTCTGTATGAAAGTTCTGATTTGAATAAATTTTTGTATGAATGTTTAGTAACATGGAATACATCACATATAGTACGGGTTTTTTTTCTCGTGCAGAAATTATGCAAATTAAATGAACTCTGATTTATTCAGTGCTACTTATACACTGTAAGTGCACATGTCTATACAGCTCGGGCTAGAGGCTGTATTTATGAACCGATCTTCACAAAACTTCTTGGGTACCTTTGTTATCACCTTGGGACGAGAACGAGTGTTTCTGGGTGCGGTCCAAAATTCAAGATGGCTGCCAGTGGCCATTTTGTACCGAAATTAGGTCCAATCAGTTTTTTGGGTCAACTTCAACACAGCTCATATTTGTGAACTGATCTTCACGAAACTTCTTGGGTACCTTTGTTTTAACCTTGGGACAGGAATGAATGTGTTTTGGGGTGCCTTTGTTATAACTGTGCTATGAGAACAAATATTTTGGGGTTCAGTCAGACCCACTCTTGGACTCAAAGATTTTTTTCTAGTTTAGCATCTGACTGTCACCCACCTTTACAATACTTTACCTATACATTTGTTACAGGCAACGGTCAGTATTTATGTACAGACCGTAACAATACTTTATATGTACCTTTGTTATCAGGTCATTACCTAGATGTTTGTCATTGCTGTGTCACATACTATACATGTACATGTATTTGTCTTGACAAGTTGAGTTACAGTGTCATTGACACTTTCATTTATTTATTGCTGTTTGGCGGTCACTTTCAGGAACCTATTATTAAGAAGATTGTTCTCTTAGTAAAAACATGTGAAAGACTTCCGAATTTCAGCTATTACGAAACAAAATATCAGTCCTGGAAGGAAGAGACCAAATCCTTTTTTAGCTCAACTTGACAAAGTCAAGCTGAGCTATTACCATCACGTCGGCGTACGTACATACGTTAGTACATTAATATGTTAGTACGTACGTCCACAATTTCCTTTGGCACACCTCACAGGTTGCATTTATGATCAGATCACCTTTAAACTTAGTATGCTTGTTTGGGGTGACCTCTAGATGTGAGCTATCGATTTTCTTCAATTTCCGTCAAAAAATGTTGCTGCGGCCAACGTTCTTAGAACTTAGTTTAGTCCAACCTCAATATTTCCCTTTGGGACACCCTACAGGGCACATTTATGATTGGATTGCTTTGAAAGCTGGTATGCTTCTTTGGGGTAACCTCTGGATGGGAGCTATTGATTTTCTTCAATTTTCGTCAAAAAATATTGCTGCGGCCAACGTTCTTAGAACACCACTTTGAGCTATCGATTTTCTTCCATTTCCGTCAAAAGATGTTTCCAAGGCCAACGTTCTTAGATCTTAGTTTAGTCAGACCTCAATATTTCTCTTTGGCACACCCTACATGGCACATTTATGATTAGATTGCTTTGAAACCTGGTATGCTTGTTTGGGGTGCCCTCTAGATGGGAGCTATCTCTTTTCTTCCATTTCCGTCAAAAAATGTTGCCGCGGCCATGGTTCTTAGAACTTAGTTTAGTCAGACCTCAATATTTCTCTTTGGCACACCCTACACGGCACATTTGTGATCGGATTGCTTTGCTTTGAAACCTGGCTTGCTTTTTTGGAGAGACCTCTAGATGGGAGCTATCGATTTTCTTCCATTTCCGTCAAAAAATGTTGCTGCGGCCAACGTTCTTAGAACTTAGTTTAGTCCAACCTCAATATTTCCCTTTGGCACACCCTACAGGGCACATTTATGATCGGATTGCTTTGAAACCTGGCATGCTTGTTTGGGGTTACCTCTAGATGGGCGCTATCGATTTTCTTCGATTTCCATCAAAAAATGTTGACACTGGCATTGCCTTTCAATGAACTTAGTAAAAACTTAGTGCAGTTAAGCATCAATATTTCCCTTTGACACACCCTGCAGGGCATATTTATGATTGGATCTCTTGCAAACATGGTGAGCTTGTGTTGGGTAACATCCATATGGGAGCTGTCGCTTTTCTTCCATTTCTGTCAAAAAATGTTGACCTTTGAAGTCAGTTTATAGTCAGATCTCAATATTTCCCTTTAACCTAGCCTTCAGGGCACATTTATGATCGGATCACTTTGAAACTTGGTATGTGTGTTCTGTGTGACCTCTAGATGTGAGCTATTGTTTTTTTTCATTTTCATAAAAATTTACTGTCTTTATCACCAACCTTTGAACTTACTGCATTTGTGCATCAACTTATCCCTTTTGCACTCTCTGCAGGGTATATTTATGAATTTCCGTAAAAAACCCATTGCCACAAACAATGACCTTCTACTTAGTGCATTAACATCTTCCTTTGGCATGCCTCAGAGGACACATTCATTATCAGGTTGTTTTGAAACTTTGTTTGCTAATGCAGGGTGACAAAGATAGGAGCTATTGATTTTCTTTTCATTTCAATCAAAAACTGTTGCTGTTAGCAACAATCTTTGAATTTATTGCATTTGTGCATCAACATTCTTTGACATGGCCTATAGGCCACATTTATCATAGGATTGTTTTTGAACTTGGTGTGCTCATTAGGCAAGAACTTTAGATAAGAGCTATTGATAAGCATTCATTTTTGTGAAAAACGTTGCCATTTACAATAACCTCTGAACATACTGCATTTGTGTATCAGCATTCTTTCTTTAGCCAGTCTTACTGTTTACATTTAAAAATGCATGGATTACTCTAACGTTATGCACACACAATGCTGTTATGTTGAAATTTCATCAAATAACATTGGTTCCAATGATCTTCAATTTTGCCATTTGATTTATAATTTACCAAGTTCAAGTTTGTCAAGTTGAGCTACAGTGTCATTGACACTTTCATCTAAAATAGACGCATTGAACCCAAGTGACACTTGGCAAACAAATTCTGGAATAACTAAAAAAAAATCATGCTTTGTCACAAACAAGCTTGATCCAATGAGGGGTCATAATCTATGATTTTGAGACAAAAAATGAAAACAAATCAAATTTGAATGTCGATTTTTCTGAATGGCGCTGGCCAGTTTTGGGTGTAAAGTTTGGTAAATGATTAATGCTTTTATGATTGTAAGCCAAACATCATGATTAAGCAGGTAAATTAAGAAATATATCTCTGATAGAACCCAAGGAAGCAGTGCATGTGTACTGAGGTGAACAAGTTCTGTTTTGCTGGTAAAATAATTCCTCAGTAAGGGGGGGGGGGGGGGGGGGGGGAGGGGGAGGGGGGACATGGGCACAAACTATTTGTTAAACGTTACTTCATATTCAAATTTTGTCATGATATAACCCTTATGTTACAATGTCACTGAACACCAATAAATTAATAAATAAAAACAAAATTTTTTTGAAATTTTTCTTCTTGGTTAAAATTGTCCTGTAAGGTAACATTTCACAATGACATCACTTTGATTAATTTTCTATTCTTTCTTTTCGCAGGTAGTTTACTGTTCTGGCGCTCTTTGTTCTGGAATTTAAGATTGGCATGTATTCTCAGATTGACAAACATATCCACAAGAAGACAGCATGCACTGTGACAAAGACAGCCTACAGATGAAAGTATATTTATCATTTTGTGGCAAAGATGCTCTTTGATTTTTCCCTGGTAAGCTAAATTTGCAAATTGTTCCCTAAATAGGTTTTCCAATTTTTATACGCCCGTTTTGAAAAAAAACGGGTCGTATTATGGTATACCGCTGTCCGTCTGTCCATCTGTCTGTCTGGTCATATGTCGTACGATAACATAAGAACGCTTTGAGAGATTTTCGTGATTTTTGGGTAGGTGGTGTATATCAATGGAGGGAAGCTCCCTTTCGTTTAGTGTCGCCGTTCGATTAGTCATTCCAGAGTTATGGGACTTTATTACTTAGAAAATTGTTGATTTTTTACATGTCGTACGATAACTCGAGAACGCTTTGCGAGATTTTCGTGATTTTTGGGTAGGTGGTGTATATCGATGGAGGGAAGCCCCCTTTTGTTTAGTGTCGCCGTTCGATTAGTCATTCCAGAGTTATGGGACTTTATTACTTAGAAAATTGTTGATTTTTTACATGTCGTATGATAACTCGAGAACGCTTTGAGAGATTTTCGTGATTTTGGGGTAGATGGTGTATATCGATAGAGGGAAGCTCCCTTTCAGTTAGTGTTGCTGTTCGATTAGTCATTCCAGAGTTATTGGACTTTATTACTTAGATAATTGTCGATTTTTTACACGTCGCACGATAACTCGAGAACACTTCGAGAGATTTTCACGATTTTTTGGTAGGTGGTTTATGTTGATGGAAGGAAGCTCACTTTCGGTTGGTGTCGCCGCTCGATTAGTCATTCCAGAGTTATGGGACTTTATTTTTCACATGTCGAACAATAACTTGAAAATGCTTAGAGCAATTTTCATGATTTTTTGGTTGTAAGTAAATGTTGAAAGAAGGAATCTCCCTTTCGATTTGTGTCGCTGTCCGATTTGTCATTCCAGAGTTATGGGACTTTATTCATCAAAATATAGGCAATTTTCCACATGTTGGACTTTGAGCAATTTTCATGATTTTTTGGTGGCAAGTATATGTAACCTGACAAGTACACATGTATACTTATATTGTGTGGTTCCCTCTTGTAATTAATAACGGGCGTATCATGCGCTCGTGGCGCAGCTGTTTATTCCACCATTTTATAGAGTTCATTAGAGGGAACCTTAAGTCCACCAAAGTCCCCCTTGCTATTTCAGAGAGCTTTCCAATAAATAAGTGTATGCTTATCAGATTTGTAGTGATGGTCTGCATTTTCCAAAGCTGATAGGTGGCACTGTTGACACTCTGAATGATTCTTTTGAATTTTCTTGATCAAATAACCTGCGATGTACAGTTAAAACTAGAAGTCCGGTCATGAAATGCACACAAATAGCACGTTGATATGCATGTTAATGTACGCGTTGTGACCCAAGTAAAGCTATCAAATTGTTTTCATATGGCCTGTGCACAAGCAATGTTTCAGCCAATGGACCTCCGGGTAACCTGGAGGTCCACTGGCAGAAACATTGCATGTGTTTGCTATGAGTAACCAAGAGAGCCTGTCGTGCTTTGGATGCCATTCGATATGGCAATTGCGCGCAATTCCAACGCGCAATTAAGCCTAGATAAGCGCACTATTCGTGACAGGACTTCTAGTTTTAACTGTAGTACAAAATGTTTTTTTTTTCTGGCAGAGATGTCAATGGTTCCTGCACTTTGATGGTTGCCTTCTAGAGAGATACTAGAAGGTTTGGAGATTCATTGAGCTGATAACTATGATCCTCTTTACAACTCTCTTTATCTTTGCCAATCATTCTAGTCAATGATGTTAATATCTTCTCTCTATCTTCTTTGCAGTTGCTTCTCTTGGGTTTTCTCAATAACAGATTGACTAAGCACTGTTTGTATACTGCAGCAAATTGTTGGGCATCTGTGTTATCTCGGCAGAAGACTCCTGACTGGCGAATCATGGTGAAGAAGTTCTGAACATAATCTTGATTAAGCCAGTTTTGTGAGCAGGTACTGAACACCATTTACAGAAGAAATGTCCTTCCACAGACCAATCAAGGAAGATATGGAAATCTGCCAACCATACAGAAAATGAAGACTGCATTTCGCAGTGCCTAAAGGTAGGAGTTTGTCAATGTAGGAATTACAGTTTCCAAATAGGTATTCTAGGTGGACTGATATATTGCTAATGGCGGCCCTGTGTGGTTTCAGCTTGTTAATTTTTTTTGTTTGAATTGAAGCAATCAAACAGTTGGTCAAAAATGACAAGAAACTCTGCTGTATTTGATGCTTCTATTGGCAATGCACCAAGACTACTGTAGGTCATAATGGCTGCTGCTAGTGAGTGGCTGATAAGTTGTGTAGGAAGATAGACTCTCATTTTTGAGAAATTAGTTACATTAATTTTTGACACATCCTTATTGGCAGTGTTGAATCTTTTTCATAAACTTGCTCTATATGATGCCATTTGATAACTTTATCTCCCACTTTGAAATTATACTTTTTCAGGTTGTTTCTTGTGCATTTGATGAGATGAGGTGGATTGAAAATACCATAATCCTTCTGGTCATTAACTGTGAGGTAAGGTTTTCTTGAGTTATGTCAAGATTAGTGGCGAGAGACCTGTTGGAGGAACCAAGGTCACAGATTGTTGCCTTTACAATGTCATCTGCATCTTGCACCATCTTGATCGCAGTCATTAGCAGCTCTTCTAAAACATAAGCTGGAGTTGCATCTGCAGAGAAGAAATAGCCAATTGTCTGCTTCCACTTCAATGTGAGCCCTCGTACCATGAAGACAAGGGACTTATTAGCAATTGCCAAACTTTTTCCAATATCTTCACCAAAGTTGACCAATCCTCCAATGTTGTCATCTTTAATATTGTAATGCAGACTCTGCTTTATAGACATTTCGTTGAAAGATATTACACACAGGCATTTATCTGAAGGAAGTGATTTCAGCTTCTCTTTCAATACATCAAAAATCAGCTGATGAAATCCAACGCTAGCAGTCAAATTGCGAATCCATCTCTTCACTGATGAAATTGACGGCAAAATGAATAAATCTGCGAGCAATCTGTACGACTTCTGACTACAGTAAAAAATGGACAAAGCCAGAAGCTTACCATCGTCAGTCCCGCGCCGACCCTTTCTTTTCCTTGCTAACATCTGAAGCTGAGTCTTGAAGAACATTTGAAGATTTGGTGGGATGAACTCTGCTGCTGCCTCAACTATCTAGTAAATTTTATGCTGTTTGGATAGCCTTCCAGGTGTTCTATTTGATATTTGTAAATTTTTTTGTGACCGGCAAATTGTAACTCTTTGTCGTCGAATAATTTTGTTTAACCCTTTGCCTAACCTGAAAAGCAGACGACACTTGCAAAAATAATTCTTGAATAACTAATTTTTTTCATTTTTTGTCTCAAAAACATAGGTTATGACCCCTCGTTGGAACGAGCTCGACGAGCTCGTTCCAACGAGGGGTCATAACCTATGTTTTTGAGACAAAAAATGAAAAAAAAATGAAAATTAATTGTCGATTTTTGAGAATAGCGCTGGCCGGTTTTGGCCGTTACGTTGGGTAAAGGGTTAGGCTTGCAGACTTTCCAGGAGTGCTGCTTGATCCAGGTTCGTATGCTAGTTCTGCTGCATATTTGTGATCTAATGTTAATATCTTCAAATGTATAGGGTCTGACTGAATAACATGTCTGATAGGTGCTTTTCTTTTAAGTGTTACAGGCTTTGGAGGATTTGGTACATTGAATTTTATCGTTGGAATTTCCGTTGTTAATAATGCTTTTTTTTCATTTCAATTATTGAACATACAGGGTTCAAAATGGTTGGAACACATCCGGTAATTCCTATGAATTTCATCTACTGCTTTACCTTGCAGAGAAAGCAGACAAGAATTCTGAACCCATTTAGCTGATCTGAAATTGAATGGTAATTTCAAATTTTATGTTTGATTGGAGTGTTCTCCTGGGCACAAGAACATTTCCTGGTACATTGTTGCAAAAATAAAAAAGAAGACAAATAAATGCAATATCTTCGTGGCAGGTAGGAGAGATGAGCAAAAGAAACAAATTTCCAGTCCATCAATGTTATTAACGTTGACAAGAAATTTTCAGTTACTTAAGATAGTTTATGATTCGTCTTTGCCTAGAACTTGCCCAGCTCATTCCAAAGAGGGACATAATCCCTGATTTGGAAGATAATTTAAAAAAAACCAAGGAGGGTCAGGGGTGGTGGTAAGGGGTACGTAAAAGCTTTGCAGCGGGAAAGAGAAGAAAGATTAATCTCCCATGAGATTCTTTTGGATGAAATTTTCCAGTGGCAAATCATATTCTCCCTTCATATTCTCCCAGATACAATAATTTCCCACTGGGGAACCACATTTAAACCTGAGCAACGCAGGTTAACTCTTTACCTAACATAACAGCCCAAACTGGCCAGTGCTATATATGGAAGTCGACATTTAATTTTTTTCATATTTTCATTTTTTGCTTCCAAAACATAGATTATGACCCCTCATTGGAACATGCGTATTCCACCGAGGGGTCATAAGTTATGTTTTGGAAACAAAAAATGAAATTTTTTAGTTATACGAGAATTTATTTTCGAGTGTCGTCTGCTACTATCATTAGGTAAGGGGTTAACCTTGCTAGTCCTCTATGTACTGATTGGTTGCTGTATTGATAGGATTTTGATTTTTAATGTAATGATTTGTAACCCCAATAGGAAGATAGCTCAGGCCACACAAAGTAGATATTCTGTTTCTCAGGCCATTATTTGTAAAATTGCATGTGGGCGAGCGGTTTTATTTTATTTTTTGCTCAACTTTGACGAAGTCAAATTTGAGCTATTGTCATGGCCCGTCGTCCGTCCGTCCGTCCGTCCGTCTGTCCGTACGTCAACAATTGGCTATGGCTCGGGCTAGAGGTCGTATTTATGAACCGATCTTTACGAAACTTCTTGTGTACCTTTGTTATGACCCTGGGACGGGAACGAGTGTTTTTAGGTGTGGTCCGAAATTCAAGATGGCTGCCAGCGGCCATTTTGTACCGATGATGCAAAAATCAGTTTTTTGTACAGAACTTCTGTATGAAAGTTCTGATTTGAATAAAGTTTTGTATAAATGTTTAGTACCATGGGATACATCACATATAATGCGGGTTTTTTTCTCGTGCGTAAATTATGCAAATTAGACTGACTTTGATTTATTTAGTGTTACTTTCAGAGCTGTAAGTGCCAAGCTGCTATGGCTCGGGCTAGAGGCCGTATTTATGAACCAATCTTTACGAAACTTCTTGGGTACCTTTGTTATGACCCTGGGACGGGAACGAGTGTTTTTGGGTGTGGTCCGAAATTCAAGATGGCTGCCAGTGGCCATTTTGTACCGATGATGCAAAAATCAGTTTTTTGTACAGAACTTCTGTATGAAAGTTCTGATTTGAATAAAGTTTTGTATAAATGTATAGTACAATGGGATACATCACATATAATACGGGTTTTTTTCTCGTGCGTAAATTATGCAAATTAGACTAACTTTGATTTATTTAGTGTTACTTTCAGAGCTGTAAGTGCCAAGCTGCTATGGCTCGGGCTAGAGGCCGTATTTATGAACCAATCTTTACGAAACTTCTTGGGTACCTTTGTTATGACCGTGGGACGAGAACGAGTGTTTTTGGGTGCAGTCCCAAATTCCAGATGGCTGCCAGCAGCCATTTTGTACCGACGATGCCGAAATCTGTTTTTTGTACAGAACTTCCATATGAAAGCTCTGATTTGAATAATTTTTTGTATGAATGTTTAGTACCATGGGATACATTACATATAGTACAGGTTTTTTTCTTGTGCGTAAATTATGCAAATTAGGCTAACTTTGATTTATTTAGTGTTACTTTCAGCACTGTGAGTGCAAATCCCAATACGGCTCGGGCTAGAGGCTGTATTTATGAACCGATCTTCACGAAACTTCTTGGGTACCTTTGTTATCACTGTGGGACGAGAAGGAGTGTTTTGGGGTCCAGTCTGAAATTCAAGATGGCCGCTAGCAGCCATTTTGTTCAAAATTAAGTGCAATCAGATTTTTGCGCAGAACTTCCAAATGAAAGATCTGATTTGAATAAATTTTTGTATGAATGTTTAGTACCATGGGATACATTACATATAATACAGAGTTTTTCTCGTGAATAAATTATGCAAATTAGGGGTCCGGGTGGGACTTAGAAAATTTTGGACCAAAATCCGGAAATTAGTTTTTTTGTTTTTTATGCGTTTTGGTCAATTTTAAGACAAAAAAAAAAAAATTTTTTTACACTGAAAATTTGGGGTCCGGGTGGGACTTAGAAAATTTTTGACCAAAATCCGGAAATTAGTTTTTTGTGTTTTGATGCATTTTGGTCAATTTTAAGAAGAAGAAGAAAAAATTTTAGCCTGAAAATATTTTGTTTGGGACTGAAAATTTCCACACAAAAATAATAATCTACAATGATTGGTCTTAATCTGTAGTCCATTACAGTCACCTTGTAATTCTTTTATTATTGTTGACTGGGCCAAAACAAATACTAATTCCTGTCATATTAATTTTTCAGTTGTCTTGGTCACAGCAAGTACTAATTCCTGTCATATCCAAGTTGAGCTACAGAGTCATTGACTCTTTCATTCATTTCTGTAATTATTTCTTTGCCATCAAAAGTTCATGTTCTTGGTTTATGATTTAGGCCTCATAACCTATGGAATAGCAAGGGTGATGGTGTATTTTGTTCTTTGAGAGCAAGAAGGCTTTGCAATGCTAAAGCATTGCAAAGCCTTCTTGCTCTCAAGGGCCAAATTTATCAATTTTTTTAACGTGGGTAAAAAAAATATCAGATATAAACCATTTAATTTGGTTATGAAAAGAGTGCATGCGGCAGCCAAAAGGACCACGCGGGAGGGCCTGAGAAACAGATTTTTTTTTTATTATTTTAGGCCTTACTTGAGTTCATTATTTGGGAAACGAAAGAGACAAATATTCTTCTCTTGGTTGCTTGTGTTTGAGCATCCAATAGCGGCACAAATATTGTTGGATTTTTTGCGCTTTTTCACTGCTACCGTGACAATATGTTAGAAGCTCATGTGATGCCCTTTGCGCAACCTCACGGCCGTCGATTCATTTTCCAAGATGCCTATGCAAGAGCACACAGGGATTGTGTCGCTACAGAGTTCCTCCAGGTGCAAAACATCACAACACTGTCTTGGCCAACATTAAGTCCAGACCTTTCACCAATCGAGCACGTCTGAGATATGCTTGGCAGGCGCCTACGACAACACCCCCTACCAATGTCAGGAACTCGCCGCTGAACTGCAGGAGAATGGAATAACATGAGTGAAGCTGATATTGGATGTTATGCCACGTCGGATCCGCGCGTGTCTCGCAAATTGAGGAAGATTTATGAGGTATTGAGGTCTTGGACTGGATGTGGTAAATTCTCTGACCGTTCATGTCTTCTACAGCTCAGTGTGTGTGGAATGTGCACTTGTTAAGACACCAAACTATTTGCTGAAATCATTCACCAGGTATCACAGTGCACTTCCTCCACTGTCTTTTTGATGAAAATATAAATATATTTCTTGATATATCTCACTTTTATCAAATATCCCCTACTTTTTTGAATAGTATGGTAATGAATTGAATATAGCACGAGGTCTTTTTGTGCATGAGCGAAAATATTATATGTTTTAGTGTTCTGGCTCTGGACTCATCTGGAATTATAAACTATTTAAATTGTTTGTGATGTTAGTGACACACTCTTTGTGTTGCTGTTGGCGGTGTTTTCTCTGGTACATTTGGGTCCTCGGGGTGTGCATATGGGAACTAGAGAATCAGTGGATTCTAAATGTTTTTAGGGTGTGAGTTATGTTTTCCATTGGGTTAACTAGTGTGTGTACATACACTGTTTTTAAAGAATCATTGGATTCTAAATTACTTTATGGCTGAGTGTAATGTTTTCCATTGGGAAAACTAGTGTGTGTATACACCCTGTTTATAAAGAATCATTGGATTCCACACCCTATTTTTTGTAAGGCGTGATTATGTGATTTGTGTAATGTTGCCTGTAAATAAGGAATAATTACTCCAGAGGGCTGTTCCTATGTGCAGACCGTGAGGGTTTCCCTTATTATGCTTGCTCGCAGGTTAAGGTCTTCAATTAACTGGTAGAGTGCTGGAAGCCCATTTTTGGGCTTTATCCTGAAGTACAGGTTCCACAGCTTAAAGGCTTAAAATTCTGTGGATGTACTTCAATTAATTCTTGATGTGATATTATTTAGTCTGGGTGGAATTGCCCTGCTACAATTTATGGGAGAGTGCCTGTTGGCACTCTCCCATAAATTGTAGCAAGGCAATAAGATGTAAACAAAATTTTAACACCTCAAAAAACTTAGCACTCTACCAGTTAAAGTGTGAACTGAATGGGACGGATGGGTAATTCCGGTCGCGCAGTTTCTTCCGATCACTTTGAATAGCGTGTTCGTGGGTTGAGATGTTGGGGGTGGGGGTAAGACGAAAGTGTTTATATGTGCTAGGTTATGATAGGTTTTGCAAGGGTAAGAAAGGGTCTAGCAAGGGTAAGAAAGCGTTATGCGGGTGATTAAGTGTCGGCCGTCACCTTCATGGAATTAGTAGGATTGTCGTGTGCTCATGGAAAGGGAAAAATGCAGGCTCACCGAAATTTTCTACTGGATGTGAAAAGAGCTTCATTCCCATAGAAGTTTACAAAGCCGGGTGTCATTCCCAATTCAAATTTTTTGAATGTTTAATTGGCATTTTTCCCTTTCTTGTAAGTTTGTATACAATAGGAATTTAAATACATATGTTCAAGTTCCTGCTGTGCTATGAACTTCTATTCCAGGCCTTCTGATGGACGTATAGGCAAATCAGGCATGTCAACCGGAACCTGTACCGGTTTCGCCGGTTCCCTCGTGCTCGAACCGGTACCGATACTGAAGCTTTTGTCCCGCCGGTACCGGGACAAAATTATTTTATGGGGAAATTCCTAAATGAACGAGGGTAAACAGACTAATAATCGTGTATGGCACACTTGCACGACATACTTTTAACTTATTTGCGTATGAAAATATCAAAACACTCTGTAGGTGAATGTTCTGTCTGCACCACTACCTCGATAATGCCGACCATTTTGACATTTCAAACGTCGTACCTAAGACAACGAAATAGGCATCATCAGCTAAATCAAAGAAATTATTATGTGGTGACATCAAAGTAATCAAAAAGCACGATTGTCGTGCTTTATGATTACTTTGATGTCGCCGCAGAATAATTCCAAGTTTGCCTTGCGATCTTGGGGTCTGGGGCAGTTTGATTGTGAATTTCTCCCATGTAATTGCGATATGTCTTCCAATTGTTAATTTGCCCCGGTACCGGTACAGGTTTCGGCCAGACAGGCTCTGTCCCTTTGCGGTACCGGTTATGTTGATACCGGCGGGACTTTGACATGCCTGAAGCAAATACTGAGCTCAACCAAAATAATAGAGTGGAATGGTATCGTTATCAGAAAAAGTATAATGATGACACCTTAATATTTTGGTGATTCATCTACAGTGAGTTCGCGAAATGTCTTAGAAATTCAGAACATTTTTTGTCTCAAAAGCATAGGTTATGACCCCTGTTTGGAACGAGCTTGACGAGCTCGTTCCAAAGAGGCGTCATAACCTACGTTTTTGAGACAAAAAATAAAAATTAATTGGCGATTTTTGAGAATAGCGCTGGCCGGTTTTGGCCGTTACGTTGGTTAAAGGGTTAAATACAACTTTTATAGTTTTATCATACTAAAACTATGAAAAAACTACAGGACACAACTTTATAGCTAGATTCTGTACATTTATGTTAAGACATGTAAGTCTATGGACTATGTCAATACCAAAATCTCAGGTGGAATGCGTTGATATTCATGGTAGAATGGTTCATAGTTTGAATCGTATTAACGTACGTGGAATAGACTGAATTTTTGGGGTAGGTCTACTTACCGAGAACAACCGAGAACCGAGAACAAATTAAAATAATAAATAAAGACAAAAATAAATATTAATTGTTAGCATAAGGTGCCCTATGTTGTATATAAAACAAGAAAAAGCAAATTTAAAGCTTTTAGACCGACTCAGTTTGTGGAGATTTCGGATTCGCAAATCGGGGAAAATGATTTGGAAAAAAAACAACCTTTAGTTTGATGGTATTTATAGAAAATGTTAAATTGCTAATTTTAAAGTGGAAAATTGATGGTGCTAGGAAAATAATTGTAGGAAGTATTTTTCCTAGACTACAAACCCAGAATACATCTTTGGATATTTTTGAATTCAGAATTGCTGCGAGGCATTGAGGACTGTATGTGGCGAGGATGTATTGTATATTCGCCATAGACAAACTACGACACCTCATATGTCACCGTATAGAAATCATTTAAATGTTGTATGCCAGAGATATTTTGGGAACCGGATCCAAGGACGAATTGCCCAGATCCTGTAATAAATTTGGGCTATAGTCCGCCGCCACTTCTGGTATGGATTTAGGGCATCACCTGATCTGGCAGTAATAATAACACTTCGGCCGGCCGCTGATTTGTCGCGGTTCTCGTATGAGAAGGCCTTGGTTACCAATGTTCTACCAACTGCCTCCCTATTCCCGCGCTTCTTCTCTCCTCCCAACACTCGGAGACGAACTGCTTGATGACATCCCTTGCCCCATTCTTCCCAATCTCTCCGATTAGTATATTAACCCTCTCCTTTGAGTCGCCCCTAACCATGTGTCCTTCATTCTCCCATCCCACTTCCCCATTATACTCCCCGTGAATCTTGTTCTTTTAGACTGGTATTTTGGGGCATTCTAGAAGAAGGTGTTCAAGGGTCTCCACCACGCCCAAGTTACACATCTGGCACTCCTTTTCACTGTTTTTCCCAATTTTCCCCTCAGCTCCAGTGACCGCGACCTCAGCTTGAACAACAGTGACCCCCCAAAGGTGCCATCAAGGTACTCTTCAAAACCAGGCTTTTCTTTATCACGCAGGCCACCCAAAGATCTCTTTGATTTGACCCCCTCTCGCAAATTACGGTTACAATCCTCCATGAGCCTTTCTCTGACGATCTTTTTACCCTGGTTTGTCCCAACGTCAAGGTCCGAGATATCCAATGAGTAGTTTTCTACTAGCTCCCCCACTTGGACCATCCACCCGTCTTGATATTTGAGTTGAAAGTTCTCAGGAACATTACTCAGTATGATCTCTTGGTGCATATCTTTGCGTGATATCGGGCTTCCAGTCCAGATCTGTCGGTGTTTCACGGGTATTCTGTACCCGTGTTTGTTTTCGTTTCCACGCCTACCAGCGTCGTTGGGGCGATTTTTCTTCTGTCAACCATGCCAAGAAGTACTGTTCTTCTTGATTAAGTGATTAAAACTATTATGTATTCTATCTATATGGAGTTCGTGATGTGGGTTTTGTTCTAGTTATTTACGGAGTAAATATATATATATATCTTTTGTAAATATGTGAAGAAAATGAAAGTAAAATTTCGAGGCATATCTTGAACGGGAACGTTTGGCTTGGAGTGGGGGTGTTATACCGTTGTATAATATCAACCTAAAATATTGGGTGATTTAACTGGTAAAGTTCTAGAAGCCCATATTTGGGCTTTATTCTGAAGTGCAGGTACTGCAACCTAAAGGCTTCAAATTCAGCTGTGCTTCATATTGTCTTTGAAGTGATAGTATTTAGTCTGTTAAGATTTGCCTTGTTACAACTTATAGGAGAGTGGCCACAGGCACTCTCCTATAAATTGTAACAAGGCAAAGACATGTGAACAAAATTTGTTGGCCAAATAAAATAAATTTAGCACTCTACCAGTTGATACACATGGGAAATATATTAGGTGGGCTAATATAAACTTTGGTACCAGCCTTAAATATCAGATGAGAAATGTTATTTTGATGAACGAATTGCACGTTTTGCATGGACATGTTCACTTATAATTCACCTGACGATGTTGTTTGGTTGCGTTTTCAGCTTGAAAATCGTGCAGGGAAGGTATTTTTATTGAAGGAGAGATGAATTCTGTGCACTTTGTGTGGGATGGCGAGCTGGTAAGATCAATTAAGAAGGTTATTGAATTAAAAGAACTAAGTGTTTTTTTTTCGTGACTCACTGAAAATGGAGATTTAGATTACTTAAAGACCATGAGTATTAATTTAATATACTATTCAAAAAAAGTAGGGGGTATCCAAACTGATGTCGATATTTTCAGAAAATGGTATTGGATACGCGTGATTGGGCACATTAATATGTTACCAATTTACGTGTGGATCATGAATGTCACCAGCCCACGAAAACTTCGTGCAGGTTTTTCGCACGAGCGACGCGTTAATGTCTGTGGGGGAACGTTTTAAAATTTTTGTTTGTACTGGACGGGCTTTTTTCGGGGGTCTCATCTTTCTTTTCTTGGTATAAACTCGTTCTTCAATAGTTTCTGGTCGAAACGTAACTTTTTAGGTATGCGAAGACTGACACGTGACGAACGTTTACGTGCCGTTGTCATGTTGGAAGCTGGCAACAGACAAACTGCAGTGGTTCAAATTCTCAACGTTTTTCAATTTGTGATTAGCAGGTTGTAGTCACGCTACCGTCAGACAGGCAATGCTGATGACAGACGTCGGTCAGGTCGTCCAAGGGCGATAACTGCTAACCAGGATCGTTTCATCATTACGTAACCCCTATAAAAGTGCCTCAGAAATTGGACAGCAGCTGCACCGAGCGACGGATGTGAGAGTCAGTGGTCAGACTATCCGAAATCGCCAGCACACCTGGAATTTGTACTTTCGACGACGTCGAATAATCTCACCTTTGACTGAACGTCACATCGCAGCAAGGCGTAATTGGTGTGGAGTACGACAGCGCTGGGACAATCGTCGGTGGGACAACGTCATGTTTTCCGATGATTCGAGGTTCGCTCTCGACTTCCACGACAGGCAAAACAGAGTGTGGCGGCAGCGGAACGAACGATACCATGACGTAACCGTTAGCAGCACGATCGTTTTGGTGGTGGATCGGTTATGGTGCGGGAAGACATAAGCACGACAAACAGAACAGCATTATATGTCATCCAAGGGCGTGTCACAGAGCAGTACTACCGTGACAGCATGTTAGCAGCTCATGTGGTGCCATTTGCGCGACGTCACGGCCGTCGATTCATTTTCCAAGACGACAATGCAAGAGCACACAGGGCCCGTGTCGCTACAGAGTTCCTCCAGTAGCAGAACATCACTACACTGCCTTGGCCAGCACACTGCCTTGGCCAGCACTAAGTCCAGACCTTTCACCAAACGAGCACGTCTGAGATATGCTTGGCAGGCGCCTACAACAACGCACCAACAGCCTCCTACCAATGTTCAGGAACTCGCCGCTGCACTGCAGGAAGAGTGGAATAACATCATACAGCTCAGTGCGTGGAATGTGTGCTTGTCGGACACCCAACTATCGCTGGAATCATTCACCAGATGTCACAGAGCAATTCCTCAACTGTCTTTTTGATGAAAATATAAATTTATTTCTTCATATATCTCACTTTTATCAAATATCCCTTAACTTTTTTGAATAGTATATTTGACGGAATGTTTATCTAGATTCCGGTCCCCGAGGTTTTATATTTTTTACGAAATATGGAAATCATGCCGCCCAGGGCTGGAATTTTGGGGATTATCCGAATGATGACTGAGCTGGATCAGTTTGGTAGCGATATATTGAATTTTGTTTTCCTGGTAATATGAGGTTATTTACAGTGTCTGACATGAACAAATCGTCCCCTGAGTTCCAATGTGTTCTATGTGCATTATGGCACATAGAACACATTGGAACTCGGGGACGAAATGCTAAGCGTTTTTTGCATCAACGACATATGTGTCGTTGAGTGAGAAAGCTCTTGAGATTTATTTGTGGACCCACAGCCTTGACCGACTGGTAATATGAAGTTAGTTTTAGGAGCGCGGTATAACATATTGTTTACAGTCTCTGACATGAGCAAATGCTAAGCGCTTTTTGCTTCCGCGACATACATTGTGTCATTGAGTCAGAAGGCTCTTGGGTTTTCCTCGTACAGGCGCTCAGCAGTGTCCGACTTGACGGTTACGGTGTAATTTGTAACAAAAATATATTGCCCGTGTGATTTGCTGCCCCATATACTAAATAAATGTTATCACTTTCTGAATGACGTTTTTTGTATAACCATATTTTTTATTATATATTTATGGGGGGTGGGGGGGGGGGGGTAACTTATCTGTGTAGGGTACATCCCAAAACCCCAAACTCAAAACCCTGACTGTCCTTCTCCTTTGCCGTGTGGGACATTGTTGATTTTGGGCCGATACATATGTCACATAACGATAATACAGGGCATGCGCTGTTTACAAAACTACGATTCCATTTTTTTCAATTTTCATCCTAAAAGCTTTGCTTATGTCCAATCATTTATACCACATCGTTTTGCTTTGTTATAATAAGAGGTCGCAAGCTTCATGAGTAGTAGTATATGTATGAAACGGCAGGACCCCGGGCAGGACCCCGGAAGTGACGTCATAGTCACGTGACCTGGTGACGTCATGTTGTGTTGTCATGGTAACCCGCGTGAGCGGCCATCTTGTGACGTCATGTCCATAGTGATACGTGGTGTGAGTGCGCATGCGCAGCGCGTGTTGTTAGGGTGATACGTGTTTCCGTCGTCCATTTTGTATACTGGAGGCCGCCATCTTGGTTTCTATGGTAGCACGTGATTGCTATGTTACCAATGGCTTCTAACAAGACGGGGTGTGTTCCTTTGTAGAAGAGTATTTTCTGGAACGACTTCCCTGGATAATTACCACAAACAACCCGACAATCCCCCCAAACCACCAAAATCCGCCCGAAATCACCGAAATTGACTTTATTTCCCCAATTTATTGACTTAGCACGTAGTGCTATAGTACTAAGGGGTACAAAGGGGTGCGTTCCTTTGTAGAAGAGTAATGTTCTGGCTTTGAATTCTCCCACAATCCCTTTTTGGATCCCTATCCCATGACGTTTTTCCCGTTAAAAGACAGGTTCCTTTGGTAATTACCCAGAATTCTGACCCTACTCCAAGTACTCTTGTTGTTTCATTTATCTAGATCCTATTTATAGAACATAACTAACCAATCAGATTGCTATGTGATAGGGCATATTGTGTCACATTGTGCCTTTTCACATAAGCACATATCGGCACATAAAGCATGTGTCTATGTGAAAGGGCAAATTGTGTCACATTGTGCCTTTTCACATAAGCACATATGACAAAAAGGGATTCTCCAGTAGGTATCCTCGATAGGTATCCTCAAATAATACAATACCAGTCCAAAGGTATCCTCAAATACCCGTATGTGCCTATGTGCTAGGGCACATTGTGTCACATTGTGCTTTTTCACATAAGCACATATAAGCACATAAAGCATGTGCCTTTGTGCTAGGACACATTGTGTCACATTGTGCCTTTTCACATAAGCACATATGACAAAAAAGGGATTCTCCAGTAGGTATCCTCAAATAATAAAATACCAGGACATAGGTATCCTGAAATACCCGTATGTGCCTATGTGCTAGGGCACATTGTGTCACATTGTGCTTTTTCACATAAGCACATATAAGCACATAAAGCATGTGCCTTTGTGCTAGGGCACATTGTGTAACATTGTGCTTTTTCACATAAGCACATATGACAGAAAAGGGGTTCTATAGCCACGGGTGTTTCCCCAAAATGGGATTCCATGGGATATGGCCATTGGATATAGTCTTTCATTATACAGAAGGGAGATAACTCTGCATACAGATTATGGGAAATCTAGCAATCTGATTGGTTAGTTATGTTCTATAAATAGGATCTAGATAAATGAAACAACAAGAGTACTTGGAATAGGGTCAGAACTAACAAGAATAGACCAGAAATTGCTAAATATAGTAATAATAAGGTAAACTGTTCCAACTAATAGGCTCTTCTACGCTACTGGAGTATACTCCGGAATAAAGGAACATGGCCAGATAAACGATAACCATTGCATATATAGATAGAAGCGGAGAATTCTGGGTAATTACCAAAGGAACCTGTCTTTTAATGGGAAAAACGTCATGGGATAGGGATCCAAAAAGGGATTGTGGGAGAATTCAAAGCCAGAACATTACTCTTCTACAAAGGAACGCACCCCTTTGTACCCCTTAGTACTATAGCACTACGTGCTAAGTCAATAAATTGGGGAAATAAAGTCAATTTCGGTGATTTCGGGCGGCTTTTGGTGGTTTGGGGGGATTGTCGGGTTGTTTGTGGTAATTATCCAGGGAAGTCGTTCCAGAAAATACTCTTCTACAAAGGAACACACCCCCGAACATACCCCCGTCTTGTTAGAAGCCATTGGTAACATAGCAATCACGTGCTACCATAGAAACCAAGATGGCGGCCCCCAGTATACAAAATGGACGACAGAAACACGTATCAAGCAATATGATTGGTTAGTTATAATCTACATAAATGAAACAACAAGAGTACTTAGAATAGGGTCAGAACTAACAAGAATAGACCAGAAATTGCTAAATATAGCAATAATAAGGTAAACTGTTCCAGTTGATAGGCTGTTCTACACTACTGGAGTATACTCTAGAATAAAGGAACATGGCCAGATAAACTATAACTATTGCATATATAGATAGAAGCAGAGAATTCTGGAAGAATTCGAAATAATACAAGTTGTCAGGTTTGTTTGTGGTAATTAGATTTACTCTTCTACAATCGAACATACCCTCCGAACATACCCCTGTCCTATTGTAGGCCTTAGGTAACATAGCAATCACGTGCTACCATAGAAACCAAGATGGCGGCCTCCAGTATACAAAATGGACGACGGAAACACGTATCACCTTAACAACACGCGCTGCGCATGCGCACTCACACCACGTATCACTATGGACATGACGTCACAAGATGGCCGCTCACGCGGGTTACCATGACAACACATGACGTCACCAGGTCACGTGACTATGACGTCACTTCCGGGGTCCTGCCAATGAGGGCCGTTTCATACATATACTACTACTTTCATGTTTCAGGCAAGAAGTAAACTATTAGTTATTCACGAAATTGAATTCAGTGTGTCGTCTCTTGCGTGAGGTAATGGGCTGAACATGTATATTTCCACCAATTTGCATGGCAAGAGGTTGGACATCCCCCATTTATTCTAGGAATTTTACGACATAGTAGTTATTTTAAGACATTAGTATTTAACAATTTTTCTAACATGAAAAGCAGACGACACTTGCAAAAAAATTCTTGAATAACTGATTTTTTTTTGCCTCAAAAACATAGGTTATGACCTCTCGTTGGAACGAGCTCTCGACGAGCTCGTTCCAATGAAGGGTCATAATCTATGTTTTTGAGACAAAAAATGAAAATATATTTAAAATTAATTGGCGATTTTTGAGAATAGCGCTGGCCGATTCTGGCCCTTAGGTTGAGTCGAGTGTTAAATGGATTATATTTTACTTAATCGGAGTGTGAAAGTGGGATGGGCGGGCGTGTTTAGTTGTATGGAACGTGTTTCACTTCAAACAAAACTTATTTATTTACTCACATCACTAACGATGAGGAATCACAAACTTTAGATTTTTAGAAAGCTTTCGATCGCGTTGATCATGGCATGCTTCTGTCCACGTTGTTGAACACGGAAACTGGCGACAACATGTACAGGTCAATCCCAAAAATGTACGAGGGAAATATCATAGCTCAAGAGAGGCATGGCTGACAACTTTCGTCATTGGAAGAGATTTAAAGGAAAGTTAGCTCCCCTTAATTTTCTAAAGTTGTCAGTAAATTTAACACTACAGGTATAGACATTTCATATAAAAGTTGAAATATCTAAAGGTTAGCAAAGTTGTATTATCGATGTTTGTACCATCTCATAAAGCTTCATGCATTTTTATACGCCCGTTTTGAAAAAAACGGGTCGTATTATGGTATACCGCTGTCCGTCTGCCTGTCCGTCCGGTCATATGTCGTACGATAACTCAAGAACGCTTTGAGAGATTTTCGTGATTTTTGGGTAGGTGGTGTATATCGATGGAGGGAAGCTCCCTTTCCTTTAGTGTCGCCGTTCGATTAGTCATTCCAGAGTTATGGGACTTTATTACTTAGAAAAGTGTTGATTTTTTACATGTCGTACGATAACTCGAGAACGCTTTGAGAGATGTTCGTGATTTTTGGGTAGGTGGTGTATATCGATGAAGGGAAGGTCCCTTTCGTTCAGTGTCGCCGTTCGATTAGTCATTCCAGAGTTATGGGACTTTATTACTTAGAAAATTGTCGATTTTTTACACGTCGTATGATAACTCGAGAACGCTTCGAGAGATTTTCACGATTTTTTGGTAGATGGTTTATGTTGATGGAATGAAGCTCCCTTTCGGTTAGTGTTGCCGTTCGATTAGTCATTCCAGAGTTATGGGACTTTATTTTTCACATGTCGAACAATAACTTGAAAATGCTTAGAGCAATTTTCATGATTTTTTGGTTGCAAGTATATGTTGATAGAAGGAATCTTCCTTTCGATTTGTGTCGCTGTCCGATTTGTCATTCCAGAGTTATGGGACTTTATTCATCAAAATATAGGCAATTTTCCACATGTTGGACTTCGAGCAATTTTCAGGATTTTTTGGTGGCAAGTATATGTAACCTGACAAGTACACATGTATACTCATATTGTGTGGTTCCCTCTTGTAATTAATAACGGGCGTATCATGCGCTCATGGCACAGCTGTTTATTCAGTTGAGTGGTACAGAACTAAAAATGTTGTCAGTTTGAATATTAGAATTTTATTCTTTATTTCAGCCCATTTAACTCTTTTGGCGCGGAATAATCTGAGAAACAGAATTCTTAGCGCCTAATATGTATCAGGAATTTTACAAAAAGTATAGGTTGTTAGACTAAAGCGTTATTTTTTAAAAGATGTTCTAATGATCTCATTGACAGTTTTTCAAATGATTTTCTGTATAGATTTAAATGGCGCCTTTATACTTTCAAGGGACGATATCGTTGTTCATGGACAGGACAAAAATGGTGCATGAAACATAGGAATACGTATTTTTGTTTAACCCTTTACCCAACGAATCGACCGCATCCGCCCGCGAACTATGCAACTTCAGCAGTTGAAAAAATATTATTTTTCATAAGATTTTAACAAAACCATGTCATGTGACCCCCCGTTGGAACAAGCTCGTCGAGCTCGTTCCAACGGGGGGTCACATACGTTTTTTTAAATGTTTTGAAATTTAAAAAAAAAAAATGATATTTAAAATAATAAATTTTGATATCGTCTGCGTTGGGTAAAGGGTTAAAAGAACTTAGAAATGGACACACACAGTTGTCTAAAATGACTATTGCAGTACATTTCCGCGGTCTGCCGTCTGTCGACTTTAGTCGCATGTCGCGGCAAAAGAGTTAAATAATAAATCGGCACTTTCACCACGTTTTGATGTTCTGTAACCTTATTTTTGTGTTCTTTATATCAACAGTGTGTACATACATACATTATCACTTCCATTGATATAAAAATCTAGGAAATAAGATTTGCTAATTGTTTCCAGGAAAGAATAAAGACTTGCAAATTAATGTAAGAACACATTAGACTAATTTAGTCACATTCGTTAAATAAAGAGCCAAAGGGACAGTTACTTAGATTTTTGTAATTAGCTTGCCACAAAAAGCCACGTTTACTTTTGTAACTTTTAATAGACGAATACAATAGAGAGCTGCGAGTTTTGTATGTTGTTTTTGCTAATTAAATGATTGGGTGCTGGAAGCCGCTATCAGGTCTTTCAAAAAAATGAGGGTACCAGAACCAAAGCCAACAGTTTTCTTGCTCTTGTTTCATATTTAGTCAAATGCAAATGATATTTTGTTATATAAATTTGTTTAATTACAAATTATTAGAGAGTGTCTGTGGGTACTCTCCAATAATTTATAGTACATGTAAAAAGATTTTGAATAACAAATTCAGACCACCAAAAATAATATATCCCTCAACCAAAAAGTAATAGAAGGAAAGTTTGTTTTATTTCGTCAGTTGCCATTGGTGTTTTCTCAACAATTGCATGCTTCTTAACTGGACCTTCATGTTAGTCTAATAATATCAGGGGAGATAATTTCATCGAAAGTCGATTTTCATGACGGGGTCAAATTTGTCTTGATAAGCTACATATTTGAGCCAAGAACTAAATTGTTATTTATTCACTAAACGGAATTCTGCATGTCGTTTCTTGGGTATGGTAATGGGTTACAGAGAGTAATCGTTTGACTGGGCTGGTTACGTGAAATAATTCATGAGAGGTGAGGGACGTTGTACAAAAATGAGTGCGCGAATGCGCACGAGTGTTTCATAATATAATCCCTCGCCTCGAATGAATTATTTCACGTAACTAGTCCAGCCAAGCGATTACTCTGTTTATTATGTTTCATCATTAACGATAATTATATTATTTAACCCTTTACCTATAACGTAAAGACCAAAACCGGCCAGCGCTATTCTCAAAAATCGCCAATTAATTTTCATTATTTTTTCATTTCTTGCCTCTAAAACATAGGTTATGACCCCTCATTGGAACGATCTCATCGAGCTCATTCCAATGAGGGGTTATAACCTATGTTTTGAGACAAAAAATGAAAATAATAGTTATTCAAGAATTATTTTTTTTTGCAAGTGTCGTCTGCTTTTCATGTTAGGTAAAGGGTTAAAAAACAAAAAAACAATGAAGTCCTCATTACACCCACGGCAAAGCGTCTTCGTTTGCGCGCACGGATACATGATCCAATTGTTGATTGCATAAATCACTTGTGAAGTTATCGTTTATAATCAAACACGGAAATCCCAGTAAATCACACTTTGGAAAGTGATAAAGTTGTTTTTTCCAACAAATGTCCATGTCATGAGGGATACATCCCTCTCCTATTGCAGTGATTTTACGTCATAATAGTAATTGTACGACATAAGAATTAAAATGGATAAACTTTCGCTTTATCTGAGAGTGAATGTTGGATGGGCGTGTTAAGTTGCGGTGGGACTACTTACCGAGAACAACAAAATAATCTCATTCACCATTGACCTGGCTGGTTTAAAATTGTTTGGTTACTAATTTGCACATAATATAGAGTACTTATATGCTTTATACGCTAACAATAAACTTTTATTTCGATCGTTATATATTAATTGGTTTTGTTCTCGGTAAGTAGCCTGTTCTCGGTTTGGCGGCTAATCCGAAATTGATAAATAATCCCCATCTCCTCAGACTGAGTCGGTCTAAAAGCTTTAAATTTGCTTCTTCTTATTTTATATACAACATAGGGCACCTATATGCTAACAATTAATATTTATTTTTGCCTTTAATTATTATTTTAATTTGTTCTCGGTTGTTCTCGGTAAGTAGACCTACCCGTTAAGTTGTTTGACACGTGTAGCACTTCACACAAAGCTTATTAATTCATACACCTCGCAATTATCTAGTAATATCCATACCTTAATTAGTGCACTTTCGCCTACCCTTTTACCTGATAATTTTGTAGGTGAAAGTGCACTGTAGGCGAAAGTAGACGACACCCACCTCACTGATGAAGAGAAAGCAGGAAATTATCGCCATTGATTTTCAGAAAGCGTTTAAGCATGTTGGCCGTGACAGGCTTCTGTTCAATTTGGTGCAAATGAGAACTGACTGCAACATGATTTTTCAGGTCAATAAAAATGTATGAATCCATAGTGCCATGTGTCACTCACTGTAAATTTAAACTTTACTGGCATTAAGCAGGGGGTTATCCTCTCCCCGCCCATGTTCTCCGTGTTCATTGATGATCTGCCAAGAGGAATCAACGCCCAAGGGAGGCATTGGGAAAGAGATAACGTAAATTAACACCCTCAATTTCTAAAGTTGTCAATAACACTGAGGGTATCAAATTGTCATATAAAAGTTGAAGTTTTCGAATTGTTTGTATCATCAACATGCGCATCATTTCTCGAAATTCAGTTATTTTCTTGTAGAGTAGTGTGCAAAATAAAGAAGCTGGCTTTTACATTTTTCCCTAAACAGTTTGAATGTTCGATTTTTATACCATGATTATCTATTCTACTATATATGAAAAGCCTATGACATAAATTTTAGCTTTACACACCAACCGCGATAAACACGCCAGTAATGAGATTTCGATAGCAAAAATTTACACCTAGAATAGAACTACATCCCTGTTGACCTTTGGTGACGTCGACCTGAATACAAACTGGTCTAAATTTATCGCACGTCGCCTCGCGAAGAGTGAAATGGAAGTGGCAATTTTATTTATTACGCTTTTAAATGGGTTTACCTCATAAGATGCCAAAAATTAACAAACATGCATTGTCTCATGTTAATAAAGCATGCATAACTCGAAATAGTATGTTATTGTGTTATTAAAACGAAAAAGGCTCAGTTTCTTTTTTCATTTCGTTTCGGCGATAAAATTGACAGCGGAAGTACCGCCCACCGATGTTCGTCTAAACAAAAACAGATTCGCTCGTATCTACGGCTGCTGTTCGGTAAAATCGAGAAAAAATAATAACGACTCTTAATAATCTGACGATCATGGTATAAATAAAATATACCCAAGTGGCTTTGTGTACCAAATGTTCACCACTAGTGGTGAAGTGGTGTTAAGTTAACACCACTTCACCACTCGTGATGAACATTTGGTACACCAAGCTACTATTGGTGTATTCTATATTTATCCTCTGTTTTAACCCATCTAAAAATAATAAAACGGCGATTTCCTGATCTTCTGATGTACTTTAACCTTTTGTGTGTTCATTATATCAACAGTGTACACATACTGACTTATTATACACCATCATTTCCATTAATATAAAAGTCTGCGTGGAAAGATTTGCTCATTTTGTCCCGGGAAAGAATAAAAACGCGCAAGTGACTGGAAACACTTATTCTCTAAACAAAGAACAGAAGTGGAAAGTGATTTGGTAATTTCCAATTAACTTGCCGTAAGAAGCCAAGATTTTGTTTATAACTTTTAACTCCGGGCTCTTTTGGGTGTTTTAGTTTCTTGAAAGTAGCGAAAAGAAACGTTGCATTATTTTCTATTGACATCATATGTGTTAACAATAACATACTTCTTAATTGGCCCTTCCTCACCCGACTAATATTTTCAGGAGACTTTATCGAAAGTCGAGGGGGCGCGGTGGCGTCGCGGTAAACCAATTCTCGTCAGATCACGGAAGTTAAGCAACGTCGGGCGCGGTTAGTAGTTGGGTGAGTGACCATTTCAGCGATTGGTTCGTGCTCCCGCGTTGTGTCCTTGGGCAAAACACCTGACCCCGATTGCCTACACGGGGGCACGATGACGCTGTGTACTAAGGCGAAATGCACGTCGATAGTGCGCATCTTCAACCAATCTAACCCTGCCTGTGTCGCGGTGCAAAGTTCGGAGTTACGATGTTGGAGAGCTGACAGCTGCTCGTCGAAGCCCGGCGGTTCTTTCCGAGTATTCCGGCTTACTCCACCCGTAAAACTGTCACCGACACGATATGACCTTGGCTGTTAATATGTCGTTAAACACTAATAAATAAATAAATAAATATCGAAAGTCGATTTTCATGAATAGATAATCCAGGGATGAGGGCGGAGATATTAATAGCGATTTTCTGTCTATACGAATTTATGCGGATATTTTACTTGAAAATGGAGATGATAGGCAGACGATATTAAATATTATTGATGAGTTGTGTGAAACTCCATTATGTGCGTAAATCAAAAAGGCACGAAAATAGTTCACTTCATGCATAACCGTCAGAAACATAGAAGATCCTTTTATTGTGGTTTGACGATATTTTACAAAAAGAAATTCTTGAATAACTAATTTACTTCAATTTTTGTCTCAAACACATAGGTTATGCTCGTTCCAATGAGGGGTCACAACCTATGTTTTTGAGACAAAAAATGGAAAAAATAATGAAATTTAATTGACGATTTTGAGAAAAGCGCTGGTCGGTTTTGGCAGTTACGTTGGGAAAAGGGTTTATTGTGGTTTGACGATATTTTTTACAGTCAGGGTCACCTCATAACGGACAGTTGTACGGCTGGTGGAACGCAGAGCAGCCGGTGAGAAACACCGAGCTGCGGTGAGCAACTGTCAGACTCCACAGCGTACTAACTCTACACAATCAGGGTTAGCACTGGTTGAAGACAAGTGCACCATCGACGTACAGTACATCTTAGTATACACAACACCATCGTGCCCCCAAGTGGGCAATTGGGATTAGGTGTCTTACCCAAGGACACAACACGGTTGCTTCTTAATTGTCGCTTCCTCATCCGTTTAATAATTTTAGGAAATTTTATCGAAAGTCTATTTTGATGAAGAGATAATTCCGAGATGGGGGAGGACTAGTGATAGCGATTTTCTGTCCACACGAATTTATGCGGATGCTATTTTACTTGAAAATGAAGATGATAGGCAGAGTATATTAACCCTTTGAACCCTGGTGGTATCTTCCACATTAGTTCAATGACAGCAACTGGAAGAGTCCATCTCCATTATTTGTGGGTAGACCAATCAATATTTTCAACGCGCAGCCTTGGGGCTGCGAGTTGAAAATATTGATTGGTGTACCACACACGTGAACGTAGCATCCATCCTATTTAATTAGATTAGGACGCTTGTTTCTGGCCGGAAAAGCGGCCGCTGGGTTGAAAGGGTTAAATATTGTTGATGAGTGGTGTGAAAACTGACGTTTGTGCGTAAATCAAAAAGGCACGAAAATAGCTCACTTCAAAAACCATCTAAAACCAAAAAATTATATTACGGACTTTAGGTCCAAGTTTCGACTAAATGTAGTGGTAATTAGCGCTCCTCCTTTCAAAAAATCCTGGATCCGGGTCTGGTGGGTCTGTGCGCGTGTGTGTGAGAGAGAGAGAGATAGAGAGAGGGAAAGAAGAGGGAGAGAAGAGAGAGAGAGGGAAGGGAGAGATAGATAGAGGGGATAGAGAGAGAGAAGGAGAGCGAGAGACAGGGAGAGAGAGAGGGAAGGGGAGATGCAAATCCCCCCATGCCCCCCCCCCCCCCTGTAGCGCCGCCACTGGTGCGGAGGAATGATGGCCTTCTCTTATGAGAACCGCGACAAACCAGCGGCTGGCCAAAGAGTTATTATTATTATTACATAGAAGTTCCTATTAGTGGGAGTTTAACGATACATTTTACAGTCAGTGTCACCTCGTTACAGACAGTTTTACGGCTGGGGGAACCCGGAGCAGCCGGTGAGAACCACTGAGCAGCGGTGAGCAAATGTCAAGATTCCCTAACGTACCCACTCCGTACAAGCAGGGTTATCGTTGGCTGAAGACAAATGCACCATCGACGTACTATACGCCTCAGTACACAGCGCCACCGCTACCCTACGAAGGCAATCGGGATTAAGGTGCCTTTCCACAACGCAGTTACCCCTATGTGGATCGAACCGTGGATCTTTCGGTTTGAAGAGAAGGGTAGTTCCTTTGAATTTCGGCTTGATAGAAAATCTGTTGAATTAGTTGATAACGGTTTTAATTATACGGCCGAGACGTTGGTGAAATCTGGAGAGAATGCTCTGGGAGCAGTTCTGCCAACAATTCACCCATATAAGGATATCGGCTTCAGAACATTTGACAAATATGTAATCAATGCATAAGTCCAATATTTGATTATGTTCCAATAAGACTAAAATCCTCCTCCTCGACGTTTCGCGTATCGGTCGAACAAAGCTCCGAGCCGCAAACCTCAGCCCATGTTACAGTCAACTCATCATAATAATTTTTATTACTGTCCAAAGTGTGATTTACTGAGTTTTCCGGGTTTGATTATAAACGATAACTTCACAAGTGAATTATGCAAACAACAATTGTGTCATGTATCCGTGCGCGCAAACGAAGACGCTCTGCCGTGGGTGTAATGAGGACTTCGTTGTTTTTTGTTTTTATGTGGGGGCTTTTTTTTAACCCTTTACCTAACATGAAAAGCAGACGACGACACTTGCAAAAACAAATTTTCAATAACTATTATTTTCATTTTTTGTCTCAAAAACATAGGTTATGACCCATCATTGGAACGAGCTCGACCAGCTCGTTCCAATGAGGGGTTCATAACCTATGTTTTAGAGACAAAAAATAATGAAAACTAATTGGCGATTTTTTGAGAACGCTTTTGGCCGTTACGTTAGGTAATGGGTTAAAGAATATAATTATCGTTATCGTGAAAAGTAATAATAGAGAGTAATCGCTTGACTGGACTGGTTATGTGAAATAATTCATTCGACGCGAAGGACTATATTGTAAAACACTCGTGCGCATTCGCGCACTCATGTTTGTACAACGTCCCTCACCTCTCATGAATTATTTCACGTAACAAGTCCAGTCAAGCGATTCCTCTCTATGTAATGTATCCGGCATCGCAAAAATATACTAATACAGATAATATTCAAAACAGGTCCTTGCGCTATTTTCTGGGGGTTCACGATGTACGTCTTTGCTAGCGGGGGACGGAGATATGGGGCTGAAATCTAGCAATGCAATACACTGGATGAATATGTTTCGATTATTGACTCATTTAACCCAAGTAAATACTAATAGACTCATATAGAGAATTCTTTAATGAATTACAATAAACGTGAGAATGGACGGTGCTTAAAACAGTTTTCAAAGCGCAGAGAAAATTTCGGCCTATGAATATCAGACTCACTGTTAGAGAAAAGAAATAAAGATATTAATAGGTAGATATTTTAATGCAAATTAGATAAACAGTTCGTGCCCAAACTTTGGGCATATAAACAATTTGAAAACATGTAAGAAACGGAAAATTATGTATGTACTGAACACAATTAAAAATGAATTTCATTTCTCTGTGGATTGCAGTGTGTTTGACGATCTTAGAAGCATATCTAGCATATCAAAGGTAAATTACACATATATAACATCTGAGGGATGCGGAACAATGGAAAATATACTGAAATATTACGCGCGTCAAAGTGCAAATTATCTTTTCAGTGCTAAAAATAGGAGAGAAGTACATTAATATCGTTGCTATTTTGGCCTCCTCCATGAGGAAATGAGAATTTTTTCGACGATAAGTTATATTTTTGGCGACATGTCTCTCGTGGCCCTTACACTCTAAAATCAGCTACGTTAAACATTAATACGAATCAACCGGGTTGAGTGAATTTTAACCCAACCCAGTTGATATAATGAATAGAGTATTCATGTGACGTCACTTGCATACCCTTCGTTTATCGAATATACCCGGTCCGTGGGTTTTGTTTTATTTATTCGTTTGAAGAGAGACATGGTGTAAGTTGGTTACCGGTCGGGCAGTCGATATTCATGGATTTGAGTGGCTCGAGATTGCCTTTGGGTCATATAACAGACCCGACGATATATGCCCAGGGACGTGGTCTCGACTTCAATACACCATCTCAGAAACATGCATGAGAATAACTTATATGTCGCTGATGAAGTTTCAGCATTAAATTTGTAATTACAATACATGATGAAGTGTATAGCCTCCAATCATCAGTGGTTTCTAATATTTGTAAATGTACAAATATTTAGTCTTTGTTGAGGGAAATAACGTGTTTTCTGGGCAGATTGTACAAGGTTTGTGCATTCTGATTTGTAACTCTGTATAAAGCTGACGCGGGAATGCTTTAACTTTGGCAATTTCCTTGGCTACAGGACTGATCATCAATGGAGTACCATGGGGGGGGGGGGGGGGTAGGAGATCCTTAGGATCTTCTTTGACCATACCATACTAGGCGGGTCCTAATGATAGAGGAAGACCGCCTCAATTAAGCATGTTTGCTTCGAAATATCTGAATTCGCAGCCTATGACTAAAATAGTACGAACCTGTTTCATCCAGGCGCCTTATTCTCCCGAGAAGCGTTTCGAAGGCAATGGAGGAAGGGGTAGTTGTGGACAAAAAGTCCGCCGGTTTGGGTTATCTCCACTTTGGAGGTAACTTCCAATAGAGTTAACTTTGGGAGCAGCCAGATGGTCGGACCGGCCCGTTCTGGTCAATCAGAAGCCCCTAGAAAGGGTGTCATGTCGGTGGGCATTTGGAGGTCATTCAATCAATCATTTCAATCAAATCTTAATTTTCATTGTTTAAACTTTCAAAAAGTCATTAACCCTTCAACTAATAAGAAAAGCAGACGACACTTGCAAATAGAATTCTTGAAGCACGAATTTTTTAATTTTTTTTGCGTCCAAAACATAGCTTCTGACCCCCCCCCCCCCCCCCCCCCCATTGGAACGAGCTCCTTGAGCTCGTTCCAACGAGGGGTCATAAGCTATGTTTTTGTGACAAAAAATGAAAAAGCAATAAAAATTGAATGGTGAATTTTGTGAATAGCGCTGGCCGGTTTTGGCCGTTTCGTCGGCTAAAGGGTTAACCTTAAACATGTTCGGTTTTATTGCACTGTCTGGGTTAGTTTTCTGTGTTAACCCTTTACCTAACCTGAAAAGCAGACGACCCTTGCAAAAATAATTTTTGAATAACTAATTTTTTTCATTTTTTGTCTCAAAAACATAGGTTATGACCCCTCATTGAAACGAGCTCGACGAGCTCGTTCCAATGAGGGGTCATAACCTATGTTTTTGTGACAAAAAATGAAAAAATAATAAAAATTAATTGGCGATTTTTGAGAATAGCGCTGGCCGGTTTTGGCCGTTACGTTGGGTAAAGGGTTAACATACATTGCAGAATATAGCAAAATGATTGGTTGAGTGAGCGACGTCAATCAGTCAGTGGTATGCTTTAGCATCAACACTGGCATCATATACTGCCTTAGTATAAGTATGTGGGAACTCTAGCAGCTCGGCTAGTTCACTGCACGGCAGTAACTCTCCCACTTGTTGGACTCTGTGGAGGGTGGAATCCGGGGCAATGAACAATTTAGATTCTTAACATAGCAATCATACTAACGAAAAAGGGAAACGAGGGCACGAACTTCGCTTGACCGACTCGAATTCTGATTCAGATCAAGAGACAGACAATCCCATTGGGAACACATGACCAAATTTTATTATCTATCAGGCTATAAAGCAACGCAAGAAAACCTAACTGAAATTTAATAAGTCACCAGTAACAAATAAATTAGACAATCGACGTCCCAGTCGGACAAAGACCAGACGACTTAAAAACAAAAAAAAAACAACAAAAAACTTCACGGGAGACTTCTGTATCTGAACTTAACCGACTCTCGCCCATCAACAAAATTTAGAAAACCATTACAAAAATTAAAGATGAAGAAACAAAATCAAAGGTACAACACATGCAAGATAACAACACATTAACCCTTTGGACACTGGTGGTAACTTCCATGCCAGTAAAATGGCAGAAATTGGAAGAATCGATAACCATTATTTGCGGGTATCGTGTACCTGGACCGGAAAAGCAGACTCTCGTCTTGAAAGAATTAATTACTAGCAAAATTAAAATTTCAAACAAATTGGCCTCAACTTTTTCAGAACATTCGTCTTCTGAAATTTGTGATCCAAAATTCATAAAAAAATAAAATAAAAGGGAGAAACAAAAGTTCCAATTTAACTTTGACAATTTAGAGGATTACAATGAACATTTCTCTATGGAAGAGTTAAATAACTTTTTGAATAAAGCAATCGATACGGGTCACTGGACACGATGAAATATATCAATTTCTGAAACATCTGTCCCCTACTTCACTCGATCCTTTACTATCCATCTGAAGTTACATATGGGTGACTGGCCAGCTTCGCATTCTTGGTGAAAAGCAGCAATAATTCCTATTCCAAAGCCCGATAACAACCACTGCAATACAAGCAATTTTTTGGTTTCTCGAACTACCAGTCTACTTGCGAATGTTTAGTGTGGTTTCGGAAGCCAGAGAGAAGCACTGTGGATCATTTGGCTGAACTTGAAATGCTCAACAGATGTGTCTTTGCCAGATAAGAACATGTGACCGCCGTCTTCTTTGATCTGGAGAAGGCATATCATACAACCTGAAAGTGTAAGACTTTAAAGGATCATTTCCACATGGGGTTGTGAGGGTGGGGGGGGGGGGCGTATGCCGCCTTTTATAGAACATTTTTAGCTCACCTACATCTGTAAGATGTGGTGAGCTATTGTCATAACCTCGAGCGTCGGCGTCCGGCGTGTCCAATATTGTAAGATTTAATGTTAAGGTTATTTCCCAAACATCAGTGGGCTCAGGCCTTTGATATTGCATATGGAGGTTGTAGGGGACTTTTAGAACAGTATTTAACTCTGATACTACGACTTTTTTCCAAATTTCACCTAAAATTTTTTGCCAAAAGTTGTAAGAATTTGCGTTTAGGTGTTGTAAGAATTTGTGTTAAAGTCAGCTTTTGTGCAGATTGTGCTGCTTTAACTTCTCATTACTGTTGATTTTCATATTTCAATAACAACAGTAGGTATTAACCCTACTGTATGCAGAAATTTAACGAAAATTTTCTTTTTTTTCACTCAAAATTTTCATATTTTTCTCGGACTTAGTAAATTTTAAGTTGTAAAACTTTGTAAACTTTGTGTTCAAGTGAGTTGTGTTTCTATGTGTCTTTCCAAGCGATTAATATTCTACACTTGGGTTACTGAACTCCATTGCAATAATATTTATAACCCTCATTACATGCATATTTGAGGAATTTGAGGCTGATTTTCTGCCAAAACTTTTAAGAATTAGCGTTTAGGTGTTGTAAGAATTTGCGTTAAAGTCAGCTTTTGTGCAGATTGTGGTGCCGTCACCTCTCATTACTGTTTATTTTCTCATTTCAATAACAACTGTAGGTATTAACCCGACTGTATGCAGAAATTTAACTGATTTCTTGTCTTTCTTTCAGTCACAATGTTTACGTTTTTCTCTGACTTACTCAATTTTAGGTTCTGAAAGTTTGTGTTAAGGTGAGGTGTTAAGGTGAGTTCTGTTTCTATGTGTCTTTCCAGGCAATTGATATTGTACGCATGGGTTACTGAACTACATTGCGGTAACGTTGCGCCCTTATTACATGCATATTTGAGGAATTTGAGGGGGGGTTTTGGGACTTATATTCACTTTCTTTAAAACATTTTTTTTTAACTTTTTTTATTTAATACTTTCTCATACTTGTTACTTGTAACATTAAGGCTTATTTTAGTTGTTGATGTGATGTATTTTTGTTGGGACTTATAGTCACTTTCTTGAACGAATGTTTTTCCGCAACTCCTCTTTAACCAATGAATGTTCTTCAATTACAATTTCAGTGATTTATGAAAGCCTTTCCTAATTCTTATTTATGATTTATCTGGCCTCACCATTCATATTCTTAATCATAAACATTTCTAAAAGAAAAAAATGCTTTTATATCCAATGATTCTATGTTGAATTGATATATAATAAATGCAGAAATATAGACTTTCCAAAGCCATCACATAAACCACATTAATCATTTGATGCCCAGCTAATGATTTATATTAACTAAATATTAGGCATGTTACATTGGAATGACATTATCAAGCGCGAATGTAGGTGAGCGTTGGGATGTAACATCCCTCTTGTTAAAGGATCGTCCTAGTTCGTGCTGCGTCTACTTTATCTGATCCACACGAGCAAGTATGGCTGTCCTTAAGTTAGCATTCTATCTGCTGTGAAAATCCATGGCATCATTGACACAATTGAGAAAATGATAGATTCTGCACTGTATGTCGTTGACTATTTGATTTGCAATAACAGTAAAAACATGGATGCTGTTGGACGCAAACTACAGTTGTGTTAACAAAATCAAAATGGGCTAAAAAAAACGGTTTTAATTTTTCGAAGATCAAAACGAATTGCGTTCATTTCTGCAAGCCCCGGAAACATCAACATGATCCGGAAATGGAACTAGATGGCAGTACCATTAAAGTTGTTAGAGAAGAGAAATTATTGGGTTTATTGTTAGACAATAAACTGAATTTTACTTCCTATATCAAACAACTAAGAGTGAGATGTAAAAAGGCACTTAACCAATTGGAGGTAGTTGACCAAAACAAACACTACTCCATCTGTATAGATAATTTGTTAGATCAAAATTAGATAACAGTTGTCTGGTTTATGGTTCGCGAGAAAGTCGTACCTCAAACTATTTGATACAATTCATAATGGTGGTGTTAGAATTTGCTTGGGTGCTTTTTGAAGTTTTGCAGCAGATTCGAAGCTCATTGAAGCCGAGGAGCCTTCTCTTGAGAAGCACAGAATTAAACTATCACTCTAATATATTTCTAAACTGTTGGCTAATACATCAAACACTACTTACAATTGTGTCTCAGACCTTTAAAATGTTGATTTTACCATACACTAGAAATGTGTTCCTCCAGTGAGTCCTCCACACTTGAATGTGATTCGATAAAAGGAAACCGTGGACGACATGTTCACACTTGGCATCTTATGAAACCTGTCATTTTGGACCTTACTTCCTCAAACAAATATGCAGTTCAAGCAAAAATATGCCAAAAATGAAGTCTAATTATAGAGCATATAAACGGATCAAAACAGATTAATCACAAGATGGTGACAAGTATCATCAGCTGTTGTTATTGGTGATTACTTCATCTCAGCCAGAGTACCGAATGAAAGTTCTATTTTCACGGTTGAGACCAAAGCTTTACACCCAGCGCAGGAACCCATCGGAAATGTACAGGAAAGGATGCCAATTATCTTTCCCAACTCATGAGCAGCTGAATATTCTCATGTTGACCAATATGATAAAAATTGTTTTAATGGTTGCCTGGACATGTTGGTATCGCCGTCAACCACAGCTCAGACAATGCAGAAAAACAAGCATATCACTGATTTTAAAATTCCTTTCTGTGATTTCATCCACACATCAATAAGTGCATCAACTCTTTGTTTGTTGTGAAGGGGCAACAACCAACCCGCACCATCGCTTCCAACCTAATATCAATGATAAAAATCCATCTTGTAACCTTTGTAGAAAATATAATGTAATTCTGAAACAATGTCATATAGGTTATACTCGACTGGCACATTCCTTTCAGTTAGAGGGTAATATGCGACCAGAATGTGTCCTCTGTCATTGCCTGTTGACAATCAAACACATTCTATTAAATTGTACTGATTTTAATGCCACTAGGCGGTGATTTTATAGCTTGTCGTCTCTAGAGAACGATTTTTCACAGTCACTTCACATCAGATTCTCTCGAGTCTCGAAGAAATCATCCTTTTCAATAAGTTTTATTTATTTTTAATCCTTGCTCTACATTTCATTTTTCGAAAAGTTTCCTTATGATCGGTTTGCATTACACCGTATTCGTTCAGCTTTTGGTATCATTATTCACTACCGTCCTCGCTATTTATTTCAATGTCTCGATCATGCACATTTTCCATGTTTATTTTATATTTTACAATACGAAAGAATCGTGTTACTCTGCATCAGCTTTCTATCGCTACAATATAGCCTTGGTTGCTGATGTGGTGCCAAGCACCAATAAATAATTAATATTTTCTGTACAGTATTTAACTCATTGCATGCTGCTGAATATTCCTGTGCAGCACAGATTTCTCTTGTCACTGAAATAAGTATAATTCGGGCACACTTAACCCTTTACCCAACGTAACGGCCAAAACCGGCCAGCGCTATTCTCAAAACTCGCCAATTAATTTTCATTCTTTTTTTCATTTTTTGTCTCAAAAACATAGGTTATGACCCCTCGTTGGGACGAGCTCGTTCCAACGAGGGGTCATAACCTATGTTTTTGAGACAAAAAATGAAAAAAAAATAGTTATTCAAGAATTTGTTTTGCTCGTTCCAACGAGGGGTCATAACCTATGTTTTTGAGACAAAAAAATGAAAAAAATTAGTTATTCAAGAATTTGTTTTGCAAGTGTCGTCTGCTTTTCACGTGAGGTAAAGGGTTAAATTTTCCTTCTGTAAATGGAATGGATTTGTTCACCAGTGATTTCATGTGTTACATTTAGATTAATTTTTCATTAAATCTAGTTTGGGTGCTTCAGATATCTGGAAAATACCCAGTGGGTCGAGAGTAAAGTGTGATTAATAAGGCGAATCGGTTTCAAATGTACAGATTATGATAAAAGAAACACTATATTTTCTTGCAGAAATTTCAACTCTTGTACATTCTGATCTGTAACTCTGTACAATACTGACACAGGATTGCTTTAATTTTTGGGCAGTTCATCATCCATGGAGTATTTATTGGACAGCATTATGAGGGTTAAAGATAAGGTGAATCTGTTTAAAACAACAATCTATTTACCTTAAATTTATTCTTGAAACAACTCCTAATCTCCATGTACCATGGAGACTATTGTGTGTAAACCCGTACCGACAATCAGGTTGAAACTCTTTCCAGTTTCACGAGTGGTGAAGTGGTGTTAACCCCGAGTCGGCGCGCGGTTAACACCACTTCACCACGAGTGGTGAACATTTGGTACACCAAGGTACTTTGGGTATATTTTATTTATACCATGATCGTTAGATTATTAAGAGTCGCTATTATTTTTACCCGATTTTACTGAACAGCAGAGTACATACGAGCGAATCTGTTTTTGTTTACACGAACATCGATGGGCGGTACTTCCGCTGTCAGTTTTATCGCCGAAACGAAATGGAAAAAAAGAAACGGAGCCTTTTTCGTTTTAATAACATAATAACATACTATTTCGAGCTATGGATGCTTTATTAACATGAGACAATGCATGTTTGTTAATTTTTGGCATCTTATGAGGTAAACCCATTTAAAAACGTAATAAATAATTGCCACTTCCAGTTCACTCTTCGCGAGGCGACGTGCAATAAATTTTGACAAGTTTGCATTCAGGTCGACTTCACCAAAGGTCAACATAGATGTTGTTCTACTGTAGTTGTAAATTTGTACTATTCAAATCCCACTGCTGGCGTGTTCACCACGGTTGGTGTGTAAAGTTAAACTTTCTGTCATAGGCTTTTTATATAGAGTAGAATAGGTTATCATAGTATAAATAAAGCTTAACAATAAAAAAAATCCCCAAGGTGTTCAATATCCCCTCGCCTCGAAATCGCCAATAGTTTTTTTGAAGAATGTATTTTGAAGTACGTGCGAATTTAATATGCTGATAATAATTTGATACTGTAACAATAACTCGGCTGGATGAATAACGTCACGACGCAACATCAAGCGCTATTGGTATACACAAAGTCAGCTACAGCTGTTTGCATGTTGAAAAGTTCGTTCACCTCCATCCTATTTCCCAGATGCACCGAAGGCTGTAATACACCCGTCTTCAGAACTTAATCTAAATGAAAATGATTGTCGCTAAAAGGACAGATGTTATTGCAGTGGGGATAACTATTGTCCATCGATCTATGTAAACACGTATAGTACATTGGGGTTTTAATTGGTTTTATATCTAAATGTGTTGACTTTTCACTGATCTTCAGTATAACTGGATTGTTGAAACACTCATTTGTCAAAAGGAGAAACCATCGCCGTCATCTTACTGGGGAAGGGTTGTAGCTATAAATAAAGTACAACAATAAAAAAATCCCCCAAGGTTTCAATTTTCCCACGCCACGGAATCGCCGATAGTTTTTTGAAGAATGTATTTGATATACGTGAAAATTTCACCTTTTGAACCCTAGCGGCCACTTTTCCGGCCAGGAACATGATACGTCATAACGCCAATATATAGGATGGCTGTTCAGTAAATGTGTGGAGTAGACCCGTCAATATTTTCAACGTACAATCCCAAGGCTGCACGTTGAAAATATTGATAGGTCGACCCAAAATAATGAATATGGACTCTTCCAAGTTCTACTGAACTGGCATGGAAGATACCACTAGAGTTCAAAGGGTTATGTAGATAAGGTGCGCATATTTCGCGTACGACAATATATTTTAATTATTGACAAAAATTAGTGCCGAGATTGGAAATTTGATACCGTAACAGTATCTCGACAGGATGAATAACGTCACGACCCGACATCAAGCGATTTGGTGTAGAACTAGTCGATCTATGCTCCATGGAGTGCAATGGCAGCGTACGGAGGTGTGTCTTGTGTGTCCTCCAATATACCACCTGGTCATCTGTAATTGTAAACAATTTGACCACTGTATGAGGGATGATAGGGGGTTGTTTTGGTTTTAGTTATTTGCAGTTGTTCGCAAAGGCATATGAAGACTTCTTCAAAGAAAAATGAGTTTTAAGGTAAAAGCCAAAAGTGAGAGAAAAATGTCTAATACATTGAGAGAGAGGGGGAGAGCGAGATAGAGAGAGGGGGGGGGGGAGAGAGAAGGTGTGTGAGACAGACAGACAGACAGACAGAGCCAGAAGCCCCAAAACGTGTCCTTCTCCACTATCTTTTGCTGTCAAGGCAACGTCAGCGCAGAGAATAAGTGATGTAAATAGTAAGAGTTATGGACAATTTGAAACCATGTGTGTCATTTATAGGAGAATAATTAGAAAATTAGTTTATAGATAAACACAGGAACTGCCACTCTGGGATTACTTCATGTACACCAACGGACTACCTTAACAACATAACCACACACAACTAGGTTCTTCTGCGCGTGTTGAAGATATTACGCACTTGTTGCCAACCGACGTAATGGGGTTTTCCAACACACACCGTCTTCAATGCTGACTGTAAAAATGCAAAATTCTTTTAATATCACAATTCTAGTTGCCAAAGAAAGATCATGTTCGTGCCAAACGTACGGCACGTCGTTGGTACACACGCGTTCAAAAGTTGATAACCTTGCTTGAACCGTGTTAATTCGTTGGAGAGTCTAGCAGTTACTAGCCGCTGCTCGTTGGTTTTCTCTTGGTACTCCATTTTCCGCCCAGCGTGAAACTGTCAAATTCGAAATACTCCTGGCCTGTGGAATTGTTCTTAAACCCCAATAAATAAATAAATATCTTTGTCGATAACGTACCAGTTTGTCAAAGCTCTTCCGATATCTCATTATTTGTCGAGTCGAGTCTAATGACCAGGCACACAAATCGAATGGCCTTAAGGCACTCTCCAAAAACGGTAACAATTTTTAGTGCGCACATTTTGGTTAGCAAATATATCCCTGCGTTTTAACAGTTAACTCGTAGAGTGCTAAATTATTTCTGGTCGGTAAAATTTTTCCACATGTCTTTGCCTTGTTAAAATTTATGGGAGAGTGTCCACAAGGTATTCTCCCATAAATGTTATCAAGGCGAATTCCACAGACTAAATAATCTACCTTTAAAAATAATATGAAGCACATCTACTGGGTATGACACCATTCAGCTGAGTACCTGCACTTTAGAATAAAGCCAAAATACGGGATTCCCGCACGCAACGAGTTAGGACACTTTTGAAATCGAACATGCAACACCCTATACTGTGTTTGCTTTTTGCATACTTTTGTTATTATCAAAGAATATTATTAGTGCAAAAATGGATAAAAAAATCTCTTCTTTGGAATGTAATAACACGACGAACACATAACATAATAGTTTACTTTCCGTGTTTTGTGCTCACAGAAAACGATTGGTATAACGGTACTATATATTTTCCAGTTGGCCACCATTATACAGTTAGTGTGAAAAAATATGATCGCATCACTTTGATTCTGACATAAGCTAGTCCCTATGCCAGGAAGATGTTGTGAAATTCAGCATTGAGTGGCACATGTTTGATAGGTAGTGTCATTAGAACCTAGAGTAAATAATAGAAAAATAAAATAAGAGTACCCGAATGAACTGGGTGGACAGGATATTCTTGTACAGCATAGGAAGATATTTAAGTTGAGTTACACCATGAAACACAGGAGAACTACTGAGAATTGTAAACTGTGTTATTACTACTTATTAATCAGAGTACTCATTGGTTTAAAAAAAACACCAGATGCGCTTGAAGGTGTGAGTTTCAATGGGTACAATACTGTCGCCAAAGTATTGATAAAACATTTGATGAAGTTGAGGAAAAGCCCTCTATAACGTCAATCATACCCAGTGAAACCAAAACTGTACTTAGAAAGTGACGACTGTTTTGGTAAGATATTTGTCAGGGTTGATTGTATGTTTTTCCTAATGGGAAGGAATTCTAACTTTGCACTTAATTGTCAAGCTGTTCTATTGTTCTCTCCAATCTACTTCTGTTCCTGCTTAAATTATTAACTGGATCTGGTTGGACTGACATGCACTTATCAAAGAGAACATCCACCAGGCCGACATCTATTGAGGCTTGGAGACTCTTGTTAGAGTATGGTAACGGACTGGTGGAGACACTTCCTTGGCTTCTTTGGCAAAGGGTGTCTCATGTTCACCTTGTCTGCTCGATGTAACGTGATGCCTGGTCAGCGGAAATACGCAATTCTGATCAAGACTAGCCAGGTTCCATTGGATATAAAAGCGCCAGCAGAATCTCAGAACAGACACCCTACGGCCATTGTTCACAGTCGACGCATGTGGGCTTTTCGGAATCTTGGTAAATTAGTGGCTGGGTAGATGGTGACTGTCCTCATAAATAACTACCATCATTCCAGTTAAATAAATTTTGGCAGTTTCCAGTAATAAATTGTATTCGTTAATATTGGTGACGATTGTATAGATTTTACCAAGTAAACTGATGTAGAGAAAAGTACTGCGGAATTTTGGAGCGATCCAAACATTTTTATACCATGATTACCTTTTCTACTATATATGAAAAGCCTATGACATAACTTTTAGCTTTACACACCAACCGCGGTGAATACGACAGCAAAGGAATTTCAATAGTTAAAATTTACACCTACAGTGGAACAACATCTAAGCTGACCTTTGGTGACGTCGACCTGAATGTAACGTGTCTAAATTTATCGCACGTCGCATCACGAAGAGTGAAATGAAAGTGACCATTATTTATTACGTTTCTAAATGAGTTTACCTCATAAGACACGAAAACTTAACAAATATGCACTATCTCATGTTAATAAAGCATAACTCGAAATAGTATGTTATTATGCTATTAAAATGAAAAAGGACCCGTTTGATTTTCCATTTCGTTTCGGCGATAAAATTGACAGCGGAAGTTACCGCCTACCGATGCCCGTGTAAATAAAAACAGATTCGCACGTATGTACGTCTGGTGTTCGGTAAAATCGAGAAAAAATAACAGCGGCTCTTAATAATCTGACGATCATGGTATAAATAAAATATACATAAAGTAGCTTGGTGTACCAAATGTTCAGCACATCTACAGGTCGGAACGGGAATCAAGCATGCCCCTATTTGTGTGTTGAACTGAAGTTTTCTGAATTGAAAAACTACATCAACGTTACTTTGTAGAAGATCGTCAACCCTTCCATGCCTGAAGTGTTTACAGCTCCGACTCCTAACGAACTTTTTTTACCAATCACTTTAGCGCTCAACCAGTTCCGGGGGATCCCCCTTCAACAGCAAAACCGTCACCAGCTTCAGCATTCAAACTCTCCTTCATTCTTAAAATTACTTCCTCCTTCAACATCAACCCCCTCGGCAGGTAGAGGTGATAATAATACTAGTGGTTCAGAAAAGGAAGACGAGATTGAATCTGTTTGGGCTTTCACACTTTTCTAACGAAAATAACTTCGGTTTTGAGAGGGCAGATTGCGGATGAAGTGTGTTCATTTTCTTTAAAATAAATGCGTTTTACTTTTGAATGCGTTTGATTTTACTTGGAAAATTTCCCGGTTCTCGGTTCTGAGGGTAATGTCATTCCCGTACCCGGTCCTTACAACAAACAGGGAATATATAGATCCCTACTCTTGTGGTATCTCATAGAACTGTTAAAATACCAAACCACAAAATATTGAGTCTTCACTGCTGAGTTTCTCCTCCTAGTACGCATTCATACGCTCTCACAACTTCGATTTTATATTTTTGACAAAGAGAATGAAATTGTAGAAAATATGTTTCAAAAGAGAAAGAACATAGGTTTGCTTTAATGGGAGCCAAACATGAAGCAAAATATCGTGTTGTTTGATATGTAATGTATAGAGATTATTATAAAAGTAAAGTGATCTGGTTTGTGGCATTCCGTCTCGTTGACGTGATCAGATTATTGGATCACACGATCCGCCGACCCATCACCGAGCTCTTTGTCACTCTTTTGGTCAGAATATGATCTGTTTATTATATGCCGTCATGGAAAGTAACCTTTTAAACGAGAAATCAATATAAAGGTAAGTAACGTACAACTGTCACTAAAACTACACTTATTTTCAACATGTGAAATTATGGGTACTTCCCTAAGTAGCGTTTCAAGGTTTTCCAAAGTTGACAGCATCATTCAGCATTTCATTCCCCTACATCAGACTCCGATTTACGCATTAAAATAGCAGTAAAGTAAGAAACCAAAGATATTTTGCTGTGATTAATAGACGTTAGTTCATATACAATTGGTTAGGAACAATCTTAGAAATTCACATTATTTGATAGTGTTTGTTTCACAAATGAAGCGTACCTAAAAACGGTTGGTAACCTGGGCGGATTGACGTTCTTCAGTGCCGGCCTCATTCTGAGACCAACCACATCTGATAGGAAATCGGAAAGCTACTCAGTGTAATCTGGCGATTAGGATTCGATGGGTGAAAAACACGGTCTATCATTGATATGTATATGCACAGAATGACACGCGTGTGTGAATGGGTTAATCAATATGGCATGAGTGCCAGCGTGGAAGGATAGAACGAGAGGCCACAGGCCTCGAGTTTTATCCTTCCGTGATGGCAAAAATGCCGTATCGATTGACCCATTCAGACGCGCATGTCGTTCTGTGTTTATTACACGCCTTCACATCTCCAAAAGCAATTATTACAAGGACACTCAGCAATTCATTTGACAACTATCAACAAAAAGAACACATTTCCATCGCCGACCAAATTTGCGAGGGGAACCAGTGTTACTATTTCGTCCCCTGAGTTCCAATGTGTTCTATGTGCCTACTGTCACATAGAACACATTGGAACTCAGGGGGCGATTTTTAGCTATTGGTAGTGATTCAAATTGCAATTGCGGTGCATGATTTGCAGAAAATTCCAGTGAAATTTCGTGTCTTTATTAAAAATAGTCCGTCAACGATTTCCGTTCCGCACATATGTGCGGAACAGATTTTTATTTTTCGCATGGTTTAGTGTTGCTGTACAACAGGTGTGTAATAAATAATAAATAAGAAGGAATAAGAGTCAGGTGTCAAGTATTAAAAAGATAGAGCCACGCTGAAGAAAAGTAAAGAAACACTTTACTTGATCGAGGGACAGACAGACGGCCACGCCTTTAAAAAGTAAAAATTAGAATATGGATTGAATTTTATTGCTAAAGGCAGTTCGAAGAGCCAGACAAGGTTGTGAAAAGACTAGGGAGAACATGCGAGCTGCATCCCCAAATCAAATCACACGATACCGAGAGTTTATGCTATTATCTTCTGTGTCCAAAAACATGCTATGTAGTCTTTTCAAATGTTTCTCATCAGTTGAGTTGCTCAGTATGGATGGGAGGGATTTCATGGTGAAAACATATTTCACAACTGGTAGTGCAGTTTTGTGCAAATGTGTTCCAAAAATGTACTTTGGGTGGAAAACTGTTTACTAATGGATTTTAACGGTATACTGTTGTATTTATTTATTTATTTATTTATTTATTTATTTATTTATTTATTTATTTATTTATTGGTACTTAACGCCACAGCAACAGCGAAGGCTATATCATGGCGAGAGAAGGTGGAGAGTAAAACATGTTATTGTCAAGTATGAAGTAAAAATATGGAATGAAAATATAAAATAACTACAAAAGAAATGTCAAGGAGAGGAGTGATGTGAACAGCAATGAGTAATGAGATAAGAGAAATAAAGAAGTTATGAATCAACCTGATGAATTGAGACTTGAAGATTCTAATTTAAAAGTATAATAAAAACAATTTTAAAATTGATTAAAAAGGTTGATTACTTTCAGAAATGAGAGTATTTTGTGCATGATTGTGTGGTAAAGCAGATGTCTCAGAGATCCAACATTGAAGTACAGCTTTCTAACAAGACTAAGATCAGTGCAGGGACGTGGCTAGAGGTTTCTGATCGGGTGTAGGGTAGTGAATTTCCAACTATGGGGAGGAACTGGGAGGGGATTTCCCTCCCGGTTCCTCCCCATAGTTGGAAATTCACTACCGAGAAAATGTTTTTAAAATGAAGCTATGAAATGGGGCATATTTATTTATTGGTGTTTTAAGGTCACTTACTTATGCACAATGGCTAATTATGACAGTGACAGTTTTACGGGTGGAGGAAGCCGGAGTACCCGGAGAAAACCACCGAGCAACGACGAGCAGCTGCCAGCTCCCCAACATCGTAACTCCGTACTGCAGCATAGGCAGGGTTAGATTGGTTGAAGACATGTGCACCATCGACGTGCAGTACGCCTTAGTACATGGCGTCATCATGCCCCCATGTGGACAATAGGGGTTAAGTGCCTTGCCCGAGAACACAACGCGGAAGTCCGAATCAATCGCTCAGACGGTCACCCAATTTTGTGCAGGCTTGTATGATAAAACAGATCTCCTAGAGACCCTACTGTGAAGTACTGCCCTCTAACATGATCAAAATCAGTGCAATAAAAAGAATGTGTTCCTCCGAGGGAACCTGCTGCAAAGGAACACATTCTGGTCTCATATTACCCTCTAACAAAAAGGAATGTGTAGGACGCGTGTGACCGATATGAAATCGCGTCGGTATTACAGGATATTTTCTACAAAGGTTACTCGATGAGTTATGATCAAAAATATTTATTCCGAAGCGATGCAGCACGATACTTTGTTGCGTCAGCCACAGAACTTTGATGTATTTACTGATATGTGGCTTGTAATCACTGAATGAAATTTTAAAATCAGTTAGAGTTTTTGTTGAAGCCTGTTTTACTGCACTGTCTGCCCTGGTGTTACAGGAGATACCAACATGTGCAGGTATCCAGCAAAACACGATATCATATTGGTCAGACCTGAGAGTATTCACCTTCTCGTGAAGTTCCAAAATGAGAGGGCCTTCAACATGGGGTTGGGTAATGCTAGTAAAGAGTCGAAAATATAATCGACTCGCTTTCCTGTGCATTCTCGATGCGTTCAAACACAAGTTGTTAACCCTTTACCCAACGTAACGGCCAAAACCGGCCAGCGCTATTCTTGAAAATCGCAAATTAATTTTCATTGTTTTTTCATTTTTGTCTCAATAACATAGGTTATGACCCCTCATTGGAACGAGCTCGTTCCAATGAGGGGTCATAACCTATGTTTTTGAGACAAAAAATGAAAAAATTAGTTATTCAAGAATTTTTTTGCAAGTGTCGTCTGCTTTTCATGTTAGGTAAAGGGTTAAGATGTAACTTCACCTGTGAAAATAGAACTTTTAATTGGCATTCTGATGGAGGTGGTCACCAATAGCAACAGTTGATGAGTAGTGAGGGGTGTCACTATAGGTACACGCATTTAACACTGAATTCCCCATACCCCAATGTTGTCACTATAGGTACAAAATTAACATAGGAATCTCCATAGGTTTTGTACCTATAGTGACATTTTTGTACCCAGAGCGACATTTTTGAAGCCAGGAAAAAGATTTAAAACAAAGTATGGAAATGTTTCTCTTTGTGCTTGTTACGAGTGTGTTGGTATATCTATTGATGAAACGTGTTCACGATGTGATAAGCACAGAGTGAAACACAGTAATTTGGGGTGCGGACTTCTGAGTCTTGAATTGTTTCAAAATCATAAAACACAAAGGGTACTTTTGACATTTTGTCTTTCTTGGGTGGTTTGTAATTTTGGAAATGAAACAATAATATTCGCTTTTTGACTAATTTATGGCAATATTTTACATCTTTTAAAACCCAGCGCAGAAGTGTTCTCGTTTTTGTTAGATATATTAATGAATTGCACCTTTTACATTTTCTTGACTAATTGACAATTGTTTTTTTCTTGGTTCTGTAATAGAGTTGTGTGATTTTTATAACAAGATGAACTTACAAAATCCCTATTACAAGTGTAACAATGAACAGAATGTTCAGATGTACAGGTTAGTGGAGAATAGCAAACACAGCCTTTGGGGCATCTATGACGTTCTCTGTTATTATACCCTACATTGCAATATTCACAATAGTAGTGACATCCTAAAAACCATGTGATTTTAGTGATGGTGTCGAAATGACGCTCATGGTGATAGATATGAATAACTTTACTCTCTTTTGTAGTTTGTGGTATTTCAAATAGGAACGTTTCATAGATAGCGATAAGAAAATTGTGGTTATGAGCCCGCCAAAGTGTATTTACAGTCATTTAGGGGAGTGCAAAAGGCAGAACAAAATAATGCAATGAGTATTTCACGCGCCTTTTCCCCGTGTGTTATGTTAACGGAATAACAATGCCATAACTTAGGTTTCTGTGTACATATACTCCGTATTTTAAAAGTTTTTTGTTTCACTGTCGGTAAGAGCTTATATGTTTATCAACCAAGCCTTCCATGGAGCCCTCTACCCAGTGACTGACACTGTAGTATTTAACACACATTTTTGCCAGCATAAAATGTTTTGAACAACCTACTCCAAGCGTGCCACTCTGGCGAAAAACATTTAACACTGAATTCCTCTGGAAAATTTTCGGAGTGTAAAAATCTGAGAAAAATGTGTTTCAGGAAAAAAAATTCCTGGAGGCCAAATTTCTGTTTGTTGAAAAAAGTATAAAAATGTGGGGGGGGGGGGGGGAGGGATGGTTCACACTTGTATTTGAGTTGACAAGACTGCGAAGACGTGTTTTGTTTAGCTGCTCCGAGGTTTAAAAAATGAATAGCGATCCAAGAATGGATAAAACAAATGATGTTAAAGGCATATACTACAAGCCAGACAGATGGAGTGAGGTGAGAAGATTTGTCAATGAGTTATATAAGTTGACAGAACCTAAAGATACATGTTCAATCTGTCAAGAAAAAGGACATTGGAGTTGGGCCTGCCCCAACAAACGAGAATGGTTTTTTTTGCCGTGTAAAAGGACATTATACGAATGAGTGCAGAAAACGGCAAATGTATTTGTCAACAGGGAATAACATGACTCCAAAACAGGTAGAGCGTTCACCTGATTCATTAACCACATGCTTCGGGTTTAATTCTATGCCACAGCTAAATAATACATCTGTGTTACCAAGTGTGGGGGTTTAACTCACACCCAAAAGTTGAAACAACTGTGTTACAAGAATTTAATGACAGTGATGATACTTTATTGTACAAATTGGATATACCTACTGAATCAAAGATGGAGGTTGAAGAAGAAAATTTATTTCCAGAGACAGAAGCACCTCCAATGGAAGTAACAAGAAAACGAAAAGCCAAGAAGGACATTCGACTTAAAATGGGAAAACTTGTCAACAAAGTGTGAACATTTTTCTGAAAAAGTGACAATACATTTATGTAAAATTTCATGGAATAAAAATTCGAAATGTGAAAATGGTCTTTAAATACTCTTTTTTACATCAGTGATATTCACCCCTTTGTCTGAACATGCATGGATGGTACAGCCAAGGGGTGATTAACACTGATTACAAAATCACAAGTGAAACATTTCACCAACTACCATCCCAAAAGATTGGCATCATTCCATGGAAGGTAGGTTTTAGCGCTGATGTCAGTCTACAACAGGAAAAATCCAGCTGTGTATATAATATATACTGCCAACAACCTGCCACAATATAGCATACAATTAGATGAATCAGAAAAAAGAAGTTACATGATAAAATACAACTGAATGAAAAGAATACAGTTGTATTCCATTGTGCTGGTATAGTGCAAACTGAAGAATATCTCTTTTTAATTTTGTGGTTGGCCTTGAAAAAGGCCGTTTTTATATTTTAAAATAAACAAAATATGTTTATTTTGGCAAGATTATTCCATGCCTCTTCCCAGCAGCTTTTAGGACATCATTTCTTGTAATGACATGTTGTGGGTATCCGGCTCTGTCAGTAGCATAGCAGAAACTATCTGTCATCAATCTTCTAAGAAATACCTCAAAAGCCCCCCGAACTTCATCCACAGCCAGTGTTGAGATTTTTCTTACACCACCCTTTCTCGCCAACTGTCCCTTGGAATGGCGATATGATCAATGTTATGATTCTACAGTCACCCTCCTGTGCTGCGGTCTCCACTTCAATGCTTATTTCAATTTCCATGGTTGACAATAAGAAAAATGACATCATGATGTCACACAGATGTATTTATAGTAATTCAAGGGAGGGAAAAGGCGCCAGAAATACTCATTGTGAAAATGAGTATTTCTCGCGCCATCTCCCTCAGACTGGTTGATTTTAGGCGTGTTTTTTTCCGTTGGTTAATTTTTGGAAGAGAAACTTTCTAATAAAAACTATTTATTTTTATTGGGGGAGTTTTTCCCCCAAAAAAATTTCATCCAATGGTTACGAGAGAGGGAAAAAAATTCTAATAGTATAAATTGAAAGCAAAACTTCTTCATTTTGTCATTACAACTGAAAAAATGTCAGAATTTGCAACCATAAATTTCGAAGACTTGCAGGCAATGGATGCGGGGTACTAGAAGTATTTTGATACTACACCCAATGAGAAAATTACAAGAGATGTGGAGGTGCAGACGGAAGAGACAGAGCGAGGGAAAATTCTCACTCTGATGGAGAAAATATTTGATAGTGTGGAGGAACTGAAAAACCCTCGAGCATTACCTCTAGGTCTCCAATTAGTTCCGTAGAAAATCACAGTTCCAGTGGGTTTTGAGATGTTGGAAGTCCCAAACCAGATCAAGAAACGGCCAAGACGTAAAAGAAAAACTGTTACCAAACAAAAATGCGTAACAGTTAGAAGCTAGAAGATAATGGTGAAGAGCCCTCGAAAGCCCCGCACCCAATACAGATGAGACTTGGAAATTTGGCGTGTGGCCAGGGACGGTATGGAAAAATATTGCCTGAATAAACATATTTTGTTTATTTTAGAAATATAAAAACGTCCTTTTTCAAGTCCAACTACAAAATTAAAAAGAGCTTTCTTGAATCACAATCACACAAATCAACAAAAAATAGGGTACCCTTCTTCCATTTTCATTTTTAAAAAAAAAAATATCACCCGCTGTAAAAAACGTAGAGTTAAAATAAAACTAGCTTTTTTTTTTGCTGGTGAAATGGAAATATTTCTACCAAGACCACCCAATGAGTTGTCCCTCCCTCCTCAGATATCAAATCTGGGGAGGGAAAACATCTCATTGGGTGGTGATGGCAGAAATATTTCCATTACAAAAAGAAAAGCAAACTCAACTATTTTTCCCCCTCACGCGATTAATTATCTTGAATCAAAAAATTTACCGCCAGCTCAAAATCCAAATATTTTTCTGGAAGCGAAAATAACATTCCCCCTTACAACCAGGCTATCCAGTGTGAGAAGAAAAATAGGCCTCTGGCGTTGAAAAGTTAGATGGAATTAACAAACTCCACTGCAAGGGAAAAAACTCACATTTTTCTGCCAGTAACAGGTAAATAATATTTTTTATCTCAAAAATCTGCATTCAAGTCAGACAGCTGGCAAGTTGACTCGGGGGCACGTGCGCGCGAAACAAAATTGCATCTCAACACTTAAAGAGAGAGAAAAAAAGTCACTTAGTTTATTAGTTTTTCTTTAAATACTGAATTCCACATTATAAAGAGAGTGATTCAAGTGTGGTGTGTAATTACATTTTGTCCACATGTATAATATATAAAATTCACATCCTTCCACCCAGGAGAGACAATTTGAGGGAAATTATAAGCAGGTCTTTTTTCACACTGCGATATTCCATCAGCTAACTACATTCAGAGTCCTGTGGGGATTCTATAATTTATAATGAAGAAATCATGAATTATTTCTCAGATAATTCTGACCACGGGAATGTTTGATTCCCTTACACCCGCAGTCTTGTGGTGGAAATTCTATTTCAATAGATGTTTCAAGTTTCCTAACCATAAGAAAATTGTGTTTATGACCCCGCCAAAGTGTATTTACAGTCATTTAGGGAGAGCAAAAGGCGCCAGAAAAATAATGCAATGAGTATTTCACGTCCCCCCCCCCCCCCCCCCCCCCCCACTGGTCAGATTTAGGCGGATGAAATACTCAATGTATTAGTTTTCACTGCCTTTCCACACTTAGATGATCCAGAATGTCACTCTTTCCCTCCAAAAATAATCTGGAGGGAAAGACTGACATTGTGTAGCAAAAACATCTAAGGAGTAAAATGATTCTGCCTAGCATGAGTGTTAAGTGCATGTAATAGCGAAATTAAAACTTTGACAAATTTTTAACTGGCTTGTGTGCTATCAGGATAAATGTTTTATTCATCACATTGAAATATTTTACCAATTTTCAATGTGGTTAAGGTTTGTTTCAGAACGATATCTCAGAATTGCGCCTTCTTTTGCTGAATTGGTATCAACATCTGTTACGGATTCAATACAGGCATAAAAGAGAAATTAAGTTTTTTTTTCAGTTTGGTTAAAAGGAAAAGCATTTAACACTGAATTCACCCTTCCCCAAGACTGGCACTATGGTGAAAAAACATTTATCACTGAATTCCCCATACCCAATGTTGGCACTATGGCGAAAATTTAACACAGGATTCTCCATAGGGTAGCTTGTCCCTCAAATGCCATTTTACCCATGACTGGCACTCTGGTGAAAAGCATTTAGCACTGAATTCCCCCTACCCAAATACTGCCACGATAGGTACAAGCATTTAACAGATACTTCTATTTTCTTCACCATTCTATGGAGAGATTGATTAATAAGCAAAATCCACATACTTGCCAGCATAAAGTAATTGGGAGGCCTCTGCCCCATGACTGACACTATAGGGACCAGCATTTAAGAGATACTTCTCTTTTTTCACCATTCTATCCCAAAAGTGAAAAAGAGTTAAGAGATACTTCTCTTGTCCACTATGGGTAAGAGACTGTATGTTTATCAACCAATCTTTCCATATAGTAAAGTGTTATACGGTTTAAAGTATGGAGAGATTGATTAATAAACATATATTTTGCCAGCATAAAGTAATTGGGAGGCCTCCACCCCATGACTGACACTATAGGGACCAGCATTTAAAAGATACTTGACTTTTTTCACCATTCTATCCCATAAGTGAAAAAAGAGTTAAGAGATATTTCTCTTTTCCACTGTGGGTAAGAGATTGTAATTAGAAAAAAAAAACATTTTTTTTTTTTTTTTTTTTAGTTTAAAAAATAAAAAAAAAAGTTTTTCTGACAGAAAAATTTTTTTTTTTTATTTTTTGAACTAAAAAAAAAAAAAAAAAAAATTGTAACAAAACAAAAAATGTTTTTTTTGTTTTGACAGAAAAAAAACATTTTTTATTTTTTAAACTAAAAAAAAAAAAAAAAAAAAAGGTTTTGTTTTTTTTTCTAACGAAACAAAAAATGTTTTTTGTTTTCACATAAAATTGATTTAAAATAAGTGAATAGCTAAGGAGGTAGTTAAACTGACAGCCAATAATTGGTGTTACTCTTTGAAGGGTCTAATTTACTCCTTACAAGAGTGATACGCGAGGTTTTGTTTTTCCTTATAGGCGAGGACAGGTCGAAGATTCAAAGGTCCATTTAAATTAGCAATGGTTACACTGAAATCATCTTTAACATTCTTGCTATTTCGATATTTTCAAATTCGAACTTTTTAACAGGAATTCCTGTGTAGTTTTTACATAGCTCAGATGCCTAATTGGTATAGGTTTCAGGTAATAATCAATTAATTCTGAGATCGCATAAGATCCCGAATTACAGTTTGATACATTTCCCCTCCCGGATGGAGTTATGTCACCTCACCATAAAAACGGTCCTTGTGCAGCTTTGTTAGGATGTAAAATTGTCTTGTTTGAGCACTAAGCACCTAAAACCATATGCTTGTAAAGAGTTTGGAAATCATGTAGAATTATTCAACGTAAAGGATAACCACGTTGAGTCATGCCGCAGTGCTAGAAGCAATCAGGGGTGAGCTTGGGTGGATGAGGATCAAGGACAGGATAGACTTAATGAAAATACCTTATTTATTTGGTAAATTTTCCACCTCACCTGATGGTGTAAAATAATGTTCCTGAGAACTTTCAACACAAATATCAAGATGGGGTGGAATACTTAGCTGAGAGAGATAATGTAGAACTATTCATTGGAGTTCTCAAACCTAAGCATCTAGGGATATCTGGGTAAAATAAACGTGAAAAAGAGGTCATGGGTGATAAGCTCAATTGGTGAGAGGGGTGAAATCGAGGGGGGTGGGGGGGGGGGGGTGATCCATACTTGCCGTCTTTCTTCCAGCATTGCTACTAACGAAACAAAAAATGTTTTTTGTTTCGACAAAAAAATTAAGACTTGGTTCTTTCTAAAAATAAAAGTATATATAATATGGTGATGTGCAATATATACTCGCCCAAAAAAGAAAGTGTGCATTGCAGAAATTGATCAAACTCCACAAAAATAATTTCGTAGGTGTAAAGAGTGTTCACCTGTTCATGACTAAGTTATATTGAACACAAAAACAGCTTTCCCCGTTAAAATTGCATTAACGTTAAATGACGTGCTGCACGTTTATGAAAAGGCATGTTTTGCACGTGGAGAGTCTGAAAATTCATGCAGCAGTGTGAATCCTTGGGTATTTAAACACTAAAGTAAGGCCTTCCTATCGTTCACATTCAAACTTGCGCTGCTGTTAAAAACGACTCCACATTAGCATGCCAAGATTAACAATGAATCAACGTCTTCTTGCCTGCCCTGGGTATGATTAGAGCTGGCAGAACACACAGAGAGGTTGCCCAGCATTTGAACTGCCACCATAACACTGTAGACGGGCTAGTCCATCGACACGCACAACATGATGACGTTCAAGACTGACCCCGCTCTGGGAGACCCAGAGTTACCAACCCTGCACAAGATCGGTATATCCATGTCGTCCATCTCCGGAACTGACAACAAACGGCAATGACGACAGCCAGGAACATCCCGAACCTGAGACGGATACATCCTCAAACAGTAATCAACCGGCTGAGAGAATATGGCTAACATCCTCGAAGACCTGCAATTCATCCTATTTTGACGTTACGTCATCGTCGTGCTCGACTGCAGTGGTGTAGAGTAGGGTTAGGGTTAGGGTTAGCCTAACCTAACTTTAGGGTTAGCCTAACCTAACCCTATTCTTAACCCTAACACTAACCTAAACATAACCTCAACCTAACCCTACCCTTACCCTAACCCTACCTAACCTAACCCTAACCCTATCTAACCCTAACCTAACCCTACTCTAACCCAGTTCCATGCTAACTTGTTCACTTCCATGAGGCGTAGATGCACAGCAGTAGTCGATGCAGACAGAGATCAGACCAGATATTGAGTGTGTGACTTTTGTGTTTGACCCTTAGTGTCTTTGACTCTCCATGGCACCAAGAGTATTCGTCGTAGCGTAATGAAATTTCTCGTGTTGATCACAAACTGATTCATCTGTGATTGAATAAAATTTGCGTGAATGAAAATTATATATATCTTTTTTTAGTGTTATTTTTTAGCATGCACACTTTCTTTTTTGGGAGAGTATATAAAGAAGCTCTTTCTAATAATATAGGTGGCCCTGAAAATGGTCGGCACGAAGCCATTTTGTGCAGCATCTCACTCTGCCAATGAGTGATGTTTGGGTATTTTCATCTCCTCTTCAGTAAAGCATTCTTTTTCCCAATTCTCTATTTTTTCACTGCCAAACATGATCGCCTTGTATATAGGTGTTGGGAATTCATGGTGTGTTTTGGCCTATTGTGGAATTGAACTTCTCCAAAAGGCTGTCTCACTGTCGCCATCTCTGGAAACTTCTCCAGCATATCGTTAAATTTATCACGTGGCAGGGCTGAGCTGCACCACTGATAAAGGGTAAGCAGAAAAACTCCATTTACCATCTCTCGTCTTTCTTTTAAATATCTTTCCGCCTCTATTTCAGCATCTTCATCTGATATTTCTCTGATTCTTGAAATATCCATGTTCTGTTTTTTCTTATTCCTCCGATCGATCAGATGTTGAAAATGTAAGCGAAAACCTTATCTCATGTTCTTTTTATCTGACATGCGAGGATACACTTGCAGTGAAGAAGTAATTTCTGCGCCTTCTCCCCGCATTGGTTAGAGTTACCCGGGTGAAATGCACATCCAATGAGCATTTCACCCGGGTAAATCTAACCAATGCGGGGAGAAGGCGCGGAAATTACTTCTTTGCTGCAAGTGTATCCTCGCATGTCAGATAAAAAGACCACGAGGTAAGGTTTTCGGTTACATTTTCAACATCTGATCGATCAGAGGAATAAGAAAAACAGAGCATGGATGTTGAAACCATAAATTTCGAAGATTTGCTAAATATGGATGCTGGTTCATGGGTGTACAAACTTCATCCAAACACACAAAGACTGGAGAGGAAGGGAGATGGATTTGAATTAATAGCAGCGGGGGTCACATCCCCCAATATAACAGTATCAAAGGTGGAAGAGCCTTCATTTCATCTGGTGAGAGGAGCACAGCCTTATCGGTTAAGGCTCGTAAAAATGGGGATCGTCGGACACTGAAAAAAAGATGTCCAAAAGAGAACAAAAAACCCCAGTCTTTTTCAAGGCTTCCCATATTATTAGAAAGAGCTTCTTTATATATTGCACATCACCAAATTACATATACTTTTATTTTTAGAAAGAACCAAGTCTTAATTTTTTTGTTGAAACAAAAACATTTTTTTATTTCGGCAGAAAAAATTCTGGAAGGAAATGATGACACTGTACCCTAAGAAAAATCTGGGGAAGAAGTCAAAAGATTCTCGATCACACATGCACAACGCAAGAACCAAAATGCATTTTTAAGTAAAAAAAATGCGTTTTGTCTCTTGCGTATTGATTCATGAAGCGAAAATGCAGGGAGATAATTATTCCTTCTCTAAGGCAAGTTGTTGGTAATTGTTTCAATGTGGTTAAGATTTGTTAGTTTTCAGAGCGAAAGTTTGACACCATGGTCTGTCTGAAAAGGGGTGTTTTGTAATTCACCGCATCTGGAAACGGCCTAACATCAACTACCAAATATTAAGCTTTTGAGAAATAACTCAAAGACATCTCTACCCTTGGACCGTCTTGCTTATTTGCCACAGATTATTTTCTTGGGATAACAGCGTGATCATTGTTTTTTCCCCCCTTACACCTGCAATCTTGTGGTGGAAATTCTATTTCGATAGATGTTCCAAGTTTCATAACCATAAGAAAATTGTGGTTATGACCCTGCCAAAGTGTATTTACAGTCATTTAGGGAGAGCAAAAGGCATCAGAAAAATAACGCAATGAGTATTTCACCACACGCCCCCCCCCCCCCCCCCCCCCCCCACTGGTCAGATGATGGGTGATGAATTACTCAATGTATTAGTTTTCACTGCTTTTCCACACTTAGATGATCCAGAATGTCACTCTTTCCCTCCAAAAATAATTTGGAAGGAAAGACTGAAAAAACATCTGTGGAAATAGTAAAATGATTCTAACTAATAATAATAACACTTTGGCCGGCCACTGATTTGTCACGGTTCTCGTATGAGAAGGCCTCCCTATTCCTATGCCTCTTCTCTCCTCCCAACACTCGGAGACAAACTGCTTGATGACATCCCTTGCCCCATTCTTCCCAATCTCTCCGATTAGCATATTAACTCTCCCCATTGAGTCTCCCACTAGCCACATCTCCTTCATTCTCCCATCCCACTTCCCCATTGTTAGGCTTTCCAAGAGTTCCTCTCCCCCTTTTTTGATAAACTCGTTAGGAATTTCGTCCACACCTCCCGCTTTTCCATTCCTTAATTTTGAGATCACCCTTTGCACCTCCTCAGTTTTGATTTCACTGCACACGAAGATCGATAGATTTTCCTCGACCTGGTTTCGGACCCTCTGGTAGGTTCATCATGCCCCATCGCTTATCGTTCACCTTTTCCCACTACTTGACTAGTTCTAATGGGATTTGGTCTAGCTCTTCTGTAACTCTGTCATCTACTTTAATACTCTGTGGGTTACTCCCTTTGTTACGTTTGTTCACCCATTTCCGAAATACGTTCGAACTCACCCCCCCCCCCCCCGACCTTCTTATCGTCCTAATAAGACTGCTATTTCGCACTCTCCGGTTGTCATCTTTAATCTTATTTACTTTATTTCGTGGCTGCTGGTATTCTTCCTTTGCTACCATGGCCTCATTGCTTTCCACCCCTTCTGTTTTTTTACTTCTCCTGTATGCAGCACATTTAGCTTTTCTACCTTTTATGGGCCTTTTCAGTTCTTCGTTCACTCTGTACCCACGTTCCCGTGTTGGCACCCTAATCTTTCCTACACTTTCCTTCCCGGCCTCCACTAGGCTTGCAACTATGGCGTCAGCCATCTTCTGGACACTGCCCCCATGTGTACGGTAGCAAGCTTTGGTTTCAGTTTTTCTTCGAACTTCGCCCAGTTGACATCCTGTTTGAGTTCCCAAACCTCCTTGAAGCTTCCTTTGCTTTTATCTAGGTTTTTTGGCCCTGATCGACCCTGTAATCAAGTTGTGATCACTATCCAACTCCATTTTACCCTCATCATCCACTTCTCCCCCTATCACCTCCCCCCATAAATTAATATCTGTGAGAATGTAGTCGATTATTGATTTTCTGTTGTTTCTCTCCCAGGTCCATTTCCCCTTACACCTCGCATTCCTGTCCAGAACCTTAAGACCGAGCTCATTTGTGAAGTTTAACAGCTTCCTTCCATTCCTGTTGACTTTCTTACTCCCAACCTCTATGCCTTCTTCCTTATCACCTATGTGTCCATTAAAGTCGCCCATCAGTATTATACCGAGACCCCCTGTTTTCTAGTTCATTGATATTGGACCTTAGTGTTGAGTATATCGAGTCATTCCACTAGGGTTTTACTTCCCTCCACCGCACAGTACACAATCCCAAGGGCAATACTTCTGTATCTCAGACTGATCTTGGTTACCCCTGTTGTACCAACTGCCTCCCTATTCCTATGCCTCTTCTCTCCTCCCAACACTCGGAGACAAATTGCTTGATGACATCCCTTGCCCCATCCTTCCCAATCTCTCCGATTAGCATATTAACTCTCCCCTTTGAGTCTCCCACTAGCCATATCTCCTTCATTCTCCCATCCCACTTCCCCATTGTTAGGCTTTCCAAGAGTTCCTCTCCCCCTTTTTTGATAAACTCGTTAGGAATTTCGTCCACCCCTCCCTCTTTTCCATTCCTTAATTTTGAGATCACCCTTCGCACCTCCTCAGTTTTGATTTCGCTGCACACGAAGATCAATAGATTTTCCTCGACCTGGTTCGGACACTCTGGTGGGTTCCCCATGCCCCATCGCTTATCGGTCACCTTTTCCCACTGCTTGACTAGTTCTAATGCGATTTGGTCTCGCTCTTCTGTAACTCTGCCATCTACTTTAATACTCTGTGGGTTACTCCCTTTGTTACGTTTGTTCACCCATTTCCAAAATACGTTCGAACTCGACTCCCCTGTCCTTCTTATCATCCTAATAAGACTGCTATTTCACACTCTCCGGTTGTCGTCTTTAATCTTAATTACTTTATTTCGTGGTTGTTGGTATTCTTCCTTTGCTACAATGGCCTCATTGCTTTCCACCCCCTTAAGTTTTTTTACTTCTCCTGTATGCAACGCATTTAGCTTTTCTACCTTTTATGGCCCTTTTCAGTTCTTCGTTCACTCTGTACCCACGTTCCCGTGTTGGCACCCTAATCTTTTCTACACTTTCCTTCCCTACATCCACTAGGCTCGCAACTATGGCATCGGCCATCTTCTGGACACTCCCCCACCCTTGTGTACGGCAGCAAGCTTTGGTTTCAATGTTTCTTCGAACTTCACCCAGTCAGCCTCCTTTCTGAGTTCCCAAAACTCCTTGAAGCTTCCTTTGCTTTTATCTAGGTTTTTGGCCCTGATCGTCGCTGTAATCAAGTTATGATCACTATCCAACTCCATTTTGCCCTCATCATCAACTTCTACCCCTATCACCTCCCTCCATAAATTAATATCTGTGAGAATGTAGTCAATTATTGATTTTCTGTCATTTCTCTCCCAGGTCCATTTCCCCTTACACCTCGCGTTCCTGTTCAGAATCTTCAGACCAAGCTCATTTGTGAAGTTCAACAGCTTCCTTCCATTCCTGTTGACTTTCTTGCCCCCACCCTCTATGCCTTCTTCCGTATCACCTATGTGTCCATTAAAGTCGCCCATCAGTATTATACCGAGACGCCCTGTTTTCTAGTTCAGTGATATTGGACCTTAGTGTTGAGTATATCGAGTCATTCCACTAGGGTTTTACTTCCCTCCACCGCACAGTACACAATCCCAAGGGCAATACTTTTGTATCTCAGACTAATCTTTACCCATCCAATTTCTTTTGACAACTAGCATGAGTGTTAAGTGCATATAATAGCGAAATTAAAACTTTGACAAATTTTTAACTGGCTTGTGTGCCATCAGGATAAATGTTTTATTCGTCACATTGAAATATTTTACCAATTTTCAATGTGGTTAAGGTTTGTTAGCTTTTCAGAACGATATCTCAGAATTGCGCCTTCTTTTGCTGAACATCTGTTAATTCAAAACAGGCATAAAAGAGAAATTAAATTTTTTTTCAGTTTGGTTAAAAGGAAAAGCTATTCTTTTTTTGGCGGTAAAACAGTTTACACTGCAAAACATTCACTGTATGTTTTGTAGTGTAAAAATGAAATTGTTTCTCAGGGTTAATGTCACTGTAATATCTAACGGTAAAATGTTGAAATCAAAACAGCTTACAAATACGCGAATGTTTCAATAATTTGCTATTTGTAGAATATTTTCAGCCGTAATGAGAAAATAAATGAGGGAAATATTTTTCTCTGAGTGGCGGAGTGTTGTATTACAAATTGACTGCAAGACACACATGCTTTGGAGTTAACAAGACTGAAAGACGTGATATTGATATTTTCCTTCCGTAAAAAATGTGAAAAACACTGATCCAGTCTAAATCTGACAGTATTTTTATATGTCGCGTGTTCCAGTAATAAATAGAAAAAAACTTCACCAGTCGGGCGATGTGTATGAGGTAGCAAGTTTTAAAAAAGCAGAATATTTTGTCAGTATATAAAGTGTATGGAAGACAAACCCACCTAAGGCCGTCAGTATAGTATTTAACACATTTTTTGTCAGTATAAAAATGTTTTGAACAACCTACCCCGTGACTGACACTACAGTATTTAACACTGAATTCCCCATACCTCAATGTGGGGACTCTGGCGAAAAAATTAAGATAGGATTCTCCGTAGCGCAATTTGTCCCTCAACTGCCATTTTTACCCGTGGCTGGCACTCCGGCGAAAAGCATTCAACACTGAATTCACCCTACCCCAAGACTGTTACTCCCGCGAAAAACATTTAGCACTGAATTCCCCATACCTCAATGTGGGGTCTCTGGCGAAAAAATTAAGATAGGATACTCCATGGCGCGGCTTGTTCCTCAACTGCCATTTTACCCCGTGGCTGGCACTCCGGCAAGAAGCATTTAACACTGAATCCCCCCTTCCCCAAGGCTGGCACTCCAGCGAAAAGCATTTAGCACTGAATTCCCCATACCCCAATGTGGGCCCTCTGGCGAAAAAATTAAGATAGGATTCTCCGAAGACTTTTTACCCAGGGGTGGCAGTAGCGAAAAACATTTAACACTGAATTCCCCATACCCAAATACTGCCACTATAGGGACCAGCATTTAACACTGAATTCCCCCTACGCCAAGGGTGTCACTATAGGTACAAGCATTTAACACTGAATTCCCCATACCCCAATGTTGTCACTCTTGGTACAAATTAACATTGGAATCTGCATAGGGTTTTGGACCTATAGTGACATTTTTGTACCCAGAGTGACATTTTTGTAACCAGGAAAAAGATTTAAAATCATGGTTCTTTTTTTTATAGAAAGATTCAAGCTTGGCGAACTCCATATGGGGTTTAATTCTGATTCACAATGGAGGAATATGTTTCTGGTGTCTTTTATAGAATTCTATGTTTTGAGAATCTGAGACACGGGGGTTTGATGGTTTAGCTAATAGTTTGGAAACATATTGTAGGGACAGTTTAATCCTGTGCTTCTTATGAGAACGCACCCCTGCCTCAATGAGCATTGATTCTATTGGTGACGTTCTAAATGCGCCCAGAGTAATTCTTATACCACTATTATTGATTGCATCAAGTGGTATGACTTTCTCGCGGAACCGTAAACCACACAATTTTGTTCTAATTTTGATCTAACAAGTGTTCTATACAGATTTATTATGCCCCACGTTTGTAACATCAGCCGTGATTGGTTAATATGACACCTTCTAAAAGTCATAGTACTGGAGTTTTGGGGCAAAACACGGGTACTATCGGAACGTTTTTCCCTGGAGACAAGAGAACGAAGAAAATGTAAGTGCCACTTCCATTGATCAGCGTCGAATTTCTCAACACCAAATGCTGGCTCCGTGTCCGTTTAGCTTTTTCAACACCGGTAGACACAAACTTACCAACAAATATATCACCTTCAGTGGGTGTGTTTTCAATTTTAACTGCAAACAATGCATTCAAAAGAATCAGAAATATTAAAAAACTCACTCACGTGTTGTTCACCACTTCAGTGAATCCTGAATATGAGTCTCAGTTATGACTTGTCACTCCGCTTAATTCTATCAACTGTTGTCCGAGAAACATGAATTTATATTCCATTAATTTAAATCACTTTTCACACAAGCATTAACAATGAATTATAACACGAATAGCATGATGCAGTTGTTAACATTGGCATTTGTTGATAAAGAAACTCCCAAAGCGAGTCATTTTCGAAGAGACGTCATTCGTTCGAAATGACGTCATGTTTTTGGATTCGACTACATTGTTGTTACAAGATCGATGGCTTGATGCAGTTAACGCTTAACAAAGAAAGTCATATTTTGTTCGGCATAATAAAATAATTAGAACGTTTCTTTTCATGTTCTATCGGTCGATAGTACCTGAGTTTGCTTCGCTGCTTCAGGTTTTATTTCAGAAATCACACAAACTCAGGTACTATCGACCGATAGAACATGAAAAGGAACGTTCCAATATTATAGGAGTAATATTTGTGCTACCAACAACCTTCAGAAGGGTCAGTGCCCCTTTACATTTAACCTTTAGTTGTTGTTTTGTGAAAAGTGAACTTCAGTTATTAAACAATAAACCCAAGAATTTCACTTCCTTAACAACTTTAAGAGGACCCCCATCTATTTTTAATTCCGGATCAAGGTGGTACCCCCGAAGCTTACTGAAATGAACGTATTTGTTTTAGATGTGGAAAATTTGAAACCATTTTCTGTAGTCCATTTCTGAATTCTGTTTACACACAGCTAAAGTTTGCGCACGATGGTATTCATATATTATATAAGAAATTAAAAAAGCCCACACGTCCATGTTGTATCATATGCTTTCTCTAGACCAAAGAATATGGCGACGACATGTTATTTTCTGGTGAAGGCCTTTCTTAAAAACGTTTTAAGCCGAACCAAATGATCCACAGTACTTTTCTGGCTTCTGAAACCACATTGAACATTCGTGCGTAGATTGTGCGATTCCGGAAACCAGACAAGTCGATGATTGATCATCCTTTCCATGGTTTTACACAGACTGCTAGCTAAGGTGATAGGTCTGTAATTACTTGGGTTGCTGTGATCTTTATCAGGCTTTGGAATAGGAATTATTATTGCTTTACGTTAGGAAGGTGAAAACTAGCCAGTCACCCAAATGTCATCAAAACTTGACAATAAAAGTTCAAGTGACGATTGTGGCAGATGTTTTAAGATTTCTTAGTGCACTTCATGGAGTCCATTAGCAGTGTCTTTTATCTATGCAAAGAAATTACTTAACTCTTAAATAGAGAAAGTTTCGTTATAATCCTCTGTAAATTATTGGAGGTAAATGTGATTTTTCGTTTTTCCAACTGTTTTTTTAATTTTAATACATTTTGGTTTACAATTTTCAGACGATGAATGTTTAGAAAATGCGGAGCCAATTTGTTTGAAATTTCCTTTTTTGATTTCATTAATGGGTTGTTATGTTCAGGTGTTGTACGGTTGATTTTGTACCTTTACTTTTTATTTTTTTTAAGCATTTTCCAAATTTTGTTGATGGGCGTGTTTTTGGTTAAGCTTTGAAACATAATTTTCCCAAGAACTTTTCTTTTTTTTTTTTTTGATTGATAAGTCGTCTCGTTTTTGCGCGATTTATACGTAATTTGTCAAAATTATTTTTAGTGGGTGACTTATCAAATTTCTGTCCAGTTTTTTTGCGGTCCTTTATAGCCTGTTTACAATCATTATTAAAGCATGGTTTGCTGAAACATTTCGAATTTGCCGAGGTTTTAGAATGACTGTATTATGTTGTGTCTGAGTGTATTATCCATGTTTGAGTGGTATTTGGAAGGTGGACGTATGGGCGAAATTGCCCCCGTGTTTCTTTTTGGTGATGTTTTACCTGGGGACTTCCCCTGGAAGGAACTCGAGCAAAGTTTGGTTGAGAACGTGTAATCGATGCACTCATCAACTGGCATGACCTCGATGCCTTCAAACATGTTGCTCGTAACAACATTTTGAAGGTGTTTAGGTATTCCATTTGATTCTTGTTTCTGTTTTTCTTCTTTTTTTTCTTCTTGTCACCGTGTTCTTGTTGTTTTGGGGGTTTTTTTTACTCAGATTTTGTTGGAGCCTGTGTGAGGATCTAGTTTTGGTTTGTTGGGATTATTTTGCTTCTTTTCTAAATTAGAGTTTTGTTCTCTGTGGTTTTCCGATTTAGGTATTTCTGTTTCTTATTCTTGTCAGATAGTTATTTTTTCAATTGTTTGGGCTGTTGAATTTGTTCGGGTAATCTGTAGTTCTGCTTGTTTTATTGTAAATGCTGTTACTAAAGATGGACTTGTTCCCTTGAGCCATATGTATTGTGTCTGGCATTCTATTGATTGAGTTTTTTTTGTGATAAGTTTGCAGCATATGAAGGTGATGATGTACACATACCAGGCATTGATGTTACGATATCTCTGGCCTCTTTGAAACTTACTTTCTTTTCGCATTTCATTTTCCGTACAGTTTTTTTCCAGACAGTGCATACTATTGTAGGAACTCTCATATACTTGTGAATAGAATTGTAAGAAATATTGTATTGTTTAGACCTATAAATTCATTCGCTAAATCTCTCTCTTTATTTCTCTGGAATATTCAGCAATAATGTAAGATATAAGTGGAATGATTTAAAGATTTATTAAAACGGTATAGCTATATAACTATTACATTGTTTAGGAGATCGCATCATTTCTGAGTGCATAACTCTAATTCAAATATTTAGCAACGTTTTTCTAGTAAGAGATCTTCAGTCTTTATTTCAAGCAGTTGGACTGTTGTGAGAAGAGAAATCCACTTTCTCCTCGATGTATATGATAAAATACAGTAAGTCGCCAGGCAGCAGTTATCTCTGTATATGGTTTGAAGACGAATCTTCGTGACTAGGGCTGTCACGGTTTTTAAATTTAGGAATCGATTAATCGTCGCAAATAATCGATAATAATCGATTAATCGTACATAGATGACCCCCCACCCCTCTCCCTCGCTTTGAAGTCGATAAAAATGAAGTTCAAGTCAGCTGACCTACCTCAAGTAAACAACGAAGACGATCAACTTTTATGTACATTCAAAGCTTTGATGTTCTGAACTTTTGAACCGTCAGTGTAATAATCAAGACCGGTCGGCAGTTGCGATGTTCGCAACTGCCGACCGGTCTTGATTATTACACTGACGGTTCAAAGATTCAGAACATCAAAGCTTTGATGAATGTACCTGGAAGACAAATGCTTCCAACGGCTTCTTGGGGTTTAACATCGATGTTCTTAACTCAATACCTTTAGAAACAATAGTTTTTTCATCAAATTTTCTTTTAATTATTAAACATCTAAAGCGGGATACAATTTACCGATTATTCGACAACGAAAAATACTAATCGATTTCGCCGTGACCGATCAACAATCGATTAATCGATTGATCGTGACAGCCCTATTCGTGACAAAAAACATTGATCAGCTACAAAATTAAAATTTACAATAACTACAAACAGAACAAGACCACTAATTGGAACATGTTCGAGTGTCTCGTTCATATTAAGGTTTATAAGGTATGTTGCCATGCAAATGGAGGAAACAAAAATGAATGACGAGTTTTGTTAACAGCGTGTCAAAACACAGTCGTTTAGTTAGGTAAGCATAATGCAAACACTCGTGTACAGACTGTTTCGTTATTTTATCACTAACTAATGATCCCATACAGCCGCAATGTATAATCCATTGGGTTTTATGACAGTGTTGTAAATTGCACACCAGCTAGGTAGTGGTGCCCGGCTATCTGGGTGCTTTCAAAAGGTCATGGTTATAAAAATCAGTTGTTATGAGTTATTCTCTCCCGGGATGTGAAATTCTACCGATATACTGGGCGGAAATTTATAGCACTTTCTTATCTGCACGCTAAAATCAGTTTTGTTAAAAATCAACTGGGTTGAGTGAATATTGATGTGGGTTGATTTCTAACTCAACTGATTGTAGAGTGTGAGTATATTTTTATCGGGCAAGCAAAAGATTGTGCCCAACTGAGTACTTCAAAGCGTGTGTATATTTTCGTCAAACAAGCAAGGGCGAATTCCCAATTTGGTATTTCATAATTTCTTGCCCAACCTCTGCCCGACGAAACCCATCATTTGGGGGTATCACCACCCACCCTCAGAAGTAATCCCATTTACGTTGCACAGTTTATAAAATACCAGTAAGAGATTTTCTGAAAATATTCGTTATTCCACTACATGCCAGTTCTGTTAACTCCTTGTGGTGTTCCTGTTGCACCAGTCTTTTTTCTCTTTTTCACGCAGAAAATAGCAACAAACTCATTTCGAAAGACGGTACCACTCAGACAGTATACAAAGAAATTAATAACATTGTTAGTATGCGATAACATCACAATCAACGACCATGATAGTTTGTGCTTAGCTTTCTCATGTTGGTGCTCCGTGGCCCAGTAAGTTAGACCAATCAAATACACGGTCACTGGTGCCGTGGTTAAAAATAATGTAGTGTTCAAAATAAGTACTGTCTTTGTCAGAGAGGACGTTCGGTTCTGATAGTTATTTTGAGTGTTTTGACAAACTGTAGAGATTGTGTAATTGTCCAATCTCTTTTTACTTTTCATTACCTGTATTACAATAGACATGTTCCCGACTACAAGAATGGTGGGTGGTATGAAGCAGAAGACACACAGGTCTATCCATGGCCAGATAGTGTGAAAGAATTTGATGTAACTTGGATTGTCTGAAGAGCAATCGAGAAGGTCGTCTAATCTTCCGCCAACCTTGTTTATGCCGAATAATATGTGAATGTTGATCGAAAATAATACAACCAGTAGAGCAACAATGATGAGTCCCAGTCTACGTTTGTTCCAGAATTGCATTTTTTGAGGAAACCGTATAGATAACGCTCGGTATACGGTTATTAATACCAGTGTCCACACCGACATATTTGTAGAAAAATAGAGGAAAAACACAAGGAACTTGCATGATTCGACGTTCAAATCCATTGGTGAAACTTTGAGAATCCATGATGGAAGTACGGTAGTATATAACGAAGCGTTGTCAGCCACTGCGAGAATAATGAAAAACAACGATATATTAGAACGACGCAAATGTCGTCTCGTGAAAACAAGTATCGAAAGTGAATTTCCAATTGTACCTACTGTTATTAAAATAGGTGGAACGATTTTCCATATCCACACACTCACAATGTACTCAGCATAACGATCAAAGCTTAAATGTTGTGTGGTATTGTTTGAGGAGCAACTCATTTGATTGGCAGAAAAGGCCATTCACAAGTAGTTATGACATTCCACTGAATAGTTCTTTTTCATCTCATTAACATTAAAAGTATTGCCTTACCAAAAATCAGTATTCAGATCACTGCATCTCAGTAACGCGTCATATCCAACCACCAGTATACAAAGGCATAACGAGAATTTCTATGTCACAACATAGGTGCATAGACGCTAACACAGTCTGTAGTTAAACATTTTTCTCCACGACGGTTAGACTAGGCTTCTTTGTTATTTAAGGCAGCAACCTGTAAAATAAAATTGAAAACTTATACACATATTTCAACATGAAATTAAATTAACAATCCGTCTACGCATTGGCTGCTAGTAACAAACATCTGTCTTAAGAGATGTGATAGACAAACCACGCGTGGAATTTGGTCTGCATTTAAGAACACCATGTACGAACGTATCTGCTTGGTAGATACGTATATAATTAAGGTTATGACGTGAATAAAGTGCTTCATCTGAAAACATTGTTCGCCATGAAAGTAAACTGACCACCGAAGGTGAAAGGTGTGGTTTTCTTTCCTGAAATGTTGGTGAGAAAGTATATGGAACACGTGGAGAATACACCACTAGCGCACACCGAAGAAGTGTTTTTAGTGCCTTTTTGAAGCTATCCAGAGTCTGTGGTGTCTTAAGGCGGTCGTGAAATACTTTAAACTCCCAGCGAGGTTCGCCGATTCCTTTCCATCGTACTCTTCCCTCGTTATGTTCTGTTTTATTCATTTAAGCATACAAGAATGTCTTTTTTATCGTTAACGGCGTGGTTTTCTTTGAAGAAGTGCAGAAGTGCAGAAAGTAACGTTGAAATTTAGCGAGAACAAAACTAGTCGATAATAGTATTTGTCTACCATTTACCTAAAAACGCAATCGGAAAGCGCAGTATCAGTAGCAATAAAAATGCGGCGATAAAACATCGTGTATCACTATTGCAGTAGTGAACATATGTCACGTGATGTCGCGAAAAACGAATGCACGCGTTTCTGACGACTTCGTTCATTGGTACTGGCAATCACTGGTCATTTCCGTCGAAAACGTGTAATGCTGCATTAAACTATGTATCTAGTTTGACCCAACATACATTTCATGATGCTGGGAATTGCACAATCTAGTGCATAAACAATCCACGATGTAAAATACCAGAAGAATAAATTATGAACGCCAGGAACAAAAGTCCATTAATTATTCAATTGGTAGAGATCAACAGACTCAACAGATATATTAAGTTCAAACTATTGGCACACAACTTAATACAAGAAACAATCACAATGATCGAATTCAAACAATAACCGTTGAGTAAGACAAATACCTAAGATGTCAAGGAGTAGAACACGAACATTGAGAATAGAGAATATTCCAGAGTAGCTCTGTTACAGAGGGAATAACAGTTAAACTGATACTGGCAGAAGGTGAATCGCAAAAGCGAAAGTTACATCGAGAAAAGTTTGAAACTTAATGCCCTAGTTGTTTTCGCAAATTACCCGCCTATCCCTTGGGCGATCTCATGAACTGAATTGAATTTGTTTAGAATTATGATTGTCCGACATAAAAAAAACATAGATGGGCTCAGTTGACTGTATTTTATCACAATGTACAATTTCATTCATATTAATAGAATCTCCCCGTGAGCCATTGGGTTGAGAAAATTGAAACGAAGTCCCATTTTTTGATCAGTTTAGTGTGGCGTTTGTGAGTGACTATTTTCGCGGAGTAATAGTTAAGGGTTTGTTGACCGAATGGTACACATAAAAGCGATCATTCTGCTTGCATAAAACTTTTTATCCAGACATTACTCATTTTAGGGAGGTCTCCAAAAACGAGTCTCGTCGTGATAAATAGATTCTGTACAAGCGCAGTGTTCACATATTTATCGCTGTGCTTATTTAACCTAACATGAAAAGCAGACGACACTTGTAAAACAAATTCTTGAATAACTACTTTTTTCATTTTTTGTCTTAAAAACATAGGTTATGACCCCTCACTGGAACGAGCTCGATGTGCTCGTTCCAATGAGGTGTCATAACCTATGTTTTTGAGACAAAAAATAATGAAAATTAATTGGGGATTTTTTAAAATAGCGCTGGCCAGTTTTGGCCGTTACGTTGGGTAATGGCTAGTACTCCTAACTGGTGTCCACTGGCAAACACCCGATGAAATGCTTAAAATTCTAGAAACAAATCGACTGTTCCAGGCTTAAAAACAGATCTCAACTGAAAGAAATATATTAACATTTCAGTCGATGACATATCAAGCAAAGAGGATCAGCAAATAATTTTATAGTGTTGTATGAATAAAATATTACAGAACTGGTCATGCATTTAAATTGAGGATCTTTAATGAGGCTCGATTTCATATAAAATTTCTGTCAGGCTGGGGTACGTAATTAGTCATATAATATGTTTTACAATTTTGAAAGAAATATAAAGTAATAAGTAAATCAAGATTTTATTTTATTACATGTAATGGTAATAAAATATGATAGTCTGGGAAATAACTGAGCAATATTTATTACTGTTTTATTACTTTTTTATTACAATTGAGATACTAGAAATGTTTAATATAACAATAACATGATTTTTAAGGGCTTTACAGTGTATTAACGGCTCAACAGAAATGGTTAACAGCCCAAGAGCTTATTAGCGGCCCGCGACGAAGTCGAGGGCCGCTAATAAGCTCAAGGGCTGTTAACCATTTCTGTTGAGCCGTTGATACACTATAATGGTCGACAAAGTCATGTTATTTCTATTATTGCCACTTTCGTACATCGCGCACATTACGATTAAATTATAAGGGAAATAAGATAAATAAATGAAATTTGACGTTTTAGAATTAAAAAAAACTGCGACACTAGTCACACTATCGTCTGATTTGTTGACAAACAAACCGGGTAACATGACTATCGTCTGATCAGTCTACGGCGAAATTTGGAAAGTTAGATGATGAAATATATCTTCGAAATGCGAACTATAGGCAAGGAGTTTATTCTTCAAAGATGTCATCACTTACTTTGTGTGTATCGCTTCATATATTTGATACATTATCTATCCGTGACACAAAGGGAAACACTTGAAACAAATATGTTAATTTTTTTTACAAATTAAACAAATCCGAATTGAATTTCGATCCAAATGGAAATCTGGAAAAAAATATTGTTGATCGGCTGAGAGATGTGACGTCATTGTCTATATTTAGACGTGTCGGGCTGTTATTGACGTGTTGGGCTGTTATAGTCAAAAACGGCCCAACACATCACATGACTTGTACTTGTTGAGCATTACGAGGTTTCAACGCCCTGTAAAACGTCGTTAATGTGCTAGGAACGTCCGCAAAAGTGGTAATAATATGTGTTTTGGGCAAATCATCGAATAAAATTATAACATATTCAAACGTGATGTCTCGATTTCATAGGAATTTTTTGTAATAAGTTCACGAAAATCTCCATAGCCGAGGTTTTCCGAGATTCACCGATGTTTCCCGAGGCTCAGACAGATTTTAGTGAATAAAATTTTATATCAAATCGTGATGAATTTGAGTTTCTTCCTATCGAGTAATGTGTAATTTCACCTCCACCTAATATAATGACTAAACTAGTCAGCACATTTCCAAGAAAAACTGCTAAACAATTTTTTTTTAACTTTTGTCTTGAAAATATAGCTTATGTCCCCTCATCGAACGAGCTCGTCGAGTTTGTTGTTATAAGGCATGTTTCCTAGGCAAAAAATGAATATGTTTAGTTATTCAGAAAAGATAGTTTTTGTAATTGTCGTCTGTTATATGTATCTGGTAAACAGTTAATTAGCTGTTTGGTGGTGCTTATGTGATAAAGAAACATGTACTGATTTCACTCAGCAAGGAGAGCCTGCCAATAATTTTACAGGGCTGTATGATTAAAATGTTGCTGAACCTTATCACAGATGGAACATAGATTCTCCCACTTTGAGGTAAATAATATTCTTTAGGATGAAACTATTCTAGGTTCAGTGTTGAAAGTGTTAAACGTTTTCAGGGCTTAAAATTACACGCGAATCCGCGAATCAATTCTCGTAATGATTCTGGCAAACTACACTGGCGCGAATCCAAGTGGATTCGCGTCAATTTACTGCTTGGATTCACTTTATGTATGATGTCGTTGATTCATGATGAAGTTCCGACCTGGGTTATCATGAAATATATAATTTTGAAAAACTGTCCATTGATATTTCTTGAGTTTGGTATCAAATCAAGTCATGGCTGCTGTAGCAGCCAAGACTTGATTTGATACCAAACTCAAGAAAATGTGAAGCATGTGGTAAATCATGGGTGGAAATTTTGACAACTTATTTTGTGATCTCACCAGCAACATTCAGCTAGTTTTTGCAGAATTTCATATCATTATTCATTTATTTATTTAAGGGTGTTTAAGGTCACATAATTATGCACAATGGCTAATCATGACCGCAACATGGATATAAAGTCAAGGGTTTTCAATCATTTATATCCCATGTAGCACCTTTTAGAGGATTTCCACCTCAATCATTGGCTTTACTTCCCGGGTTCCCACGGGGGATTTCATATCATGGTTTAAATGGATTCGCGTGAAAATATTTCGCGAGAATTATGTTAGATTCGCGTGATGCCAGACGAATTTTAAGCCCTGCGTTTTGACAGCTATGGTTAATAGTTAAACACGTATCTCAACTTTACACACCCGTGTCCGAGTCAAACCAACAGGACAAAATACCCTGATGACGAGAATGAATCGTAATACGCACAACGTGTGTATTGTATGTGATCAAGCTATCAGGACGCCGGTATAATTTTGTAAGGAATCCCACGCTAATATGGGCTATTTATTTATCCACTTGTCGGTGGATTTCGTACGCAGACTGTCGTTGATGTAATGTACCGTCCCTTCAGTCACAAGGGTGTGTAGATATTATTTCCTGCTCACGTTATAGATATTCGAATAAGTAAGTACTTATTCCACATTGCAAACATCACAATATTAACACAATTAGTGGAACTATATGGCGTAATCATAAAACTCCAGCTGTGATCAGGTTTAACCATTTGAACTCGTAAGGCCGGTTTTTTTCGGTCTAAGGCATCATGTTGTCCCATTCTTGTCTTATTATAAGAGGTCTATATACGGGGCATTGATGATAAAATAATAACTGCAGTCTGCAGCCAGACTGCTGCAGACTGAAGTTATTATTTTATTTTCCATGTAATTTGATATTGGACTGACCCATTTCACTTCAAGTGTACACAAAGGCGATACCATTCCAGAAAACGAGGGTTCAAAGGGTTAATACATAATGAAAATGTTAACAAATCACGTCTTGATTGCAAAACATTTGTTTGAGCTGATTTAAACAAAATAAATGTTTAAAATATGTTTTACAGTCAGTTGTCCGGAACATTTCAGTTGGTCGGAAAAACGAGACCTGGGTTCGTTTTTCCGAGGAAGGGGAATAATCCACACAATTCAATCAAAACACGGGTGATGGATTATTTTGTGCTAAATTTGTTTAGCGCTGGGTTAATGTCTGTAGGATACATTTTGGAATTTTCATTTGTACTGGACGGGCTTTTTCGGAAGTCTCATCGTTCTTTTCTTGGCATAAACTCGCCCAATCAATAGTTTCTGGTCGAAAACTAAGTTTTGAGGTATGCGAAGACTGACACGCGACGAATGTCTACGTGCCGTCGGTATGTTGGAAGCTGGAAACAGACAGACTGCAGTGGCTCAAATTCTCAACGTTACTCAATCGGTGCTTAGCAGGTTGTGGTCACGTTACCGTCAGACAGGCAATGTTAATGACAGACGTCGGTCAGGGCGTCCAAGGGCGACAGCTGTTAACCAGGATCGTTTCATCTGAACCGTCATCAAAGTGCCTCAGAAATTGGACAGCAGCTGCACCGAGAGACAGATGTGAGAGTTAGTGGTCAGACTATCCGAAACCTACACAGCTGGAATTTGTACGCTCGACGACCTCAAATAATTCCACGTTTGACTGAACGTCACATCGCAGAAAGGCGTAACTGGTGTGGAGCACGAGAGCGGTGGGACAATTGTCGGTGGAGCAACGTCATGTTTTCCGATGAATCGAGGTTCACTCTCGACTTCCAGGACAGGCGACGGCGGAACGAACGATACAATGGCGTAACCTTTAGGCAGCACGATCGTTTTGGTGCTGGGTCGGTTATGGTGTGGGGAAGCATAACCATGACAAGCAGAGGAGCATTACATGTCATCCAAGGGCGTGACACAGGGAAGTACTATCGTGAAAACATGTTAGCAGCTCATGTGGTGCCATTTGATATTGGACGTTTTGGTGAAGAGTATTCAATGTCGGATCCGCGCTTATCTCGCGAACCGAAGAGGACTTACGAGGTATTGAGGTCTTGGACTGAATGTGGTAAATTCTCTGACTGACCGCCCATGTCTTCTACAGCTCAGTGCGTGCAATGTGTGCTTGTCAGACACCCAACTATCGCTGAAATCACTCACCAGATTTCACAGTGCAATGCCTCAACTGTCTTCCTGATCAAAATATAAATATATTTCTTCAAATATCTCACGTTTATCAAATATCCCATACGTTTTTTGAATATTGTAATACAACAGAATCCCAGACGTCTGGAAGAAATGTGAAAAAATTGAATCCAGTGTTCACACTGGCCAGACATTGTTTGGTGACAAGTGGCATTTTTGTTCGGTGCCAAATTAAATGTTTTGGTACCAAGTGAAAGATTTTAATGCAAATGGAATCTGATTGTAAACGAGAACAAATTAACCATGCATAGACCACTGAGTGCTAAAAGACGTTGTGCACTCAAACACTGTTGTAGTTTAGTATTGCCTGGTTCTTTAAAGTATTTTAGTTGCAAATAAAACCACGATAAAAATATATATACGAAACACGTAAAATGATATCATTACCGTTCACAAAATAATTACAGGATTATTATTTACTCATTGTCTATTCACTCCAAATAAACTATACTACTCAAAGTTTGCTAAGCACCAAGTATATCCAACTACCTGTTTTACGTTTTAGTTGAAATATTGTGATGAAAAGTGTATATATTTTTTATTTAATTATATCTTTAATGATTTAAGTACAGAAATTAAGATTTTATTTGTGTTTGACATTATTTTTTAGCTTTTGAATACGATAACCATGAAATATGGATATTATTGGTAGGAATTTTTTTTCAATTTTCCAAAAAGTTGACGAAGCGAACTGGTATGGGTCCAATATCGAGTATGAGACCCATTACCGTTAATTACAGCTTGACAGCGCCTTCTCATGCCCCCAATCAGGTTCCTGGTGGTCCTTTGTGGGATGTTGTTCCATTCTTGGACAAATATGGCACCAAGCTCCTGGACACTTCTTGGCTGGACTGGACGGGCTGAATTGCAAGCTGCAACTCATTCCAGACATGTTCGATTGGATTGAGGTCAGGGGATCTTGCTGGCCAGTCCATACGCTCAATCCCCTCCCTCTGTCGGTACTTCCCGACAGCATTGGCAACAAGAGGACTGGCATTATCGTCCATCAGAATGAATCTATCACCCACTGCATACAATCTGACGTGGACATCCAGGATCTCATCAATATACCGCTGTGTTGTCAATCTACCACGTTCAAGGACACAGAGCTCTGTACGCCCTTCCCCGCTGATGCCGCCCGGACCATGATTCACCCTCCGCCATAACGGTCACGCTCAGCAATGTTGACTGAATGGAATCGCTCTCCTGGTCTTCTCCACACCCTAGAACGCCTATCTGTGTGGTTCAGGCAGTATCTTGACTCATCTGTAAAAAGGACAGGTCGCCGGTCTTCCCTCGTCCATCCAACGTGGTCTATGGCCCATTCATATCGTGCCTGGCGTTGGTTCTGGGACAGCGGAATGCGAATACATGGTCTTCTCGATCGGAGACCACGTTTATGTAACCTTGCTCGGATAGTTTGCGTCGAAACATTTACCCCAGATGCATTCTGAAGGTCACTGCGAAGCCGGGGGGCTGTGGCAAAGCGGTTCCTACGGGCCTGAATGATCAAAAATCGGTCTTCAGCTGCAGATGTTGCCCTGTCTCTGCCACCACCATGCCGTCTTACTAGTGTGCCATACTGCTGAAATCTTGTCCAAGCTCTGGTGATCACCGTATGGTGCACACCAAAGGTTTCACCAACCTGACGATGGGTAGCCCCTTGCTCCACCATCCCTACAGCCCGCCACATTTCTGCTTCTGATAAATGTCTTCTTACATTTGCATTCGCCATATTCAATCATTAAATCACACGGGTTTGTGTTGAAATGAAGATTGAATACCCTACACATGTCATGTACATGTTGACAGTACACGAAAACATCATGAAAATCAAGGGATACATGCTTTCCATGACTGTCACGAGACGTCTGCCTGTCAAGAGAGTAATGTAAACACTGGGGACCATCTCAATACACTCCTCAATCATATCCACCAAAAATGTCGTAAATATGCCACAAGCAAATTTCACAATGATGTGTCAAATATTTGGTGCTTAGCAAACTTTGAGTAGTATATTAGTAAATAATGTATTATTAAATCATCAAACGAAGCTGTCTAGACTAGTGTTCAACCGATTACCAAAAATGGTCGCTGACCGATTACCGGTTATTTAAGCTCACAGTCGGCCGATCCTGATGCCGATTGCGATGGTAATACCGTACACTACTGGACAAGTCGAGGCTCGAAAGAACTACATAAAACTGAAGAGTTTTCACAGTGTTAACCTTCGTTGATTGGAGTTGCAGTAAAGTTACCAGTCGCGCACACTTGGGCGATAAGCGTGGCTCTCAGAGCCACGTTTATCGCCCAAGTGTGTGCGACTGGTAATTTTACTGTGATCTGAGTCAATGGAGTGCAGCCTTCACTTTTCCGGTATGAACTGGCGATTGCCGCAAGTACGCTCAATTGTTAGCTTTAATTTAAACACTATTTTTTGATAGAAACACTGCAATTGCATACCATATAGTTTTCAACAATAACAAAAAAAAAACCAAAACACACAGATACAATTTTAAGATAATGGATGCAGTATACAGTTAAACGAATAAATGAAGAAAAATGATGAAGGGGTTCGACAGAAAGCTTAATGCTTATATTAGTCGTCTCCCGAATTGTTAGCTTTACATGCCGTGTAACTTGTATAACCCGTAAAGGGGCGTCCAGAGAGATTAAGAATACGCATTGCGGTTGTTTCTCAACTTTATTGAATGGCATCATTGACATCATTTTATATTAACAATTATTGAACAATTGCAGAAGATAATAAAATGCTGTTAATGAATCATCACAACATGCTTGGTAACAATCGGTTGAACCGATGTTCCGGGAGCCACTGCCGTTATCATCCGATTGCCCACAATCGTTCCGATAATCGGTTGAACACTAGTCTAGACTTATTGCGATCGTTAGGCTTTTTTGTTTCTTTTTTGTTTCTTTTTCGCCAGACAAAAATTTATGTTACATTTCCTTGACCTAAACACAAAAATTAGGTACAGAGATCAGAAATATGACCCCGGTTGCCTACATGGGGGCACGATGACGCTGTGTACTAAGGCGTACTGCACATCGATGGCACGCATGTCTTCTGTGCCGCGGTTTAGCCTATTTTGACATATTTCATTAAAAACGAGCGAAGGATACCGAATTGTTCAGCAGCTGAGACAGAAAATGGCGATGGCACCTTCCCCTCATTGTTTGGATGTTTCGTCGTTGGCCGTGCTTCGTTAAATCACTTCTGGAAATTCGCTTTGAGATTTCAAAACCTTCTTATCTGGCACTGTCTATTGATGAAAATTCAAGATTTAGTGTCAGATAAATCACAAAGTCACATTTTTGACTGCCGACTGTTTGCTTATTGGGACGTTTTAGTGGGCAGATTACTCAACGTAACGGCCAAAACCGGCCAGCGCTATTCTCAAAACTCGCCAATTAATTTTCATTATTTTTTTTATTTTTTGTCTCAAAAACATAGGTTATGACCCCTCATTGGAACGAGCTCGTTAGTTATTCAAGAATATTTTTTGCAAGTGTCGTCTGCTTTTCATGTTAGGTAAATAGGATCTATAAAGAAATCCAGATAGAGACTTGTACAGTAAACTCCATCAGAGTAGACAGTAGGCGTGATCCAATTTTGATCCTAGCTTGCAAGAAAATACCACTTCAGTCAAAGCCTTCATCCAAACTCCACAAGCGAAGTCAACGACATGTTTAATGTCCAAAAATTACATGTATTGTCATCTTTCAGTCAATTACGATCCAAATATATGCAGGTGATGTGATATAGAGAGAGGGGGGGGGGGGGGGGGGAACTAGAATCGCGCCCTATTTTTCTTAACTGTTGGTATATGACACACTTACAAAAAATAAGAGACCCGTATTTTTTTTTAGTTGATCTGATGCTGTTTCCGCATATTATGACGCCTGGGATGTTGGAGACCACTGTGATCAGAGTTTACTTGTGACACAACCAAAATCGGTTGCAAACCTATGGGTGTTAGAGGAAAGAAATATCACAGTTAGATGTACTGAGGCATGTTGCAGTGCTATATGCAGTTTCCGGTTCTATCCGCTGGAATCACAGTGGTTCACGACATCATCAAAAAGGACGACAGAACACTTTTGAGGTTCCATCTCCTACCTTCAAATCTTGATTCGCTTCACACATAACACTAATAGGCGTGCCTACACACCCACTCCCTCCCCGGCCACAATGTTTCGAACAACCAATCCACGAGTGCGAAAAATAAATACTTGAAACACAACCCCTTTTCATGACATGTTTCTAAACAGTGATCTATATACGACATAAAGTTCTTCATTAACCCTTTATCTAACATGAAAAGCAGACGACACTTGCAAACAAAATTCTTGAATAACTATTTTTTTTCTTTTTCATTTTTTGTCTCAAAAACATAGGTTGTGACCCCTCATTGGAACGAGCTCGTTGAGCTCGTTCCAATGAGGGTCATAACCTATGTTTTTGAGACAAAAAATGAAAATATAATGAAAATTAACTGGAGATTTTTGTGAATAGCGCTGGTCGGTTTTGGCCGTTACGTTGGGTAAAGGGTTAATCAGTGTTCGACGACCTGGGTACCTTTGTATAGAAATAACCCAGTTGTTTAAGACGGCCTCAGATAAACTGTTCAACTCTAACCGTCCAGTCCCGTATAAAGGAAAGAGTGGTTAGAGTTGAACAATTCATCAAATAGATGATGTCAAATTAGACACGTTATTAGTGAGTGGATAAGTCATTGCTTTGAGAATAAAGCAGGGACGAATCATCCTTCCGGTTTTTTGCACGATCCACTGTGCTCCCACGCGGTCTGTGCACTCGATAAAGGTACAAAAATGTCGGGAATGCAGGAATTGTAGAAGAAATGTCTGAGACTACTATTTCTGCAATGTTGATGTCAAATTAGCCAATTTACATCTTTTAGAAATCAATCGCTTTCTGTTCACTTTTTTTACTTTTAATTTCTGGCGATTATTCAAGTTTTAAATGCAGTATAGGGACCCATTGGCGACGGTCTTGAAGATGCAAGATTCATTTAGTCCGGGGTAGCACTCTGTTCACATTCACGCGCCCTTTCTCACCAGCTTGAAAAAGGTCAAATTAAAAAAAATACCTCCTGTCATCAAACCGCTGTTTCTCAACCAATTCCCAAGAATTTCCATGCAATTTTCAGTCTTCGTTCAGTAATAGATGCTGCATCTTCTACCATAAAAAGCGATACGAATATCTCATTTTGTTAAGTCGAAAAAGAAAAGAGAGAGTGAGCATGCGCGTCGGTCTCAACGGGACACAAGCTCAGTTTCTGGACTTCTGAATAATGTGACCGAGTTCGGCAGAGTTTCTAGAATACACGCTGAAAATGTGAAATGGCTGCTCCCAGATTTGTGGACACAATCTACTCTGCACAGATGGCACTGTATTCCAAGTGTTCGACTCGCGCAGGTTGAAATCGGGTGGAAGTCACAGCAGTAGGGTTAACTTGCCTTCCTCTCGATGTTGAGGTGCACCGTTCGTATGAAGACTTCTACATATTGCTGTGGAATTTAAGAAATTATCTAGTTTTCTAGTATGATTATAAAAAAGGATTAAGCAAGACAAAAAAGATTAAGGAAACAAAAAATTTTTAATATAAAAATCAGATTTTATGGAGAAAGTGTTAATTCAGTTCACCCATAAAAAGGCCATCATTATACCTGTCGCATACAGATTACTAGGAAGTCGTGAATTCTATCTCGCTTGTGTCACCAGACAGCGATTTCATCCAAAACATATATTTAGGGTGCCAAATTTTGGTGCCAAACACTGTATGATTGGTGACAAAGGAATTATTTCATGCAATTGACACCATTTGCACTCGACAGTGTGAACATTGAATAAATCTGAGGTGCCTTGTTAGTTTGCTTTTCGTGACTCGGTCTTGATTTTGCAATGTTTTATTTATGAATTCACGGCGAACCGGTCTATAAGTATGTTATAATTAGAGTACTGTCAGTCTGTCACTGTATTTTGCACTATTTTGAAGTAATAGCGCATTGAGCAAGTGCACTTTTTGTCCCAATCTAATTAAATCTGCCTCATTAGCGTAACTTAATTGCTGTAGAAAAACAGCTTGCCAAACAATTCTGTACAAGGAAATAGAGATCATTAACATCAGTCCTACATTCTACAGGGATGCATGTATATGAAATGATGTAAATAGATATTAAAATTCGACAACATATACAAAATGAAGAAAGTGGATTATTGCTTAATCGCAGCGCCATATATTCTCCACTCGAAAAGTATTTACAATTTTTCATAACAGAACAAGAAACATTACGAACATTTCATCAAATGGACCACCGGATGCCAACCGGTGGTCCATTTGATAAAAGTATGCAAGTGCTTCTTATGTTTTATCCTCAAAAACTGTAAATAATTAGCAAGTGAAAAATCTATACAAAGTTGATTTACTATTAATCTACCCTCCAGATACTGTTGTCTCAATACTTTCGCTCTGTTTGATAGGTTCAGTTCGTGAATTGACTACCGACGTTACTAATAGCACATTAACCCTTAAATACAGATGGTATCTTCCATATCAGTTCAATAGCAGCAATTAGAAGAGTCCATATTCATTATTTGGGGAAAGATCAAGTATTTTCAACATGAAACTCTGGAGCTGCACGTTGAAAATATTGATTGATCCACACCACACTTTCAATTAACCCTTTACCTACCGTAACGGTAAAAACCGGCCAGCGCTATTCTCAAAAATCGCCAGTTAATTTTCATTATTTTTTTTTTGTCTCTAAAACATAGGTTATGACCCTCATTGGAACGAGCTCGTCGAGCTCGTTCCAATGAGGTGTCATAACCTATGTTTTTGAGACAAAAAATTAAAATAATAGTTATTCAAGAATTTTTTTTGCAAGTGTCGTCTGCTTTTCATGTTAGGTAAAGGGTTAACAGCCATCCTCCGTAACGAAATTATGTCGTATCATGTGCCTGGGCCGGAAAAGCGGCCTCTCGTGTTCAAAGAGTTACATTTTGCATTGCACAGCGCAAACGCTCTGTTGTATTTCAGACTACTTCATTCGTCTGTAGTAAGGAGCTCATTAACTAACGAGCATTTTTTCGCTAATTTTGACCGGACTTCTAGTTTCAATTGTATGTCGCAATCCAATTGCGACCAGATTGACAAAGATATCACTTGTGGGACCACAGTTCTGTATAGCCGCCGGCCAGGCACATTTTTATTGGAGTGTAAAGACACTTTTGATAGGCAGATTCACCTCGCGACGGATAATGTTACGAGTGGAGGAGTCCGGTTTACCCGGAAAAAACCCACCGAGCAACGGCGAGCAACTCTCAGACTCCCCAACGTACTAACTCCACCAACGTATCGTGAGAATGCAGAATGTGGTCGACACTTGTGGTAATAACAGTCATGGCGTAACGCTATGATTAATAATTCCATCTAAGATTACAAATAATATGATTTTCAGTATATCTTATGTCTAAGTCGATTTCTTGTCTACCAAAGGCAATGATAATTCATTGTTTATGCTTTCTAACAGCCTTCAAATAATGCATACGTTTCTGCATTAAATGCAATACACCAAACCGGATTTTCTTCTATCCAGCCTACAATTTTGTGATAACAATAGTGTCCTCTTTCTATCCGGTCACGACACATTTACTCCACTACGATGCGTGCTAAATGGATATGTGGTGTAGATAAATCGATATTTTCACTGTGCAGCCAAACAAAAGGCTGCACGTTGAAAATATTAATTGGACTACCCCGAATAAAGAATATGGACTATGGATACCACCAGGATTCCAAGGGTTGACCGCTTTGTAGCAATTGAACGATTGGACAACAATCATTATAGCTTTATAAGTAGCACCTCAACAAATTTACACTAAACGTTATAGTGGACTTGACTTCTGTGCTAGTTGAATGAAGCGGGCTCAGTGTAGTCTGTATAGATTTCATCGATGCCTATGATAAGTTCCACGACTGCAGACAAATACAAACAATAAAGGCATATGGCAAAAAACACAACATATGTGAATTGATAATAGATTTCCGATCTACTTGTAGGAAAAGATCCCATTTGAATGTTGTATGTTCGGAGTTAGCACCCAGTAACAAGGATCTGTCTTAGGACCAATACCTTTTATTATATTTATAAATGGGCTACAAGATGTTGCTGCTACAAAAGCCGACATATTTGATGGTAACTCCAAAGTATATCGAAAATAAAGACAAGGTATTGGGAAAAGAATCATTCGATGCAGCTGTTTGATTGAAAAAAAATAAACGTCTATTGGAATTCCATTCGACGATTGTAAATGTATCCACGTAAACGAAGAAAAAGAAGAGCAACTAAATGTGTATAGCATGCCTACATAGAGTGGGGAACAGATCGTCCCTTGAGTTCCAATGTGTTCTATATGCCAGTAGGCACGCCAGTAGGCACGCCAGTAGGCACGCCAGTAGGCACATAGAACACATTGGAACTCAAGGGACGAGATATCAATATAAATTGTCAACAACGAAAAAGACATAGGATAAAAATGGACCCAGACATGGTTTGGAACAACATAATTATACAAAATCAGATTACAAGGGAAGGCAAATACCGGGAATAATCGGAAGCCCCTTCTAGAACCCGAATATTGAAACCATCTTTATCACATAATCACCATCAAACAGATCATTGCGGAAGATCGTTCACAGCACGCCTAATAAACGGGTGACTTCAAAGTCAACGTCAACTCCACAACAAGTAGAAACAAATCCATCGGCTCTTATATTTCATTAACTATTTACCTAATACAAATAGCAGGAGACAAAAAAATATTTTCAGAATAATTGATCAATTTCAATTTCTTGTCTCGAGTACATATCCTATGACCCCTTATTAGAACGAGCTCGGCATACTCACTTCAATAAGAAGTCTTCAGCTGAGCTTTCGAGGCAAAAATGCAAAATAACACAATTTGGATATCAATTTTAGTAAACAGCCCTGACCAGGTTAACTCTTTTGCTGTGGAATAATCTGAGAAACATTCGCATTGCAGCTGGCACCTTTATACTTTCAATGGACGATATAGTTGTTCTTGGGTTGGACAGAAATGGTGCATTAAACATAGGAATACGTATGTTTCTTTAACCCTTTATCCAACGAATCGACCACACCCGCCCGCGTAATATGCTAATTCAGCAGTTGAAAAAATATTATTTTTCAAACATTTTCAACAAAACCATATCATGTGACCCCTCGTTGGTTTTGTTGAAATTTGTTTTAAAGTTTGAAAAAATGGTATTTAAAATAATAAATTTTGATATCGTATGCATTTGGTAAAGGGTTAAAGTCACTTGGACACACACAGTTGGCTAAAATGTACCCTTCCGTGGTCTACCGTCTGTCGACTTTAGTCGCCTGCCGCGCCAAAAGAGTTAAGTCTTTATGTAAGGAAAAGGGTAAATTACCCATTATGTGATAAAAGATTTTCCAATTCGTCACGATTTGACCTAAAATGTCTCAGCCTCGTTTACTAAAATCGAGGCTCAGATTGATGTTATCGAACGAGATTCAGAAATGCAAAAAAAAACAAGAGCAACAATAGTTTCGAAATAACAAAAGCCAGATTCGAAAACAGCCGAGACAAAAATACTAACAGTAGGAGTAGTAAACCACTTGAATAATCTGTCGGATTATAGAGTATGGTCCAAAATGGAAAAAAAAACGTTTAGGAAGCTACCTGATATATATAGAATAAACGCATAGTGTTTTCAAGTAAAGAACCTATTGTACGAGTAGAATCAAGAATGAAACCGGCGAGCTTCTGGCGAGTCAGTTTCATTCTTAATTCTACGAGTAGAATAATTTTTTTTATTTGAAAACACTATACATTTATTTTGTTTATCGCATAAACATTTTAAGGACAGTCACGGGGAAATCGTGCTGTTACTCGCTACAAAACACAGCGAGAAATTTGGAGTACAGAGGTCCAGTTCGAAGACAAGCAAAATTGCTAAAAATAAAAAAGGCGCAGTTGTACATTTCTGTCTAAAAATAATTCCCCTACAAACCAGAGCTAAACTTGCCAAAATACTTTATTAAATGAACAATGTGTAGTATTTTCTACTGGCTTTGTGTAATACTTTTAAAAAGGTTTAAAGAATACAACAATTGAACAGTTAATTATACTACACAAATGCGGTAGATGTCAAGTCCGTCTCTACTATAGGAATAAATTCTTTCAGTGTTAAACCTATGGGGAAAATTTATCACCCTACTTGGTGAATAAAGCAAAAATGTATTCAGGGCTTTTATTGTTCAAATAAACAACCATTTATGGGATAAAATACATTATGGTAGGACACACATCATCTACAATGTTACCAGAATATAGACAATGACCTCCTTCTGTCTCATTGTTTTCCAATACCGAAATTGAGATTATAATATTGCTAAACTTGGAAGGGAATTCACCAGCAGTGTGTTATGAGTTAACTATTCGCAACAGCCTGTAGTTTTAAATAATTGGATTGTCACGAAAAGACGCTGTGGATGGAGCTTTCACCCAAACATAAACGTTAAATTAATCTGAAAATGAGCAAGAAACACAACAAAATTGCATTTAATGGTCCTCTTGGTTCAACCCGAAGGCCCATTTGTTAAAACCATTGTGGTTTTCTTGCTTTTGCCAGCTACTCAGTTGAAATTCCCCTTCACACGTGTTATACTTGTAATCCACTATCCACGTATTTTTTTCGCAAATGATATCTCTCTGGGTACTCCTGCTCTATCCACCCGTAAAACTGCCAGACACCAGTTGACCCTGGTTGTCGAAAGTGTCGTTAAACCTCAATAAATCAATAAATATGTCGCGAATGGGTGCTAACCTTGGTTAACCGATTAATCACTTGCCCTGATTAGTAGCTGAATAATTGCCGTACCATTGATAATTTATAAAATTAAAACTTTACTCAACGTAACGGACAAAACCGGCCAGCGCCATTTACAAAGATGACCGTTCAAATTGTATTATGTTTTAAATTTTTGTCTCAAAACATAGCTTGTGACCCCTCATTGGAACGAGCTCGTCGAGCACGTTCCAGTGAGAGGTCATAAGCTATGTTTTTAAGACAAACATTGAAGATCTTTAGTAATTCAAGAATTTCTTGTGCAAGTTTCGTCTGCTACACGCAATGGGTAAAGGGTTAAGAATGACCATTTACAGCTAATGATACAGTATGATGATCATGCAAGTGAACAAGTATGTCAGCACTAACTGGCATGCTTTACTCTGTCTCATATAATTGTGAGTCAGTGTGACAATGTTTGCCTGCTTTGGAGCAAGTTTGTTCCTTTGTTAACCCATATAATACCGCAGTTCAAAAGTAACGGTTAACCGATCAATTACTTTTTTGATCGTTAATCGAATAATCTGTTAACCGTATCAAGTGTATCAATTGTGACGTCCCATCTCAACCCAAAATATAATAATGTCACACAGGGTGTAAAAGAGGGGGATCGTCAGGATTTTATAGAATGGGGTTTCGGAACACACCTCGCTTCCTTTCGTCGCCCCCCCCCCCCCCCCCATAATATTTACTTTACGGGACGTTTTATGGGAAGTTTAAAATAAAAAAGTAAATAAATAAAACAGTAAAAGTATTATAATTTATTTCACAACCATCAGTTTGAACTTGTACTTAGGCACACTTAAGAAAAACAAACGGCCCCAATCTCCGCACAGGCGTGGCACACGAGAGTACAAAATTCCAAATTTAAACACCACGGGTTACATGACGTAGTATCCTACATCCCTATATTATTTTCGACGATATGAGGGAAACTTCTCACGACCCAAAATCAATTCGCTAATTTATTACATTGTGCCCTCGAAACTCCGCAAAACACGATCAGTTATCAAACCCGGGAGCCTGCGCCAGAAAATCTCTAGCGCTGTACGGTCCAATGACATCTTATGGCATTGGGACAAAAACGCCTAGTATTTGCAATCGCAGAACAATTTAAACGGAAACCATTATACGACGCCTTTAAATTCAATGTAACGTCAGAAAATTGATTAACCCGAACACCAGCAAATCTCAAGAGCATTCCGACCCAATGATACGGTATATCATTGGGACGGAAAACGCATAGTATTTGCCACGGCAGAGCAATTTAAACGAAACTCACTATATTTCGCCCTTAAATTCAATGCAGCGCCACGAAATTTAGAAACCCAAGCGCCTGCACCAATAAATCCCAAGATCTTTCAGACCCAAAGACACGTTACGTCATTGGGACAGAAAACGCCTAGTATCTGACATGGCAGGACAATTTAAACGAAAATCATGATGCTTCGCGTTTGAATTCAATGTAACGTTACCAAATTAGACCGACACAGTCCACGTATAAATATCTACCCGAACTGCATGCCCTGAACCATATGTTCTCCATTCACATTCTGAGTTATAAAGAATCACGGCTAATTCATGTTTTTCCCCCGGGCACTAGAATCAAGACAAATTAACCAAACGACATCAAAATTATACTCACAAACTTTTATCAAACAGATAATTCATTGCTCATGGAAGCCACGAAAAGAACACAAAGTCCCATAAAACAAACTCAATCTACCATGTTAAGTACAATCTTGAGAGTCCCACCAAAATATTACTCATTCGAGGTACAGTTAAAACTAGAAGTCCTGTCATGAACTGTATGCTTATCTTGGCTTAATTGCGCATAGGAATTGCTCGCAATTGTGATACCGAATGGCATCCAAAGCACTGCCGGTTCTCCTAGTTACTCATAGTAAACACAGGCAATGTTTCTGCCAATGGACCTCCAGGTTACCCGGAGGTCCATTGGCTGAAACATTGCTTGTGCACAGGCCATATGTACAGAATTTGATAGCCTTACTATGGTCCTAACGCGTAGATTAACGCACAGATCGCCGTGCTATTTGAGCACGTTTTATGACAGGACTTCTAGTTTTAACCGTATTACAGTTTTCCACGCACGAGTTTTCACTGATCAGACATGTTCTGATCAACACAAGCTTTCTCTCCACATTCAATAAATATCCGCGCTGTGCAGGCAACACTGCGTTCTTAATTTTCAAAAGGCCAACTCTAATCCACCTATTTTAGACAGGTATTTTAGATATCTATAAAAATGCCATGGCCTGGACCACATGAACTCCACTTCCCGAGTTATAAACAATCACTGGACGGCTGTTTCATGTTTTCCCCGATATCAAAATTATACTCACGAACTTTTATCAAACAGATACTCCATCGCTCATGGAATCCACGAAAAGAACATAAGTTCCCATAAAACAAACCCAACCTACCTCGTTCGGTGCAATCTTGAGAGAACACCAAAATAATACTCATTCGAGGTATTATAGTTTGCCGCGCATGATGTTTCACTGATACGCCAGGTGAACTGCTCTTATCAACTCCAGCTTTCTCTCTTCATCCAATAAATATCCGCGCTATGCTTGCAACACTGCGTTCTTACTTTTCAATAAGCCAAGATTAACCCACCAATATTTTAGATAGGTACTTTATTATTTCGGTACGCAATTCAAACTGATTATTTTTTCATAACGCAAGTAAGCATTTAACCACTTCGATTTGTTTGCCATATCTCATTCTTGACAAAATCAGTCAGACAAGCCTGAAATGGTTAAATCTCTAGTTGTATTATGGGTAAAATTTGGTGCTTGAAAGTTAGGTATTTTTTTTTATCTCAGTATGCAAAAGATTAGTGTGCATCAAACCACACAGAGACACGGTTAAGAAATGGGTAAGAAATGGACAAGACAGGTAAAAATCGTTCAAACGTATCGATTTTTCAACAAAGTCGCATTGGAATAATATCGTCGCGTGAAAATTCACATTACAATTCTGAAAAAGACTGAATTAACGATCTGTCGCATGTCTCCAAATGTATTGTGTACAAAACGAACACGCCTACATCTGCAACAACAATGTTATCAAACACCGCTTTTGTACTTCTTGGCTGTGTTATAGATGAAACAAGTGACTCTGATGTGACGATGCCACGCCACTACATGATATATATATATATATACTACTCAAAGTTTGCTAAGCACGATTTGACAGATCATTGTGAAATTTTCTTGTGACACATTTGCGATATTTCTGGTGGATATGATTGAGGAATGTATTGAGATGGCCCCCAGTGGTTTCATTAGCTCTCTTGACGGGCAAACTTTTCATGACAGTCATGGAAAGCATGCACCCCTGGATCTTCATGATGTTTTCATATACTGTCTATATGTACATGCGGTGTGTAGGGTATTCAGTCTTAATTTCAGCACAAACCCTTGTGATTTAATGATTGAATATGGAGAATGCAAACGTAAGACATTTGTCTAAAGCAGACATGTGGCTGGCTGTGAGGGTGGTGGAACAAGGGGCAACCCATCGTCAGATTGGTGAAGCCCTTGGTGTGCACCATACAGTGATCACCAGAGCCTGAGCAAGATCTCAGCAGTATGGTACACCAGTCAGACGACATGGCGGTGGCAGAGACGGGCAACACCTGCAGTTGAAGACCGGTTTTTGATCATTCAGGCCCGTAGGAGCCGCTTTGACACAGTAACCCAGCTTCGCAGTGACCTTCAGAATGCATCCGGCGTAAATGTTTCAACGCAGACTATCCGGGCAAGATTGCACGAAGGTGGTCTCCGATCGAGAAGACAATGTATTCGCATTCAGCTGTCCCAGAACCATCGCCAAGCACGATGTGAATGGGCCATGGATCACATTGGATGGCCCAGAGAAGATTGGCGACCTGTCCTTTTTACAGATGAGTCGAGGTACTGCCTAGACAACACAGATAGGCGTTCTAGGGTATGGAGAAGACCAGGAGAGCGATTCCCTGCAGCCAACATTACTGAACATGACCGCTATGGTGGAGGGCCAATAATGGTCTGGGGTGGCATCAGCTGGGATGGACTTACAGAGCTCTGTGTCCTTGGCCGTGGTACATTGACAGCACAGCGGTATATTGATGAGATCCTGGATGCCCACGTCAGATTGTATGCAGGTGCAGTGGGTCATAGATTCATTCCGATGAACGATAATGCCCGTCCTCATGTTGCCCATGCTGTCCGGGAATACCGACAGAGGGAGGGCATTGAGCGTATGGACTGGCCAGCAAGATCCCTTGGCCTCAATCCAATCGAACATGTCTGGAATGAGTTGCAGCTTGCAATTTCAGCCCGTCCAGCCCAACCAAGACGTGTCCAGGAGCTTGGTGCCATGCTGGTCCAAGAATGGAACAACATCCCACAAAAGACCATCTGAAACCAGATTGGGCGCATGAGAAGGCGTTGTCAAGCTGTAATTAACAATAATGGGTTTCATACTCGATATTGAACCCACAACCAGTTCGCTCCGCCAACTTTTTGGCAAATTTGAAAAATTTCCTCTCTTACCAGTAATATCCATTTTCCATGGTTATCATATTTAAAAGGTAAAAAATAATGTCAAACACAAACAAAATCTTAATTTCTGTACTTAAATCATTAAAGATATAATTAAATAAAAAATAAAAACACTTTTCATAACAATATTTCAACTAAAACGTAAAACAGGAAGTTGGATATATTTGGTGCTTAGCAAACTTCGAGTAGTATATATAAACTGCTATCGGAAGCTATGAAAACTTTAAATCAAAAAATAAACGTTTAGCAACATTCCCTTGGATAAAACGCTATCACTAATTTGGTTGTACGTTCCCTAAGCAAATCCACAATAACTTACCGTCAGCTGAGATGTCCCAGTCACGAGATTCAATGCTCAGGTTCCAAAAAACCAAGTTTGGGCTGATAAATAAATGTTTAAGTTTAACGGAAAGAACCGATGGTATGTACATTCATGTTAATTTTAATTACAAACATGGTATCGACTGATATTGTCTTCTTCTGTGAATAAGAGTTCATTAATTCCATTGTTATGGTCATAGAAAAAGCTACAAAAGCACCATATGCCGCGAATTTGTCAAAATATTGACTCACAGATTTTCTTGTATTTAATACAGCTTGTAAAAGGGAGTCAGAGCGAGGTAGCGGGTTGATGTAATATATACCAACACAGTAAAGGTTAATTGAACAGCATTTCAGACTAGTATGGTAGACCCGTTTCTTGGTATGAATACTCGGAAGATACTTCTTGGGGAAATTAGTGGTTTATATACAATTTTTACAATAAAATGATGAATCCGGTATATTTGGAATTAACTTGACCACGAACAATCACGCCTCGGATTAGAACGTTGAACAGTGATTTTTGCGGAGATTTCCAACACAGTGTCTTAACACTGTAACAAACACTGTAACAAAATCAAATATATACAAATTGAGATTATATAGCATGTGGCGTAGCTTGTTAGAACAATTGACATAATGGTAACAAAATTATCGAAAAAAAATCTTTAATGAGTCAGAGGCGATTATTGGCGTATTATGAATTTGGGTATTATTGTTTCCGAAACAAAGCCTATGTTAACGAAAAGCCGATTTCAGACTAAATGAGCCCTAACCTTAATCTTGTTGTGGAAAAAGAACGTGAGTAGTTGCCAAATTGCCCAACTAAGTGTCACCTGCAAAAAGTCGCTGCCACACTAAGTCCATATTTGAGTGTATTAGCACTACACTTACTATTGGTTTGTGATCAATTCGTGTCATAGCCATTGCCGAATCTCTCCTGAGCTCAAGAAATCAACACAATTTAGTGCCTATAATAGAGTACAGTCGCCGTGGATTGGTCGAATTCTCCGGCGGGCAGTGATGTCCACGCATGCATTTTCCATGTAATAAAACTCAACATTAGCAACATTTAATTAATGAAGCACCGGGTTGTACCAGGTGCTTCATTAATTAAATTTAATTTTTGATGATTGATGATTATTCCTTTAAATAGTGTTTGGAATCTAATATTATTGCATCCGTAGAAATATTGCCCACCCGTGGGAAGCAACAAGTTCACGGTGCCCATACTGCACGAGAGCGCAGTTCAATCGTGTCAAATGGTGCCGAATAAGTGGCGTCGAAGACAAAAAGAAATCGTGTTCCAGACAATGCATATGTAGGAAACAAAATAAGAATTAGTTGTCGATTAAAAAACAACGATGTCCAAAATTATGTATATATAAAGCAATAAAAATATAAATAAATAGTAAATTAAATTAATTAAATAAATTCAAGGATTCAGAAGTTGTCATTTATAAAAATCAAAGATCCCAAGAAGAAAGAGGAGAGGTTCGACTATTCGTCCAGTTGAAGTGAAAAGGGGATACACGAGATTAGGGCTGTCACGATTTTTAAATTTAGGAATCGATTAATCGTCGCATATAATCGATTAATCGTACATAGATGACCCCCACCCCCCACCCCTCTCCCTCTCTTTGAAGTCGATAAAGATGAAGTTCTAGTCAGCTGACCTACCTCAAGTAAACAACGAAGACGATCAACTTTTATGTACATTCAAAGCTTTGATGTTCTGAACTTTTGAACCGTCAGTGTAATAATCAAGACCGATCGGCAGTTGCGATGTTCGCAACTGCCGACCGGTCTTGATTATTACACTGACGGTTCAAAGATTCAGAACATCAAAGCTTTGATGAATGTGCCTGGAAGACAAATGCTTCCAACGGCTTCTTGGGGTTTAACATCGATGTTCTTAACTCAATACCCTTAGAAACAATAGTTTTTTCATCAAATTTTCTTTTAATTATTAAACATCTAAAACGGGATACAATTTACCGATTATTCGACAACGAAAAATACTAATCGATTTCGCCGTGACCGATCAACAATCGATTAATCGATTGATCGTGACAGTCCTACACGAGATGCTTCATATCGGATTGAAACGAAGAGGATTAAGATATTCAATCCCATTTTGGAAACAAAGAAACAGAAGAAGAAAGAGATCGTCAAAGAACTGAAACCCTTCAGAGAATGCAGGACTCCTTGTCTGACCTCTGACAGATCGTATTATACACCATCGTAGTATAGCCCCGTGATCCTCAGAATGATTACTCTCCTCATTATTCACCATCACTACCAAGTTCTCTGGAGATACAGTTAAAACTAGAAGTCCTGTCACGAACTGTGCGCTTACCTAGGCCTAATTACGCGTTGGAATTGCGCGCAATTGTCATATCGAATGACATCCAAAGCACGGCAGGCTCTCTTGGTTACTCATAGCAAACACATGCAATGTTTCTGCCAATGGACCTCCGGGTTACCCGGAGGTCCATTGGCTGAAACATTGCTTGTGCACAGGCCGTATGTACAGAATTTGATAGCTTTACTTGGGCCATAACGCGTACATTAACGCACATATCAACGTGCTATTTGTGCGCATTTCATGACGGGACTTCTAGTTTTAACTGTAGAGGAATAGAGACTGTCGAGGAGAGTGAATCGGCGGTCAGCGTTGCACTGCTTATAGAGATGGTATATTATGGAGATTTGAGTAAAACTTACATGGGTATATATAACACAGTTCCCTTAGTTTCGAACTCGACCTATGGTATCTGTAAGGAATCCGACGGAAATCTCTACGTGGGAAATAAATGAGTAGAAATAGAAGGTGATACACTGCAAAAAATATAGGTTCTCTTTAGAACCAAAACTGGTTCTAATCTTGTCCCTGAGATGGAACCTATTCTGTTTAAACAGTATTTGTTTCAAATCAAATAAATTTATAAAGATTAACATTAAATATTAACAGAATTAAACATAAATTGAGGGGGTTTCAGCCGTAAGTTTAGAGCTTATACGAGGTTGTCTCAAATCATTATTAAGCAAAGGAGATATGAACAGTTGGCATATCGAACTAGTTTTGGTTCTATACAGAACCAAAACTGGTTCGATATGCCAACTGTTCATATCTCCTTTGTTTCAAAATGTTTGGCGATTGCGTTGAATAAGCTCCAAGTTTACTGCTGAATCTACTTCAGTTCATGTAATATTCTGTTATTTTTTGCAGTGTAGTTTGATTCTGAACGGAGTTTGTGTGTTTGAATGAACTCGGAGATTGTGGAATCTACTCGTGTTGACTAGTCCAAATTCCAATAATTACAGTGACGAGGATTCAATACTTATGCGAGATCCTGATTCATCTAAATCCCATGAAGAGGAATAATGATCCCAACGTAAAGAGACCGAAATCGAGCAAAAGTTACAAATGGAAACAAGTGGTGGAACCAATATTGGTCGACCAAAAAGCATTTGTCACATTTGTTTAGCAATTGGAATGGCTGCCAGTGGAGGTACAACTATCATTCCTCGTGATCCTATTGCGCTAATGAAGAGATTGAAGCTCTTGATGGCATGTAGAGAAGCCGGTAATATGCAAATGAGAAATGAGATAGTGAGTATATGTGAAGAATTGGTGAGGCAAAAGGTCGTAACAGCTGGTGTAAATCTGTCATTGAGAGCTTTAATAAAATGGTAAATAGGAAAAGAAAAAAGGGATATAAAATAAAATAAATAAATAAATAAATAAATAATTAAATAAAATGTTAGTTATAAAGGATTTTACCTCTATTGTGGATCTGGCATGTTGGATTCTATGCTGCAATCAAATCTTTTTGCAATTATTCAATGTCGATGCATCGAAACAGATTGTTTTGATGGTTGCAAAGGAGGAAAACAAAGACTGCAATGTCTATTTCCTCAAGATTTCAAGAACCTGAATCACATCTACGATGATCACGTGACCAACGACATGAGCAAAGAACAATTCAGGGAATTTTGTAAGGCGGTATGGGATCGAGGACCTTATATTTTCGTGGCCATTGATTTGATATGTTATAAATGCGATGTAAAATATAGGAGTGGTTTAGATCAATGTTATAATTCATTATAATTGAAACCCAATTATATTTTAAGCTCACGATAATACATATACAAATAAAAGTAGTAAATAATAAATTGAAAAAAAAGAATATTAAATTTAAAAACAAAATGTTACAATAAGAAAGGTTGTTAAAAAGGATGGCCAAGAATACAGCTGTGATAAATTACTTCCAACGGGGGCGCGGTGGTGTCGCGGTGGTGTCGCGGTAACCGGTTCTCGTCAGATCACCGAAGTTAAGCAACGTCGAGCGCGGTTTGTAGTTGGATGGGTGACCATTTCAGCGACTGATTCGCGCTCCCGCGTTGTGTCCTTCGACAAGGCACTCAACCCCGATTGCCTACATGGGGGCACGATGACGCTGTGTACTAAGGCGTACTGCACGTCGAAGGTGCGCATGTCTTCAACCAATCTAACCCTGCCTGTGCCACGGTGCAGAGTTCAGAGTTACGATGTTGGAGAGCTGACAGCTGCTCGTCATTGCTCGGTGGTTCTCTCCGGGTACTCCGGCTTCCTCCACCCGCAAAACTGTCACCGACATGATATGACCCTGGCTGGTAATGTGTCGTTAAACCCTAATAAAAAAAAAATACTTCCAAATCATAGTGGGCGATACCATGATGCATTTCGCTATGAAGTTCAATCCACCACTAGTCTTGAAAAAAAGGAGAAGTGAGAAGAGATACAAGATGGCACTGTTGCATATCATACTTTTCCCGAAATTATGAAGACCCATAATTTGCTCAAATTTTCTCCCAACAATGGAACAAATTGGACATTTTAAGTTAATGTGATGAATTGACGGTAACATGGTCTGAGGTTTGCGGCTTGGAGCTTATGTTCAACCGAGACGCGAAGCATCAAGGTTGAACTTACGCTCCGAGCCGCAAACCTCAGACCATGTTACCGCCAATTCATCACAATAACGTATATGTTCCAATAGACACTACCCATAGCCCAAAACCTACATCGTGAAACACGAGAGGCTTCTTTACTAAACTTGTGATCGTTAAAAGTTGCCTTGTTCAAGGCAACTTTTAACGATCACAGGTTTAGTAAATAAATCTCTCGCGTATCCACGACGGCACCGGATAAATAATCAATAGAACCAGATAAACTCATTCCATCTTAGTTCAAATCGTAAATCAGTTTGTAATTTAAACAACACTTCATCTGGAACACCGTCTGCTCCACACGTGAAACATCCAGAAAAATGAGACGGCTTGCTAGTCACCCCGATGATGAAGCAGTTATGAAACGGACGACGTCATTGCAAATATTTCGCGTTGTGACGTTAGACGGTAAGATTTGCCACTTGAGCCGTAAACATAGAATATACTAAGCGAGCTCTCGTCCAATCAAAGGAGGATGATTTTAGTCGCATTGGAACATAGATTCGTATTGTGAAAAGCAGTTATGAATAGTCGATTTCAATGATTTCATACCGAAGAGAATGAAGAAAAACAGTCACGGAGGTCCTTTAGAAATAGCTGCCAATATCAATACTTTGTGAATGATACCAGACATGGGGGTGACTTATTGGGTGGATTATATGGTTAACAGTACCATACTTTTGGAAGATTGTTGTATTTCAATCCAATTGTATACCAAGGTCATGTGACCTCAGAAAATGAGGACGACATTGTCACCGTCCAGACATGTTAACCTCCCAAAATTTTTTTCAGGGAGATTGAAGAAAATTTTCAGGGAGATGACATGATTTTCAGGGAGATTTTTTTTTGCGCGTAGAAACCATGTGTGGATCGATCAATTTTAAATATAAATTAATACCAAATTTCCCCTCCCCCCCCCCAAACACACACACATAACAGGAAACAGCCCAACAACAATACATCAAAGTAACATACGTCAACGTTCTACTAACTGGTGGTGAGTGACCCAGACCTGTTAACCTCTGGAGGTGACTGTCAGTGAGATTTTGATGAGCTCCCAGTGAGACTCGGATGCTTGCCAGTGAGATTTTTTCACGTGTGCAGCACATCAATAATTTCCATGTTACCCCCCCCCCCCCCCCACACACACACACACATTAAACATTCCACCCTAATGTGTTTTATTTGAACAATTTGTCGTTTCAAAAGCCAAACCATAGAAATATAGAGAAAAACAGAAATCAGAAATATGGATGTGGTCATGTGCCAATATCTGAGCTTGTTCCAATGACATCCATATTTCAATGGTTTTATGTACAAAATGTTTGGAGATATTTTCGACCTTTTCAGCACTATATCAGTTATGGCGCTGTGTTGAAAGTTTTGGATCCATTTGGGTAATTATGGGTACTTGCGGCGATCTGCGGTAACCTGCGACGATCTGTGGTGTTTAGGCACACCCCAGAGCCCGGTTGTTGTGGTAATTCGATCTTCCAAAGCCCAGCGCCCCACCTAACCACACCGGTTACTCACTGGAAGTAGTTGGTCATTTACGAAGGGGATTTGGAATGGGGTGATCATTTTTCAGTGAAACGTGAAAATTATGCCACAGCCAGCCCAGGACGAAACATCTCGGGGATATTTTGTTGTCCATTTATCACTACGAATGAAAAAACGTGCAAGTGCCGTAAATTACCAACTTTTTAAAGATTTTTTTCACCAAAAACATAATTTTTTTCACAGCCTGCTTTATAAAATTGCGAATCGGAAATTTTTCCCAATATATTGAAAATTACAGCAACTCATATGTTTGAGCCGTTTGTCTCCAAAATTGGCTATAATTATCTGAAAGTGAAATCCAAAATGCACAATAAATTTGTGCGTATTTTTGCACATTTTTCGATTGGACAAGAATTTATACGTATGGAATTTATTTTTCGATTTGACTGCTACCTGTATACAAGCAAAGGTGTGCCTTTAATATATAATCAATTTCAGCAATTATCCTGCATCTCAAATTCATTTAATCCGCCTGTCAAACGGGTTGCAATAATCACAACACGGCCATTGACAGAAATGAGAATTGGTCATCAGTTCTTACGTAAGTGGTGACGTTTCACACAAACTTAATGACCTTGCCATTGAGAGTAGAGCACATGCTTTTGTATTTGTAAACAAAAGCTGGTGGATTCAGTTTTTGTCTGGTATGTCGACTTTCCGGGAGATTTTTAGCTTCAAAAATGAAATTAGGACATGATATTCTGGAGTGATGGACGATCCATGGTGAACAATTATTTGCACCATATGAGGCAGGAAAAACATGAGACGGTAGTCAGTTTTGTGGAACAGCTGCTGCATCTCGCCAAGGATGCTTATGGAAAAAGCATTGACCAATAATCTTAAAGACATTGGCAGACTACTTTTGTGATGAGTTACACAAAAGTGATGTAAAAATGAAATTATTTAGAAAGGTGCCTTCAGTTTTGGAAAAAAGCACTTTCCATGGCACTATATGAAACTGGGGTTAAGGATAAAATCTGTGAATGAAGTGAGCCTGCCTAAATAGCAAAATCCTATACCCAGAATAATATTATCAGGACTATAGTAGAGACACTAGCCCCGATGAGTCAAGGGACATCCAACTAACGGATGTCAAAGTGTCAAGACAGAAACATAGGGTTAATGTGATTTCCAGAACAACTTGCCCACCCAGGCACATTACTCAGAAACAAAATGTGCGAAATCAGAGACTGGTAGAATGGCAAATAGTAAGAAAGCCCATTTGTTTTATGGCAAAAGAGTGGGGCATCTCATGCAACAATACCATGTTAAAATCACTGAACAGATGTGAACTGTGACAATGCAACAGCCAACAGAGGGTTCATAGCTGATATTCGGCATATTCGGTGTGGAAGATTAGGGCACATTGTCCGTAATTGTAAAATGAGTCCAGAGCATTTGAATTGGCAAAACTCAACCCCTGTGGGGCAATAGGTTGAGGTAAAAGGGTTAATACTATTTTGGCTTCAGAAGTTTGACAAACTGTAAAAACTCTAAACATGAAACTGGCAAATGTAAAGTAAATAAACCTGTCACGGAAAATGTAATTGTGACAAATGAAGAAGCTGTTTAAAAGCAAGGCATAAAACAGGTGCCTGTGTGGCAAAAATGAAAACCATTCTATTGACTGATAGACAGCAGAAGCAAAAGACAAATGAATCTAAAACTAATCAAAGGGAGAGAACTCGACAAACAAGTATTGCCTCTGTTAAAAAGGAGGAGGCAAGTAAAACAGATGTTGAGCAAACTGCTGAGCCTAAGGAAATTATCCCTTAGTGAAAGAAAGAGTTTGAGAGGTGTGGAAGTTCAAATCATTATACCCAATTTTGTGAGGGAATAAAGTGGTGTGACAGATCTTCAGAGAAACATTCTACCAAAGATTGTACACGAATTCTACTCAAGAGACAACTCACTGAACAAGAGTTGAAAAATATGGAGACAAATATAATTTTATTTACGAAAGATGTTGGAAAGGTCATCCTAGAAATAGACAGAACCTAGATCCAGAAAAGAACGCAGCTCTAGAAAGAGCTCACAAGTAAATACCTTTAAAATAAATGGGGAAACAGGAAAACGAATATGAAACAGCCTAGAAAAAGAAATTCTATGATACCCAAGACCGTGGAAAAAAATGTTGGCACAGCTTCGCTTGATAGCATGATGATCCATGTGGGAAGGCAAAAAATTCGTATCAGCACAAAATTTTGGAAAAAAATGAGAAATCACCTTGACTTGATCACCGATAAAAATCAACTGCCAATTATAACAGGAGTTTCTGGCACAAGCATCAAGCCCAGGAGACAAGTATAATTCTATTTTTCTATTATTGTTGTCTCATAAACTAGGAAAATCTCAACAGAAGTGTTCTACACTTGAGAAAGAGGCATTTGCGATCTCTTGTGCCTTGGACAAACTCAACAATTATTTACAGGGCGTACAGGTTGTCATCAAGACAGACCATGCTCCCCTACAATACTTGTTAACGAGTTCCCAGAACAATGCCAAAGTCCAATGATGGGCATTAAAAATACCCAGTTATAATTGTAAAATTGAATATTTACTAGGGAGACAAAGTACTTGTACAGATGTGTTGTCAAGGTTACGTGAAGGATTAATGAATGCTGATCCAAATTACAATATGGACAATATAAATACAGATAACGCTCTGGCAGTTGGGGTTAAACACAGTGATAAAATTGATAATAAGTGATTTGCCCTCGTGTCAGTACCAAACCAAAGTTCAGTCATGGGGGATCCCGAGAAAGTTAGTTATAAGGATTTGAAAATGAATTAAAACAAGAGAAAGATATAGGGTCATGGAAATTGAAAAGAAATATCTTAGTAGCAATACCCCAGCTAATATCAGTTGTAGATATATGTTGATAGAAGAAGTATTGTATTTTATTTCCAAATAAAACAAAATACTGCATTTTGATTGGCTGAGAGGTATGGTGAAACTTGCAACCCACAGTTACTTTTTTTTTCACACCATGGTTAACCATGGTGTAAAAACAGGAATATACAAAAGCAGGGTATATGGCTAAAAAAACAGTACCCATTTTTAGTTGTTAATTCATTCCTTCTGCTCGGTATGTTAGAACAAAAATAAAAATACCGGAAATTTGATATTTATGTGCAATAAAATATTACAGATATGGATGTCATTGTCAGTTCCGGTGCCATCCCTATTTGTCTGGTTTTATTCATTAAGAAACTTACAAAGTACAAATTTTCTGTCAGTTTTTGCCCATAATGTAGGTTAAAGTATTAAGTACACCAAAATTCATGGAAATATATCTATTATCTTTATGTTTTCCAGGGTGCATGGGAATTTACACCAGTTTGGGAACTCATACACCCTTCAGCTTTGCCTCAGGATGTATGAGTTCCCAAACCAGTGTAAATCGTCGAGCTCCGGGTTCTAAGGGTGGATCATGATGAGTTGAAGACGAGTCGTGATCTACCCTTAGAACCCGGAGCGAGACTCAGATACATATTTTGTACATCCACATAATGGTAATAATCATTTTATCTTACAATATATTCGGGATAAGTCAAGAATGTAGACGAATATATAACAAACTATTTATTGGTACGGATGAACAAAAAGAAAAAAACTGGAACTCACGCAAAAGGAACGTGATTGTATCTAACCCCCTGATACAAACATCTGTATCAGGGGACTGGATACATGACAGTTGCTGAGTTAATACAGACAAACTGCATGTTGATTGTAATGTACTAGCAGCTTGTGAAACATTTGATGTTACATTCTTCAATGGTACAGTTAAGGCCTGTACCCTAAATATCTCAAATTGAAAATGTGGTTAACTAACGGTACTTTGACTGAAATTACTAGTTTGTCTAGTGCAAGCACTGCTGTAGTTGTCTACAAATGACAATACTGCCATAGCTCTTTTATTAAGTTGAGGGGCAGTTGTGTATGATTGTCAAGCTTTCCCTGCAGACTCGGTAACACTGTTGTCAGCAAGGTTCGTCTTATGACCCACAGTGATAACTTTTCATCTGCTAATATATCCATCTGTTCACGCGTATCGCGCATATACACTTAAGCTGTGTAATCATCATCTTAATCTATGTCAATACCATTTCTAGCTGATAAAACGCTTGAGTAAAATGTTTTATTACTTTCCCAAGTATGCTTTACTGGGATTTCCCGGTTTGATAATAAACGATCACTCAACTAGTTAGTTCCGACTATATATTTATTTATTTATTTATTTATTTATTTATTGATATTTAAGGTCACATAGTTATGCACAATGGCTAATCATGACCGTGACAATTTTACGGGTGGAGGAAGCCGGAGTACCCGGAGAGAACCACCGAGCAACGACGAGCAGCTGCCAGCTCCCCAACATCGTAACTCCGCACTGCAGCACAGGCAGGGTTAGATTGGTTGAAGACATGCGTACCATCGACATGCAGTACGCCTTAGTACACGGCGTCATCGTGCCCCCACGCGGGCAATGGAGATGAAGTGTCTTGCCCAAGGACACAACGCGGTTGCCGCAGGTGAGATTCGAACCGAGGACCTCTCGGCTTGCAGCCTGCAACCTCCTGAGCCACCGCGCTCCCCGTTAGTTCCGACTGTGATGCCTCAAGTGTCGATTGTGGTACTTAAGTTTAGATATCTGAACAGGTTTTCGATATACCAGTATACCGCGGTATTTTTTTGAATACCGATACCGGTATTCTGTTTTGAATATCGTGCAGCTCTAGTCAAAACAGATGCTGTTATAAACTGTATCCAATCCCTTCATTTTGCCAACAGGTCAAGAAATGGAGGAATATAGTAAGATAAATTGGTTAAAATCTTATTTAAAAAAAAATAGGTAAAACTGTTTCATTAACCCTCTTAAGTCTCTGTGCAGCCACGAACTGCCCCTTTTATATTGCTCTGAAAAAGGTTGTCCCACATGTATTCTTCCTTGAGAACTCGACTGGTAGGATGCACTTATCTTTACAGTATTTTTACATCATTGTTGGCTGCCTGTTAACCCTTTACCTAACGTAACGTCCAAAACCGGCCAGGGTTATTCTCCAAAATCGCCAATTAATTTTCATTATTTTTTTTCATTTTTTGTCTCAAAAACATAGGTTATGACCCCTCGTTGTAACGAGCTCGTCGAGCTCGTTCCAACGAGAGGTCATAACCTATGTTTTTGAGACAAAAAAAGAAAAAAATTAGTTATTCAAGAATTATTTTTGCAAGTGTCGTCTGCTTTTCAGTTTAGGTAAAGGGTTAAGTCATCTGTAGGGGCGAGCAGTGGATCAGTGGTTACGGCATTGGACTTCAAACCAAAAGGTCCTTTAGTAAAGCACTTAATCCCGATTGTGGGGGCACGGTGGCATTGTGTACTATGATAAATAAATAAGTCATCTGCTGGTGTGTACATCTCTATATATGGAAATCATAACTCAAATTAGACTGTGGTTCAAGGGTTAAAAGTGCAACTTTCTTAGACTAGTTATTTTCAGTTGAGTTTTCAGTCTTGAACTTGTCCAAAGTGTGATTTACTGGGATTTCTCGGTTTGATTATAAACGATCACTTAACAAGTGAATTATACAATCAACAATTGGGTCATGTATCTATGCACGCAAACGAAGACATGTTACTGAGGGTGTAATAGGGACTTCATTGTTTTGTTTTTTTAACCCTTTACCTTACATGAAAAGCAGACGACACTTGCAAAATAAATTCTTGAATAACTAATTTTTTCATTTTTGTCTCAAAAATATAGGTTATGACCCCTTATTGGAACGAGCTCGATGAGCTCGTTCCAATGAGGGGTTATAACCTATGTTTTAGAGACAAAAAAATGGCAATTTTTTTAGAATAGCAAGGGCCGGTTTTGGCTGTTATGTTAGGTAAAGGGTTAAATAATATAATTATTGTTAATAATAAAAAGTAATAAACACAGTAATTGCTTGACTGGACTGGTTGCGTGAAATAATTCATTCGAGGTGAGGGACTATATTGTAAAGCACTCGTGTGTATTCACGCACTCGTGTTTGTACAACGTCCCTCACCTCTCATGAATTATTTCACGTAACCAGCCCAGTCAAGTGATTACTCTCTATCTATCAAGGAGAGATGGTTATCTACAACTTGCAACCTTCTTTCGACTTGCTCATGAAAAATGGTTACAATAGCAGAGAGATTCAACATAAACTCTCTATTCTCCTGCACTGCTTGATGAGTCAACTTTAACATGGTCAAACTCTGTTTTTGAACATGTCGCATTATCGCCTGATTTGAGATAATTAGCCCAGATTATCCTTTACACTTCATAAATCAGACTCAGATACAGTCTCAAAAAGAAAACTTAATCCTTCTACCACAAATCAAATATTGTGCACTTATCGCATGAAGAGGGTGTGTGCATATTTAATCTGCGATAATTGTTCAGGTCCTGTTTTATTCGCATATAGTGATCATTAACAAACCTTGCCTTTTGGTAAGTATCCCTTATCGCCGATTTTAATGCAACATTAAGGGTATCATTTTTATTGCCATATCTTTCACACACTTGTTCAAAATTATCATTAATTTCATTATAAAAATGATTTGTATAGACCACGTGACCTTCCAATTTCTCTGTACATTGAATAAATGGTTCTCATTAATGGTCAACCAGTCGCTATTAACAATATAGACGTCTTTCACTTTAGTAAATATAACACTGTTTCTGATTACAGTAGTTCCTTCCGCAGTTACCATCAACAAAAATCCAATGATATACCAGTATAATATCATGTTCCTACAAAAAGTAGGAAATCATGGATTAACATGGTGGGTGATTCTCATCATGTACTTTTTATCTTCACAATTCACCATGCACCCGTATCTGGAAATCTATCTAAACTCAGAGAAATCACAAAGTTGGATCATGATGCCAACAGCAACCTAAGTGGATTTTCCTTCAAACAAATTATAAGTCAATATAATTTTGTAACCCACATTCATAACCCTGTCTCCACTCATGGCAGAACAATTATACTATTTAACTGGCAGCACTCCAGTGGACAATTTCAGTGACGTCTTCACCTGAAGCTGTTTCACCATCAATATCACTACCAGCATTGCTGGCAGTAGCTGAATGTAACTGTCATGCCGCATACCTCGGAATTCTATTCAATTTACTGGGTGCTCGGACCTTGTCCTCTTGAGGAGAAAAACTAAGGTTTTCTCCATGACATTTAATAATTTCTTCTGTCAACTGATCTTTTAATCTGTAACTTATTGGAACAGTTTTCTCAGTAACTCTGAAAGGATATATTCCCATTTCTTTTCCAGCTTACCTTTTGACCACCCCTGCTGACACATAGCAGGATCTCCTACCTCAAACTGAACGTTTTTGCTTTCATGTTTCCTAAGCATTATTGTTTCGCCACACGCTTTTGATGTCATACCTGCTCTTGGCAAAATGCCTGTATTGCAGTCTTATGGGGTTCTTCCCCCACATATTTCTGTCTGGATTTAAAAATTGTATCTATTGGTAAAACGAAATCTCTCGTGTACAGCAGATAGTAGGGAGAGAATCCGGATGACTCACTTCTGTTAAATTTGATGGCAGTAAGAGCTTGGATAAGGAACAAACCACAAACTTTAAGACTGTTCTGAGGCATTTTAGGTAGAACATCATTGAGTGTCTTCTTATTGAATCTTTCAACTTTTCCATTTGACTAAGGATGGTAATATGAAGTGGTCACCTGATGCATTTTTAAAAGTTCAGTCGGATATTTATAACCTCATTACAGTTTTCGGATCCATTGTACATTATTAATTCCAAAGGGCAATCAAATCTTGGGAATATTTGATCTATCAATTGGTTTGCAAGTGTTTTCCACTTTCTTATCTGGTGCCAAAAAATGATTCAGGCCAACCACAATACATATCAATGAATGCTGCAGTGTATTGAGATGTACATCTACATAATTGTAATAATCTCTATATATCGGCTAGAATACGATATGATAATCATAGATAAACAAAGTATTTGTTATGTACCTGAAATTGGTCATATTAAGTGTGTGGATTACAATAAATTATTCTGTCCATTGGTGACAGCAGTAAGAACAATACATACAATATCGAGTTGTATGATGGCATTATTTTTGAATAAGCGAGAGAGATAAAAACGCTTTGTACCACTGACAACAAGTTAAATATCGACTTGCCTTTTGTTATATGCATCAAGGAAGGGTTATGGTATATTCCGACTGACATACTGTGATTCTTGGTAACTTGTCCAAAACGTAAGAACCCAAAATCTTGTAGAGTTTTACTGCCAATAGGGTTATTCGAACTTAAACTCTTATGCATAGCAACAAGTGAGCAATTATTGTTACACGGTTATTTTCATTGATGAGATAATGCCATCTATAAGTTAATATCAAGGACTGTTTTGCCCAACTTTTCGTTTATTCAACAACAAGTGTGGAAACCCATCTTGGACAGGGTTAAACTTACGCGTTTGTGATACCGAAAGAGTTAAATCATTTGGACAGTTTAGTCATGGATGAATTAATACATGAATTGGATTCAATGTAATTGATACCCAATGAACCGTTCACTGTACCCAAGTGGGCATATATCATTGGCATAATATTGAGTGTCTTGACTACATATCCACTCGTACGATGTATCCAAAGTCAAGGGCATATCCGGATACGCAAGTGGATTCGGTGAAAAAAAGTGAGAGTTAATCATGACTTTCTGTTGATGAGTGTGAAATGTTGAACGATGTTGTACCTGATGAGAAAGGGAAAAGACATATAGAATATACCAATAGGAGCTTGGTGTACAAAATGTTCACCACGAATGGTGAAGTGGTGTTAACCAAGAGCCTTTGGCATGCAGTTAACGCCACTTCATCACGAGTGGTGAATATTTGGTACACCAAGCTACTTTGGGTACACTTTATTTATACCATGATCGTCAGATTAATAAGAGTTTAAATGTTAAATAAATCAATTTTCACACGTGCGATTCTTTTTTTGTTTACATGACCACCGATAGGCAGTACTTCCGCTGACAATTTTTTCACCGAAACGAAATAGAAAACGAAACGCGAAAATTACGGGGCCTTTTTTCATTTTAATTACATTATAACTAGGGCTGTCACGATCAATCGATTAATCGATTGTTGATCGGTCACGGCAAAATCGATTAGTATTTTTCGTTGTCGAATAATCGGTAAATTGTATCCCGTTTTAGATGTTTAATAATTAAAAGAAAATTTGATGAAAAAACTATTGTTTCTAAAGGTATTGAGTTAAGAACATCAATGTTAAACCCCAAGAAGCCGTTGGAAGCATTTGTCTTCCAGGTACATTCATCAAAGCTTTGATGTTCTGAATCTTTGAACCGTCAGTGTAATAATCAAGACCGGTCAGCAGTTGCGAAGATCGCAACTGCCGACCGGTCTTGATTATTACACTGACGGTTCAAAAGTTCAGAACATCAAAGCTTTGAATGTACATAAAAGTTGATCGTCTTCGTTGTTTACTTAAGGTAGGTCACCTGACTTGAACTTCATTTTTATCGACTTCAAAGATAGGGAGGGGGTCATCTATGTACGATTAATCGATTATTATCGATTATTTGCGACGATTAATCGATTCCTAAATTTAAAAATCATGACACCCTAATTATAACTTACTACTTCGAGTTATGGATGCTTTATTAACATGAGACAACGTATGTTTGTTAATTTTTGGTAACTTTTGAGGTAAACATATTTAGAAACGTAATAAATAATTGCCGGATTCATTTCACTCTTCACGAGGCGACGAGTGATAAATTTAGACAAGTTTGCATGCAAAGCGAGGTCACGAAAGGTCAGCTTGGATGTACTTCTACTGTAGGTGTAACTTTTTACCATTGAAATCCCATTCCTGGCGTGTTCACCACGGTTGGTGTGTAAAGATAAAATTTATGTCATAGGCATTTCGTATGTAGTAGAATAGGTAATCATGGTATAAATCTCTGTATACTCAAGCAGTCGATTCAACAAACGACAGTTTTATCTCCAGCACCACCTACAGAATCGGCACCAAGACGTAAAACTCCACCAACTGAAATATTAGAGGCGATGCGACAATCCATCTGACGAGCAATTAAGAAATCACCTCCATTAAGTCAAAGATTTTAGCCGAGCGTAAAATATGATACAGAGACTGATACAACTAGACTCTATCACAAGGGAGACAACTCTGATATGCCAGGAGAGGCGACCTCTCCTGTATAAGTGACAATAAATAATGAGTATTGCAGTACCTGAACTTTATTTGAAATTCTGACTTTAAGGAGAACATTGTTAAATTATAAAATAATGGCTGACTCAGAATCAGATGCAGATATAGACAATGATGCAGCATATCAGGCTGCCTATGATCCCGTGAATCATTTTCGTAGACAATTGTTTCCTTATGTGGGAGAAGTAACCCACCATTATTCGGGAACGTGGCTAGAGGTTTCCGATAGTGGGGGGGGGGGGGGGGGGGGGGGGGTAGGGTAGTGAATTTCCAACTAGGGGGAGGGACCAGGAGGGGGTTTCCCTTCCGATCCCTCTCCCTAGATGGAAATTCATTGCAAAGAAAAAATTGAAAATGAAGCCATGAAAGGGAGCTTAAAATTGATTCTAGTAACTGAAATGCCAACGCATTTATGATAGAATTACCAGGTTGTTATTATTTGGTATTGTTCTGGGAACTGAATATGTGCTAAACAAATGCTCAAGCTGAGAACTTTGAACAATTCACACTCTCCTAACATTAAATCAGATCTTATGCAGGAATGATAAATTTTCGATGTTTCATCATCTTGTAACTGTGAATGATAGAATTAGCTCAGGATAATAATATTGCGTGATGAAATTTTCTTGAAGTGCATTTCGAGGATTTTTTTTATTACGATAAGTAAACATACTGTAGAATTCTCGTACCATTTGACATCATGCATACTTATGAAGCTCGATATTGCGTACACTGTAGTTGTAAATCGTAACAGTTGGAATTTTTGCCGATTTGAAACCGAGCTCGAATTTTGGGAAGTAAAGAAGACATCAGCATCGCCAAAGAAGCTCTAAAATCCAGAAAGATGGAATTTCCAACTACTCATATCTTGCCCTCTGAATTTCCAACTATAGGAAATTTTGGCCAGGAGTAGGCGGGGGCATAACCCCTTCCCCCTCCTGTCGCCACGTCCCTGCCACCATTGTGGCAATTGTTGTGCACCTATGAGATGTAATTATCTGATAGTTAATCCAAATCCTTAAGAGTTAGAATTTTGTAAAATAATCCATGAGATAGTGAGCCCACGTTTGGCTGCATGTTTGTCGATTGTACTTATAATCAAATGTTTATTGAATTAGAAGGGGATATGATTTATTATTACGTTACAATGATACCGAGTTTTATCACTTTTGGGACACGATCACATTTCATTGAAATTAGAAATTGCCCAGACTTGATTGGCTTTGAGTGAAGAGAAGGCCCAAGTCGACTACATGATCATCTAATCGGACCTGCTACAGTACTCCGACAACGCTGGAGGGTACGACAGCGTCCCTTCGAACCTATTTAGAAGATTCCTCGACTGTCGACGATGAATCAGACCGAGACTAAATACGTTTGGTTTGCCCACGGTTAGGCAAAATTTTGTGTTGTGGAGTCAATGTCAACCAGACTTTGATGGTTCTGCTTTTCACTTTCGGTTAGGACCGAACCGAATTATAGATCCTATCGTTTACCAAGGGTACTCGACCAGCAACAAGACGAGTCACGCCAGTACTGTTCAAAACTCCCTAGTGCTTTCAGTTAACATCACTTCAGACTTCTTCGTGCAGGGGAACCAGAAGGAGTCTGGAAGAGTATTGAGGAAATGCGGGTCACGTGTGGTTGTCTTATTTGGTGGTTTATCCAACTATGCGGACGGAAAGACGTTAAAACTCTATAATGGATTTAAACGATTCAACGCATAGTGAATCCGACAGGGTTTAGATAAGTACTCACCGGAGGACCTACATTGACCAAGACATTCCATAAACCAGTACGTGTGGGGCTTGACTGTCAGGAAATGTACTAGAAGCACGCATACCCACAGGAGGGGGTGAAAAAGGAAACTAGAATCAAAAAGGTGATCGTGTACTCGTGTATAAATATACTCTCCCAAAAAAGAAAGTGTGCATGCTAAAAAATAACACTAAAAAAAGATATATATCATTTTCATTCATGGAAATTTTATTCAATCACAGATGAATCAATTTGTGATCAGAAATTTCATTACACAACGACGAATACTCTTGGTGCCATGGAGAGTCAAAGACACTAAGGGTCCAACACAAAAGTCACACGCTCAATATCTGGTATGACCTCCGTCTGCATCGACTACTGCTGTGCATCTACGCCTCATGGAAGCGAACAAGTTAGCATGGAAGTGTTGTGGGATGGTGTTCCATATTCTGATAAGCTGTCTTTGGAGTTCCACAAGCGTTGACGGTGCATGGGGAAGCCAGCGTAGCTGACATTTCATTTCGTCCCATATTTATGTCATAGGCATTTTGTATGTAGTAGAATGGGTAATCATGGTATAAATCTCTGTATACTCAAGCAGTCAACTTAACAAACGACAGTTTTATCTCCAGCACCACCTACAGAATCAGCACCAAAACCTAAAACTCCACCAACTGAACTATTAGAGGCGATGCGACAATCCATCTGACGAGCAATTAAGAAATCACCTCCATTAAGTCAAAGATTTTAGCCGAGAGTAAAATATGATACAGAGACTGATACCGCTTGACTCTATCACAAGGGAGACAACTCTGATGTGCCAGGAGAGGCGACCTCTCCTGTATAAGTGATAATAAATAATAAGTATTGCAGTACCTGAACTTTATTTGAAATTCTGACTTTAAGGAGAACATTGTTAAATTATAAAATAATGGCTGACTCAGAATTAGATGCAGATATAGACAATGAATGATGCAGCATATCAGGCTGGCTATGATCCCGTGAATCATTTTCGTAGACAATTGTTTCCTTATGTGGGAGAAGAAGCCCACCATTATTCGGGAACGTGGCTAGAGGTTTCCGATGGTGGGGGGGGGGGGGGGGGGGGGTAGGGTAGTGAATTTCCAACTAGGGGGAGGGACCAGGAGGGGGTTTCCCCCCTCCGGTCCCTCTCCCTAGTTGGAAATTCATTACAGAGAAAAAATTGAAAATGAAGCCATGAAAGGGGGCTTAAAATTGATTCTAGTAACTGAAATGCCAACGCATTTATGATAGAATTACCAGGTTGTTATTATTTGGTATTGTTCTGGGAACTGAATATGTGCTAAACAAATGCTCAACTGAGAACTTTGAACAATTCACACTCTCCTAACATTAAATCAGATCTTATGCAGGAATGACAAATGTTCGATGTTTCATCATCTTGTAACTGTGAATGATAGAATGAACTCAGGATAACAATGTTACATGATGAAATTTTCTTGAAGTGCATTTCGAGGATTTTTTTATTACGATAAGTAAACATACTAAAGAATTCTCGTACCCGTTGACATCATGCTACTTATGAAGCTCGATATTGCGTACACTGTAGTTGTAAATAGTAACAGTTGGAATTTTTGCCGATTTGAAACCGAGCTCGAATTTTGGGAAGTAAAGAAGACATCAGCATCGCCAAAGAAGCTCTAAAATCCAGAAAGATGGAATTTCCAACTACTCATATCTTGCCCTCTGAATTTCCAACTACAGGATATTTTGGCCAGGAGTAGGCGGGGGCATGACCCCTTCCCCCTCCTGTCGCCACGTCCCTGCCATCATTGTGGCAATTGTTGTGCACCTATGAGATGTAATTATGTGATAGTTAATCCAAATCCTTAAGAGTTAGAATTTTGTAAAATAATCCATGAGATATTGAGCCCACGTTTGGCTGCATGTTTGTCGATTTTACTTATAATCAAATGTTTATTGAATTAGAAGGGGATATGATTTATTATTACGTTACAATGATACCGAGTTTTATCACTTTTGGGACACGATCACATTTCATTGAAATTAGAAATTGCCCAGACTTGATTGGCTTTGAGTGAAGAGAAGGCCCAAGTCGACTACATGATCATCTAATCGGACCTGCTACAGTACTCCGACAACGCTGGGGGGGGGTACGACAGCGTCCCTTCGAACCTATTTAGAAGATTCCTCGACTGTCGACGATGAATCAGACCGAGACTACATACGTTTGGTTTGCCCACGATTAACCCTTTACCCAACGCAGACGATATCAAAATTTATTATTTTAAATTTCATTTTTTCAAATTTTAAAAAAAAATTCAACAAAACCATATCATGTCACCCCTCGTTGGAACGAGCTCGATGAGCTCGTTCCAATGAGGGGTCACATGATATGGTTTTGTTGAAATTTGTTGAAAAATAATATTTTTTCAACTGCTGAGTTTGCATATTACGCGGGCGGATGCGGGCGATTCGTTGGGTAAAGGGTTAAGCAAAATTTAGTGTTGTGGAGCCAATGTCAACCAGACTTTGATGGTTCTGCTTTTCGCTTTCGGTTAAGACCGAACCGAATTATAGATCCTATCGTTTACCAAGGGTACTCGACCAGCAACAAGACGAGTCACGCCAGTACTGTTCAAAACTCCCTGGTGCTTTCAGTTAATATCACTTCATACTTCTTCGTGCAGGGGAACCAGAAGGAGCCTGGAAGAGTATTGAGGAAATGCGGGTCACGTGTGGTTATCTTATTTGGTGGTTTATCCTACCATACGGACGGAAAGAAGTTAAAAATCTATAACAGATTTAAACGATTCAACGCATAGTGAATCTGACAGGGTTTAGATAAGTACTCACCGGAGGACCTACATTGATCAAGACATTCCATAAACCACTACGTGTGCGGCTTGACTGTCAGGAAATGTACTAGAAGCACGCATACCCACAGGAGGGGGTGAAAAAGGGAAACTAGAATTAAAAAGGTGATTGTGTACTCGTGTATAAATATATCTATATCTAGTATATAGTTGCAAAATTTTGTGATTTTTTTATTTGTTTGTTCCAATTTCCTTGTGGTAATAAATGACAATGGCGAATTCGAGGAAGAACAATAAAAGTATAATGAAACCCTAGAAACAGCAAAAGCGGCTGCAGTAAACACTATCAATACAGTCGCAATTTATTGTCACGTGACGACTGTTTAGCTTTTGAGTTTGATGCGGGTTTGTTCGAGCACCAAAGGAGGCTGGGATACTGGGAAGGACAGCATTATAATGAGAAAACCCAGCAATAACCTTACATGAATTATATTATAGGTACTACCGGAGCAAGAACTGGACAGTGTTTTCCCCCGATTGTTTACTCATGTAAACCCCACAAGAATAGCCACTTCTATCGAAGCCGATGATAACAGGACGGATGACGTCATTCATTATTGGAATAGCAATCGATGGAAAGGTCAATATGTAGATCACCGACAGGGCACGCGGAAGAAAAGACAAGTTGAATCGGTACAAATCCTGGGTTGGTTAGAACTTTCCGTGAACGAGATGTCCAACCACAAACGACAGATTCGCATTTATCTCAGCTCGCATTATTACCGAACATACGAATGTTCAACAAAACCATGAGTGGAAACTAGCCCAACATCATGCCGAAGGACGCCCCGGAACGTCATGATGTCAGTCTTCAAACCAGGTTGACTACCCATTCCGTCAGCAGACATGGTACCACTTGTAGTTTTTGTCTCGAGATCATCTACCGACGACCCACCAGTGCATATGTATGCGTCCGATGCAATCAGACTGTGTATAAGTGGTGTGGTGAGACGTGGATGACCACGACACGCCCATGTCCACACTGTAGAGAAAGCATAACCTGGAGAGTGAAATCCCGGAAAATAAGCCCGTTTTGGTTTTTTACAAAAAATGTCAAAATCAAATATTAGATGCTGTCGCCATGAATTAAAACCGCACGACGGGGAAGTGATCGGTAAACATGTCGTCCTGATCATCGTTGTAACGATATAGGATAGATCCTGGTTATCGCGGTAATGATGTATTTTTTTTATGTGTTTGTGTTTCTTTCAGTTTGAAGATTTCCACCAGTACACCAGGGCAAACAACATACTCATTTAGAACGCGATGTCAAGTGAAAACTCAGTACGCTTAACCCTTTGAATCCTGATGTTGTCATCGATGTCAGTTAAATGACAGCTATTGGAAGAGTCCAATATTCATTATTTGGAGTTAGACCAATTAAAATTTTCAGCGTGCAGCCGTGGGGCGTGTAAACTCTGTGCTCAAATAAGATAATGGCGCCCAAATTATGCAGAGTTTGAAACTTTTCCCAAAGTTTTCCAGTCCTTCGGCAATATATAGCTTGGCCAGGTTTCTCCGATGCTTGCAATGTGGCTTAGAGCTTACCTTAGAACCAAATAATGCAAGAGATAAATAATTTTTAAAAACCCCACAGAGTTCGCCATAGAAAAGCAATCGGCGTCGACAGTGTCGTATATGACACTGTCGACGGCGATTGCTTTTCTGTGGCGAATTCTATACATGTATGATCATGCACTTGAAGAGATCTATTATATTCATGTTTATGGCATTTCTGGGTAAACTCCATGCGTAATTTACATTCAAGTAGGACTTTGGCACGACACTGGGAAATTGAGAATCCTTCTCAAGTTAGTCGAGTAAACTTACATCAAAGGGTGGTGAGAACCAGTGATAGTGGTGAAGACCTATAACAAGGGGTTGTCATTTTAAGACGGGGGATCTAGAACCCAAAACAGACGCCAAGAAGAAGACAATACCGGTGTTTTTCCTCCAGTCATGCAGGCCATATCTATATTTGCCGTTGTGCCCAAATTAGACTAAACTAAAGGTCTGATCAGACTTGACTGAAATTTTATGATAGAACCGAAGGTCTGTGGATGTAGCAAACAAAATGTATACCTCATTGAAACCATCAACAATTTCATCAATTGGTGGGTAATCTAGAACAAGTGATACTGTATATGATTTATTCCTCACTGACAATTCACAGAAATACTCTCTAAATGAACTGTCGTGTTTGCGTTTGAGCAAATATGAACAAGGTTTTTTCGTTTGTTTGCTGATGTTTTAATAGAACGGTTTATAATAATTCTCCAGGTTTAAAATCACCCATGCTTCACTTTCAGCACAACTATAAATTCATTCCATAACGATGACAGGCTCCTCACCAGTTCGCTTTATCATGTGCGATACAAATTATCTATAAAATGTGAAAGACGCGAGTGTTGCAACCACTTTTGTTATACCGCCCACTTTTGTTATACCTCACCAGTTTTGTAATAGCGATCGCCCATTTGTGTTATACCTCACCAGTTTTGTTATAGAACGCCAGCTTTTGTTATAGTTTGAGGTCACCATTTTTGTTATAGAAATCGCCCATTTTTGTTATAAAAAAACCAGCTCGCCACTTTTGTTATATAAATCGCCAGCTTTTGTAATACTTGAAATCAAAACTTGCATTCGCCCCTATTCTAACGTGTGTTTGATGGAAGTGATTTTGGTTGGAGTTGGGGTGTGTTTGAAACGTACATGTAAGGAAAAGGGAAACACGTTTTTATTCGATGGCCTGCATGCTTGCCTGCTTGCCTGCTGTCTGCCTGCTGACCGGCCGGCCTGCCCGCTTGTCTGCCTGCCTGCCTCCTAGCTTGCCTGTCCGATGATCACCCGGGAGCCCACCCGAAGCCCTCCCGCCCTCCCACCCGCCCTCCCACCCGCTTGTCTGTCTGTCAGTCCGTTTGTCTGTCCGTTCAGGCTACTTCAGAAGTACGTGTGTGAACAAGTTGTGCGTTCAGACGTTACTTGTGCAAACCGGTGATTTAACCACTGGTCCAGTCCCCTCTTCTGAGGAGCGGCCCCTCAAAACACTCACTTTTGAGGTGCAAAAACGGTCGCAGGTGCGGAAGTTTACCCGTACCTAACACTGAAATCACCTCACAAGTACATCTGTTCGTCCGTCCATCCGTCCGCCCGTTCGTCCGTGTTTACATTTTGTACCTAATGTGGTAAATCTTGCGTCCAGGACGTCCTTAAGTTGTTTTTTGGGATAATGTGGTAAACCACATTCTAGTTGTTATTTTAAAATGTTTAATGTGGTATAATTTTTCATTTGGCGAAACTTACCACATAAGGCCTTGGTAGACTTATAGAGGGTGTATGTCCAGTGGGGTCTAATGTACTATAACAAAAGCTGGCGTTCTATTGCAAAACTGGTGAGGTGTAACAAAAATGGGCGATCGCTGTTACAAAACTGGTGAAGTATAACAAAAGTGGGCGGTATAACAAAAGTGGTTGCCACACGCGAGCACACAATAACCGGAAATTTGTTACTGTGGACTAGCGTAAGTGGCGGTTCATTATTGGCTGATAGATTCACTTTAGTGAGCAATGAAAGGGGGAACTCTCCGAGAGCTCTGAAAAGGAAGTCATCGGTGGTAAACTGGGGAGCAATAAAAGGGGAAAATTTCAGACAGTGGTGAAAGGGAAGACGGTAAACTGCGGGAGGAATGAAAAGAGGAAACCTCTGGCAGCAATGAAAGGGAAGACACCGGCCCTAAACTGCGGTACCCACATTTGCAAGAACCAAACCAGTGTAGTAGTACATTTCTCTCTGCTTGTTTCACATTTCAAAACAATAAATTCTTTACCTCGTTGGGATCAGCACAATCGCCCATTCCAACTAGATCCAACAACTTATTTTACCTGTATTTCTTTTCACAACAACAGTCTTAAAAACTGTTAGGTATCTCTAGTTGTTGATTTATAACAAAGAGAGCATATTACCTTCTACATGAGCAGGACACAATTTTGGTGGCACTTATAGAAGAAGCTGGGTAAGAAAAATGACAAACTAGATGGTGTCATTTGTATATCCCCCCCCCCCCCCCTTGCATTGATGATTAATGGTTAATGATTGATACGGGTATAAATGAAAACGTATTATTGGGCACATTAAATTGATTAATAAACAACAATATTATTAACAATAATATTTAACAATATTAATACTCCCGAGATCCTTTTGCAGGAAACTGATTCTCTAATGACATGTCGTTACGGGTGCCACATGGTACCGAATCAAAACTCCGAAACCTCTATGCACATCTAGAGACCCTACCTGAACATATGAACTCATGAACACCCTTTCAACATTTCGAAATTAAACCGATTGTCTAACAACAAAAGTGGCTTGAAGGCAGCCACATGGGCCGGATAAAAAATTCGAAACCTTTATGCACATCTAGAGACCCTACCTAAACATATGAACACACTTTAAGCGTTTCGATTTAAAACCCTAGGAGCCTTTCACCGGAAACTGATCCTCTAATGACAAAATTGGGGGTATGCATGCCACAATGGGCCGAAACAAAAATGAAACCTTTATGCACATCTGTACACCCTACCGGAACATTTGAACAACATTTCAACATTTCGATTTAAAACCCCTAGGAGCTTTCGCCGGAAACCGATTCTCTAACGACAAACGTGGAGCTACGTGCACCACGTGGGGCCGAATTAAAAATTCTAAACCTTTATGCGCATCTAGACATCCTACTGGAATGTATGAACACACATTTCAAATTAAAGCCCCTAGGAGCCTTTCGTCGGAAACCGATTCTCTAACGACAAAAGTGACGCTACGAGTGCCAAAACACGGGTTCGATTAAAAAATTAAAAAAATTCGAAACCTTTATCCACAGCTAGAGACCCTACTGTAAAATATGAAAACATTTTCAACATTTCAAATTAAAACCCCAAGGAGCCTTCCACTGGAAACGGATTCTTTAACGACATAAGTGGTGCTACGGGCACCACATGGGGCTAAATCAAAATTCCGAAACATTTGTGCACATCCACAGATGCTATCTGAACACCTTAGCATAGTTTAAAGGTTTCGAATTAAGCACCCTAGAAGCCTTTCGCTAGAATCCGATTTTCTAACAATAACAATAAAGGTGGTTCCACTGAAACAACTTGGACCAAATCATAATTCCATTATTGACTTCAACATATGTTACAGTACAGTCGCCATGGATTGGTCGTAATCCACACGTGGGCAGTTATGTCAACGCATGTGTTTACCAGGTTGTAAAAATCATCAACAGCAAAAGTTTAATTAATGAAGCACCGGGTTATACCTGGTGCTTCATTAATTAAATTTTTGATGATTATTCCTGTAATTAGTGCTTGGAATCTAATATTATTGCGTGCGTGGAAATATTGCTCATGCTAGGAAAGTGACCCGTCCACGGAGACTGTACTGTACCTGAACACCTCAGCATAGATTAAATAATGTTTCGAATTACATACTCTTGGTGATATGAGGTTCGTTCGTACGGACGGGTCAGGACAATATCCCCGTTTTTAATAATGAAAGTCCGAGGACAGAGAAAGCACACTAAGAGCCATATATGAGATATTGTTCTATATTCCGCTGGAAGTCTCTCATTGTGAAAAACACGACACCAATAGTGGACAAATTATGGCTGATCATCAACCCCTTGGAGCTGCACCTTTGATTGTGGAAATGGAAATGTTAAACCTTGTGAATGTTGTCAAAGCAGCAACTTTGATTGTGAAAATAGAAATTTTAAACTTTGTGAATGTTGTCAATGAGAAAGCGGAAGTTACTTTTACTGTAGTGATTTTATACAAATAGAAATTAACAAAAAGGGTTCGTTGCTGTAATTTTGCGTGCAAAAACCACCTCAAAGCAGAGATTTACTCCAAAATACAAAATAAGATTACAAAGTTGCCCACGGATGTCCAGCTATCAAGGGTAATAGTGCAGCTGAAGTTATTTTCAAAACTAGCGGAAAATATTTATTTCAATTTGCAACAATCACTTGCACCAGACTTAAATTGCTCCCATTAAGAATAAACCTCCTGTGTATCTCATCTTCACAAGATTTAATTCAAATAAAAAGTAATTCTCATTAATTTGACCTTTACACCTGTCAAAATAAAGATGACTTCCTATTCAATGACTAATTCTCATACCCCAGAATGTCTAAAATCACACATTCTGCAAATATAGATACACAGGAGGGGAGGAGGGGGGGGGGGTTATTTATTTATTTATTTATTTATTTATTTATTTATTTATTTATTTATTTATTTATTGGTGTTTAAGGTCACATAAATTTGCACAATGGCTAATCATGACCACAACATGAGTATCAACTCAACACTAGGGGTGAGCGTTAATAAGCCACGTTGTCCATTTTAGAGAGGGTTTGCACCTTTCAAGCATTGGTGACTGGGTCCTATTTTACCAGTAAAACAGAGCCTGTTTACCGCAGTGAACAGGCACTGCTTCACTTTCCGGGGTTTCCGCGGGGAGGGGGGGGGGGGGGGAGCATGTAAACGCTGAAAAAGAAATAACGAGATTTATACTGAGTATATGTGGAGAGGAGGTTGGGCAGCAAGTGGAAATCAAGGATACATTTGATTGAATGTTTTTTTTAAGATTGAAAATTTGCTCCATTCCAATTAAAGCATACTTATCTTGCACACGTAACAGTGTTTAGCTCTATTAATATTGCCATTTCACATTTGTGTGGTTCTGATTGACTGGAAGGGGAAACGCGGTGACTCAGCAGTTACGGCATTAGACTTCAAACCGAAAGGTCCACGGTTCGATCGCCAAGGCTAACTACATTGTGTCCTTGGACAAGGCACTTAATCCCGATTGGCCGCGCGAGGGCACGATGGCGCTGTGTACTAAGGTGTACTGTATGTCGATACCGAACTTGTCTTCAACCAATTCTAACCCTGTTTGTGTGGAGCTAGTGTGTTAGGGAGTCTGATTGTTGCTCGTCATCACTAGTATGTCGTGTACCCGGGCAGGCCTCATTGGGGGGGGGGGGGGGGGGTCTCAGGTGATGTCATGTTACGTGACACACTGGCGCCAGGTTTAGTTGTTATGATAACCCACATGAATGGCTATGTTGTGACGTCATTATCATATTAATATAAGGTGTTAGGGCGCATGCGCAGCACATGTTGGGTGATACGTGTTTCCGTCGTCCATTTTGTATGCTGGAGGCCGCCATCTTAGTTTCAATGGTGGGATGTGATTGTTATGTGCCGCAAATGCCTAAAACAGGTTGGGGATATATTAGGAGGGCATGTTCGAGTCAATTGGGGTAAATCTAATTACCACAAACAACCCGACAATTCCTCCAAATTACCAAAACCTGTCTACATTTACCGAAGTGGACTTAGGTTTCCCCACTTTGGGCTTATAAGAATAGCATGTAGTGCTATAAGACGGGGTCGCTGTGGCGTCGCTGGAACCGGTTCTCGTTAGATCACCGAAGTTAAGCGACGTCGAGCGCGGTTAGTAATTTGATGGGTGACCACTCCAGCGACTGATTCACGCCCCCGTGTTGTGTCCTTGGTCAAGGCACATAACCCCGATTACCTACATGGGGGCACGATGACGCTGTGTACTAAGGCTTACTGAACGTCGACGGTGTGCATGTCTGCAACCAATCTAACCCTGCCTGTGTCGCGGTGCAGAGTTCAGAGTTACGATGTTGGAGAGCTGACAGCTACTCGTCGTTGCTCGGTGGTTCTCTCCGGGTACTCAGGCTTTTTCCACCCGAAAAACTGTCACCGACATGATATGACCCTGGCCGTTAATGTGTCGTTAAACCCTAATGGAAAAAGAAAAAAAAGTGCTATAAGACACGTTCCTTTGTATAAGAGTCCATCTAATTACCCAAATAGACCCGGCAATGACTCCAACTCACCAAAAACTACCTAAAAACTACCGAACAGACTTGAAGCCCCATTTTGGGCTTATAAGAATAACACGTAGGGCTTATAAGAACAGCACGTAGTGCTATAAGGTGCTCGGGTTTTCCCAACTCCTTGGTTTCTACATATGTATCTACGTGCTATGTTATGGCTTCCTCCATCTCCTTATAAAGTATTCTGACTTCCCTAGATGTTTTGAGGATACAATTTGAGGATACATTTTGTGGGATACCTTTTGTAGATAGCTATAGCTACTAGTACCTGTTAGGCCCGGCCTTCTAGGCCAGCCCCTCGCCCTTCATAGCTTTATGGCAACCACTTGTATATGGTCAACACCAACTGAGATATGATCCAATACTATTGCATTCACCCAATATTGTTGTCTTCCATCACCCTTGCAGTCTTGTGCCATTACTACCTTGTTCTATTACAATTGACTTGTAGTTCTACTACCAGCTTATACCTAGCAACCACCGATTCTGCCTCGACGTCCGCCTTTTGCCAAATCTAGGCTCAATCAGATCACCTCATTAATCTAAGCCTGTGTCGATATATTCAAGTCTTCATTAAACAGAAAAATGTGAAGAATTGTCTTTTGGATTTTTATCGACACCGTTTATAATTAGCACCTCCCATTTACAATATTTCTCACTTGTGTTGATTGATTATTACCCCTTCGTACACCTCATCTTAGTCGCTTCATTGTGATAGAATAGTGTGTTGATACGAAGATTGTGGAAGAAAACTTTATTTGCTTGACATGTGCTATAAAGCTCCTTGAATCACTGAATTTTATTATGCTCTACATCGCTTGTGCGTCATGTTTCACTGACTTAATAGTTTATACACATTTAGAAGCATATTGAGTTGTTGAACGATAATTTATACCATGATTACCTATTCTACTATATATGAAAAGCCTATGACATAAATTTTTGCTTTATACATCAACCGTGGTGAACACGCCAGCAATGGGATTTCAGTAGTTAAAATTTACACCTACAGTTGAACTACATCCAAGTTGACCTTTGGTGACATCGACTTGATTGCGAACTTGTCTAAATTTATCGCACGTCGCCTCGCGAAGAGTGAATTGAAAGTGGCAATTATTTATTACCTTTTTAAATGTGTTTACCCCATAAAACACCAAAAATTAACAAATATGCAGTGTCTCATGTTAATAAAGCATCCATAACTCGAAAGAGTATGTTATTATATTGAAATGAAAAAGGACCTGTTTCTTTTTCTGTCTCGTTTTGGTGATAAAATTGACAGCGGAAGTACCGCCCACCGATCCTCATGTAAGCTAAAGCAAATTCGCACGTATGTACGGCTCCTGCTCAGTAAAGTCGAGAAAACACAATAGCGACTTTTAATAATCTGAAGATCATGGTATAAATAAAATATACCCAAAGTAGCTTGGTGTACCAAATGTTCACCACTCGTGGTGAAGTAGTGTTAGACGCGCGCCAAAGGCTCGCGGTTAACACCACTTCACCACTCGTGGTGAACATCAAGCTACTATGGATATATTCTATATTTTTTACCCCTACCAGAAAATCTACCGTCTACCAGAAAATCTACCCTACCAGAAAATCTACCGTCTACCAGAAAATCTTCCCCTACCAGAAAATCTACCGTCTACCGGAAAATCTACCGTCTACCAAAATTTGCGGGAAAATAATGTCACTCCCAATTCACCCTATCTCTAGTTGTTTCACTTTCTCAAAAAAAAAATACGTTGCTGAACCTGGTTGGGATCAGCATTGTGCCTCATTCCAACAAGATTCAAAAACTTATTATAACTTGAATCTTCTCAACATAATAGTCTTATAAACTGCTAGGCATCTCTATTTGTATATTTATAATAAAGGATGGCTTACTACATTCTTCATGAACAGAATGTAGCTTTTTGTGGTAAATCTGATAGTTCTAGGTAAGATAAGAAAATGCCAAACCAAATGAAAGTCTTAGGGCAGAGGAAGCACACAAAATGCAATTTGTGATACAGATTTTTTTATTCTTGAGGAATTCTCTATTTGTGAATAACACAGATTTTGGATTGCAGAAAACTAGAGTCGGACAAACGATGACTGATTAACCACCTGCAGTTCATCCTTTATTGCAAAAGTAGAAATGTATGTTAAACTTAGTGAATGGTGTCAATGTTAGAGCAGATGTTACTGCACTGTAATGATTTTTATATTTAAAAATTGCCAATAGGATAGTTGTAATCTTGAGTGCAAAACAAATTGTGGTGTCCACGTCAGTATGACTTGAGGTGATACTGACTGAATAGATTTCCCCAAATTATACACTGGTCGGTGTAAGTGGTGTCTCATGTGATGATAATGCGGACATCACAGGTGGTGGCAGACGAGGTGTGAGGAATTAGGACAGAACTTGCAACTTTTGTACAAATAGAGAGTGATCGCTTGACTGGTCTGGTTGCGTGAAATAATTCATGAGAGGTGAGGGACGTTGTAGAAACACGAGCGCGCGAATACGCACAAGTGATTTACAATATAGTCCCTCGCCTCGAATAAGGCGAATAAGTACAGACTTATGAAATTCTCAACGATATTGTACGGACTTGTGAAAGTCTCAAAATGTGGTACCGACTGGTGAAATTCTCAACGCTCATGGTCGAATTTTAATGTGACATTATTGATGTCCAAAAATTAAATGTTGACCAGTTTGTATGACCTTTTAGTGTGTTGCAGACCTTGACAAATTCATCTATAGCAGGATAGCAGGACGGGAGATGGGGTGGAGGTAGAGAGTGTTTGTAATTTTTTTCCAATCACATGGCGGTGATGGGTGGGTAGGTCAGCGGCTCTGAAAGCACGTTTTATCCACGCCTTCAAGCGTTTTTCCTTTGAGGTCTTATCTTTCAAATAAGTGATGCAAATTGATCAGGAAAGCTTGTGTAGTCTTTTTGCCACCACTCCATCTCCTGATGGTTAACAGAGGGGGGCGGTGGGGGTAAAGTAAAGAAGATCGCGAGTAAACCTCTTTTATTAAGGGGTCGTCAAACTAAATATTGTACATGCATGCAGATATGTGCTAGTAATCCCATTTGCGACTTCACCCGATCACAAAGATTGCTAGGAACCCTATTTTATAAAGGGGCCATCCAACTAAATATTCTACATATATTTGTATCTTTGTACATTTGTATCTTTTTTTTTATCATCGCTGTTTCTGGTCACTTCGGCATGGGAGCAACAACAGAAGCAATGACCAGATTGTTTTGTGCATCCGACTCAGTTGGATCATATCAAATTGCATTTGCATTTGACTTCCAAATGTATTTTTTGTATATAATAGCATGTTCACTTTTTTCTCTTCATATGTTGATTGCCGCCAAATGTGTCAGAAGAAGCTTAAGTATAAAACACAATTCCGATGTAAACAGTTTATTTGCAGACAAGAAACCGAGACCGGCCAGTGTCATTCCCATCAGAACATTAACAGATATGAACAAAGATGGCGAACCCAAATAGCATATCCTTAGATGAGATACAGACTGATAGCAGATATGACTTTGTAAGTCTGTTCAGTCAAAGACAAGATCCAGATGAGGATGACTACGATAACCCTTTAGCATCAGCCGAATCTTGTAAATACTATTCCCCTGAAGAGTACAGAAAGCTCATTGCTAATATACCAAATCTAACATCTCTTTTCAATATTAATTGCCAAAGGCTAAGCGCGCATTGGGATTCTCTTGTTAGTCTTTTAGGTAACCTCCAAAACCAAGATGAAACTTTTGACATCATTGGACTTACTGAAGTCTTTAAGATACCAGAATGTGTGAATTTTGAACTCAATGGATACCACCCTCTCATCACCAAAACCTGCCCAAGCCCATATGATGGAAGATGGGGGGGGGGGGGGGGGAGGGTTGGGTTATTTTTAAAAAACAGCCTAAAGTATAAAATACGCAAGGACCTCTCTGTTTTCATACCCCATGTATTTGAGTCTCTCTTTGTGGAAATATTGAACAGGCATCGGCCACTCATAATTGGTGTGATATATCGCCCAAACACTCCGCCCAAGGCTGACCTCGATAGGTATATTTCTACGTTACAAACTATCACTGAAAAGATAAACCAGGAACGAAGAATATCCTATATTATGGGTGACATGAACATTGATTTGTTAAAATTTCAAACACACAGCAAAACGAACGAATATATAGACACCATAATCAGTCAAGGCTTTCTCCCACTCATTACCAAACCAACCCGAATGACAGATCTTTCAGCTACTGTAATAGATCACATCCTCTCTAACCGTCCCCAAGAAAACTATAAGACCGGCGTAATCATCACAGACTTGCTGACCATTTTGGAACATTTTACTGTGAATTGAACCATACGAAGACAGTAACCGAAAAACACATTATGAAACGAAACTTCAATGATACTAATCTAAGAGCATTCAGATACTTGTTGACACAAACCGACTTCTCGACAGTACGAGAGTCGACCTGCCCTAACGAGGCATACGATATATTTGTAAATCTTTACCTTGCTGCATTTAACACTGCATTTCCACTTAGGAAAGTATATCAAAGCAATAAATATATAAAGCGCCAAGCCTGGATGACCAAAGGCCTCTTACAGTCTTCTTTAAATAAGGAAAAACTCTTTCGTAAAAAACTAAAGTCCCCTACTGAACAAAACCAGGCAAATTATAAGATGTATAGCAACATATGTAACAAAGTAAAACGCAAAAGTAAAGCAATATACTATGAAAATATTCTATTATTAAACACAAATAACACGAAAAAAACTTGGGAAATTCTGAGAAGAGCAATTCACAAGTCTTCGAGTCAACCAACAGCTAATACTAATTTTGTAATAGATAACATCGAAATAAGTGACCCTACTGACATTGCCAACCATTTCAATAAATACTTTTCAACCGTTGGTCTAAAAGCTTCCGAGCGAATTCCAAACACTAATTAGCCCAAGAACATTAGGTTTCACTAGGGAAAAAAATCGGAGAAAGCTGATTTTTTCAGGGAATGTCGAGTACATGTCACTGAATGATTAGACAAAAGTCCCCTAAAATCCCAGTTGAGCTTTTTTTCTACAGCCTTTTTTCGAAAACGCGTTTGAAAAAAATCAAAAAAAATCGCACGAACTTTGTAACCTCGAATTGATCCAACTGTATTTTTTGTTTACGCGTATTTCGAGCTACATAATGTCTAATATACATTTATCTAGAGGAAAATGTGCATTCTGTGACAATTTCTGCGAAAAATTATTGAAAATTCACAAAAAAGTATCGGATTTACGCAAAAAATGACGATTTTCCTAACGGATTTGCCCAAAGGGTCGTAGTACAGAACGGGATGTTAGTTGGACAGACGATAAAAAATCCACCACCATTTGAAGACTTTTATTATTGCTTACAAAATAGACATTATGGAAGACCCCCTCTGCTTCTGGCCGAGTTCCCCTTTTGGCATAAAATTCGTCAGCATGAGAACTCAACTATTTTCGGGCTTGGGACCGAACAGACACGTCTGTGTCTGGCAGCATTAGATCAATAAATAATATTTACAGAATGTACAAAAATCAATAAATAATATTTACAGAATGTACAAATCAATCAACATGGATTAAGTTACATTGACTATTATCAACGCTATATACAGAAATGACATGACCTATATACATATTATTCATCGAACTCAGAAATTTCCGACAGGACAGTGTTTCTGTGGTTGTTACAAGAATCCGAACTGCAATTACACAAACCTGAGCAAGAGAGTCCTGCCTTCTTACACCCACACCTTTTTGTACAAGCACTCTTGCAACCACAACTGATCAGATTCAGTAGGTTATCGGGGGCACATGGCTTTGTGGCTGCAGTCGGTACAAGAAGTCCATTGTCTAGCGACCACCCCCAATCCGTCGGAGGAAGCGAAGTGCCCAGCCATTGTTGGACCTGGAGATAACATCTGTAGACATGTTGTTGTGCAGCATCGCTGCTTGGTGGGAGTGAGGCTAGGTCGATGGGTTTATTCAGTTTAGATTTTGCTACATAACGCTTGTAAGTGACATATCTATATTGGTCTAGAGAGGAAACAGTTTTACTCCCGTATAAGATCAGGAGAAGTTGTTTCCCGGAAGCGGCTGCTGCACTTGGTGTACTGTCATCCGCCAAAATTGTGTTGACATACTGTTGTGAGTCGCTAGTAACATGGGAGACAATTGTACTGAATACTTTCTTCTTACCAACTCGAAAGAGTGCAGAAGTAGTGTCACAACCACTTATAGAATGTGCTACAAGGAGGTTGCTTCTATGGTCACCCATTTTGGTTGCTATTTCACTAACTGAAACTAGTAAGTTTGGGGTAATGGAATACATCATGTGAATATTACATCCCGGTTGAACTCGAGAGGTAAGAATGACTAACAAGTCTGTGTCTGTTCCCACAACGACAACATTGTTGTCATCTTGAGCGATGTCAAGTGCAGTTTCGTCTATCAGTACATCAGCATCAGTCTCGGCCTGCTTGGACTGAATATTGATAGCAGATAGCTCCTGCATTAGAAGATCGATCAGTTGGGTTTTGTTCTTGGCATTTGCAAGGAAATCGGATTGGGGTGTGGTGGCTGGTAACTCGGGTGAGATATTGATATCAATGGAATACCTGTCTTTTGATCTACGGGCTTGTTCCATGCCCTTTGTCGACATTGTACAAGCATAACCATCAAAAACAACCACGACGTTCGCCCCAAAATGTCTCACTAGATAATTGGAATATGATGTACATATGTCCTTATATGACGACTGTTTAGGCCATACAACTGCCCTCAATAAAAATCCACCATCTACAACAAACAGAGAATGTTCTAGGATTTTAGTTTGCTCGTAATGGTATGTTTTGAGGATCTTACCGAGCGTACTTTTCTGTGTCTTCCTCATTCCAGCAGAATCAAACAATGCTGGTGGTTTCGGGGCGAGTTCATATTTGAGATACTCTTCCATCTCTGCTTGTGACTGAATAACACATGTGATGCGGTTGAACAGAATTGTGGGGTCAATCACTACCTTACTTCCACGGACTTTGATGCTATTTGCCATCGATGCGAAAGACTTCACAGTGTCAACACGTCGTAGTTTAATGGTGTTGAACGTTTTGCTTACAACATTCGATACGCAACATTCACCAATTTTGCGAACTTGGTCACAGATCACAGTTTCGTCGGCCACAAGCCCGGTCGCTATAGAGACTAATTGTAGTGGATCTCTATTCTGAAAGGGGGAATGCACTCTGAGCCAGTTCAATAATTTGGTGATATCATTGGCATCAGTCAATTGTGAACTTTGACGGAGATCCCGATGTTGTTCGCCATGACCAGTGTGAACATGAACAAAATTTTCGAGAGCATTACATATCGGAAGGCAAAGAGGTAGTCCATGTACCCATTTCGCAACAGTGCTATCGGTTATTCCCCTGCCATGTGTGAGACCACCAGGGAGCTTGAACATTCTCATTAAACACTGCTCTATGGTCTGATCAGAATATATCCCGTCCCAGAATTTATCTGAGCGCCTTATGGTAAAGTAACCTTTCTCAGTGAACAACTTCAAATCATCCTGTTGCATTATTTCTGTTAGCTCATTCGTCTGCTGCAAATAGAGATGAGAACTTTTGGCGTATGCAAAATGACCACCTGCGTGAAATACTGGAATCATATTGCGAACACAATATGTGTGGAGTTCCCAGTCGCCTGTGCGCTCTGCTCTCAAGAACAACTGGAGAAGACCTATTTGCTCGTAGTATTGTACCCAAAGCTTTCCTGTGCGTTCTACGGACGCATTCTGGAGCAGTTCGTGTAATTTTGACAGTAGATGGTTGACACTTTCTTGATTGACAGCGTCAGCTGTTGTACAGTCACCTCTGGCAAGTCCACAGAATATTTCATTGACTTCTGTGCAGTCTATGTTATCTAGTGTTCGGCTTTCTTCAAACACAAGTTTTGTAATGGCAATTTGTGTTAGCAAATGGGCACGAACTGCTCTTGAATATGCATGACCACTGATCAAATGATGGATTGACCCACCAGCATAAACAGTCCCCCAAAGTTCATCCAAGCCGCTACCAGCCATGATCGAACCAATTGCCCCTAAATATGACATAATCATATGGAAGCCGCCGAGTCTAACGAAAACTTTTGTCAACTTATCTGACGAAGACACAATCTCCACTGCTTTGATATAAAGTGGTTGGTCAAACGTCACTGGACAAACGTTCAGTCCCTGTTTCTCACATTCAGTTTGTGCAAACATGAGAGCAGTGTAAATTGTGCTCGGGTTGGATGGATCAAAATTTATAAAGGGAAGTATCTCGACATAATACGGTATTTGAATGAGAAAAGTCGATGCCGTTTGAATTTGAGTTTAGGGGATATGGTTAATATTTCACACGTTTCACCAGTTCATTATGGAATAAATGACTATTGTTATATATCATTATAAAACCACTGCTTTTCTGCAATTTTTGATATATAATTTAACTCCCAAAGTAGTCGTAGGTTTGATTTAATGGACGTTGTGTACCGTTGTGTGTATGAAAACAATAAAAATTTTTTCGTAATTTTGTACATTTTCGTGAATATTTCACCATTGAGTGTGAGGATTGGTACAAAGTTGGCATTTTCTGTTGGGGATATGTATTCTCAATATAATTCAGCACGATATTTATGATTCTCACCCTACTAAGGCGAATAAGAATGAGAAATATGGAGCTGGGTCGAATTTTTAAAAAAAATTTTTTTTTCATCAAAAAACGCTATAACTTAAAAAGCTCAACTCGGATTCGCGGGGACTTTTCACACTTTATCCGCAATGTGTGTCCCGGAAACATATAAAAAAATCAGCTTTCTCCGATTTTTTTCCTTACTTTCTCATTTTTATGTCTAATGTGCCTGGACTAAATGTGCATTTCACAGACTATATGACCAATACTAATGTAAGTAGTTTATTCATGGCACCAACGACTGCTGGAGAATTAATTTCTATAACTAAATTGATGAAACCCAAAACTAGTGCTGATTGTGATGGAATATCCACCAAACTTCTACAAAATTCAATCCATGAAATAGCGGAAGAATTAGCACACATTATAAATCTGTCGTTATCTTCTGGAATCGTTCCTGACAAAATGGAAATAGCAAAAATTGTACCAATCTTCAAATCGGGAGACCCTCAATTATTCAATAATTACAGACCAGTTAGCATATTGCCGGCGTTCTCAAAATTACTCGAGAAAATAACTTTAGAAAGATTATCAAACTTTTTAACGAAGCATGATCTTCTGTACCCACACCAGTATGGTTTTAGGAAAAAACACTCAACCATTCACCCCGTACTTCAACTTCTCCAGAGTATAGCCAACAATAACGACAAGCTGACAAAGGATTGTACGCTGTCAGTATTCTTAGATTTATCAAAGGCATTTGATACAATTAGCCACGACATCCTATTAAAAAAGATAGAGTTTTATGGTGTTAGAGGCCTTACGAATAACTGGTTTAAGAGCTACTTAGATGGGCGAGTTCAATATGTCACATACGATGGAAGCAGTTCTGAGCTTGAGAAGATCACCTGTGGTGTTCCTCAAGGATCCATCTTGGGGCCTCTCCTCTTCTTAATTTATGTTAACGATTGTAGTGCTTCAACACAGTTAGATCTCCTATCATTTGCGGATGACACCTCAATGCACACCTCACATCATAGTATAGATGCAGTCTTCGACATTGCCAACACCGGGCTCTCGGCGTTAATGGACTGGTGTGCTGCCAACCTCCTGGTATTGAATGCCCAAAAAACAAAATATATGATGTTCAGTCCGCCCAATAAAATATACAATACCAACGGAAGACGATTGCATGTCAATAACCAAGAAATTGAATTGGCGGAAGAAGCAAACGGCGAGTCTGTCATCAAATGTCTTGGTATATATCTGGATAAAAATATTAAATTTAAGTTCCGTATCAATAAAATCTGTAGCAAGGTATCGAGCGCGCTCTATTTAATGAACAAGGCAAAACATATTCTTCCATACTCTGCCATGAAAACATTATATTACTCACTGATTCACAGCCACCTCCTGTACGGAATCGAAATATGGGGTCACAGTAGTGCCGCTTCTAGATTATTTAAACTTCAAAAACGTGCAATTCGCCTAATCAGTAATAAGAAATATAACTGCCATACCGATCCATTATTAAAAAAAAATAGGATATTAAAACTGAAAGACCTCTACAAAATGAATGTGTCGTTGTTTATGTTTGACTGGCATCACTCAAATCTACCAACAACCTTTGTTGACTTCTTTCAAGTCAATACATATGCAACAGGTATGATAACAAGGCAATTAGGCCAATTACGGTGTGGCAAACCTAGGACCAATTTTTCCGCTCAGTTACCCAAATATGCTTTCCCGAAAATATGGAATGAGCTCAATGAAAATTTGAAAGGAATTTCCTCCCGAAGAGCATTTAAGAAGGCTCACTTTATGAAAATCATAAACTCGTACTCATCATGCGTAACATGTGATAATCCACACTGCAGTGATTGTGCACATACATCTCGGAATAATAACACCAATTCTCTCTAATGTAACTATTGAAGTTGAAAAGGTGTCTGCTCATTCTGTTTATTCTAGTTTAAAACCCTCTGCCGACAATTTCCTTTGTTTCGCATCTGCTGTTATCCGAAAGTGTGATCACTGAAAACGATAACTGTGGGCTGTTAATGCAATGGCTGGTCATTATTTCCTGGAGTGCTTGGCATCCTTGGGGATGATGTGCAGTTGTGTGTTGATCGTAAGCAGTTGTTGTTTGAAGAGGCGAGAGGTCATTTTGACAGATCGTGTGTGCTTTTTTTTTTTTTTTTTTTTTTTGTCTAATAATGCACTCGCCATTGGGTATTTTAATGACCTGTTCATTATTCAAGTGCATTATACTTTACGGAAATGTTTTCTTCCTTTAATGTTTCCATCCTTCCTTCGATGGGACTATACAATTAGCATCCACTGTACGGTATGAAAACTTTTTTGAGTCCAGCCAATTTGTTCAACTTCTGTGAAGGTTAGGCTCCAACCTTTGGTCTGTTATCTCATCTCATCTTATCTCCTCTTATCTCATATTATGTTATCTAATCTTATTTCAGCTCATCCTACCTTGCCTCATCTCTACTTTCCTAACACATCTTCATTCAGAACCATGCTTTATTTTTTCTCATCGCATTATGAATATGCTCTTGCCGAGATTGTGATGATGCGGAGGTGAATAATAACAATAATAATGAAGTTCATAGCCTCGGTTCCACAATGTGCTCGCGGGCTTTACAATTGAGAACACGAGTGGTATATAAGTAAATATGCCCTGCGGCTGAATGAGTCTGTGGTATGGTAATGGAGATAATCATAGCGCTAAAGAGGATACGATACAACATACTTTCCTATCTTCATGTCCTTATCTTGTCTTAATTCTGTCTTTGTACAGTTGCCATGGCGCCGAGAGCATGCTCAACTCCTCTACTTTTGTCCGGCCCCGATACTCTTGTAGAGATTGATGTAAGACTGGTCTGTCTCGGAACAAAACCAAATTTAAGGATAACGAATACATACGTGTTTGAGGTTACGACAACTTTTCATGGAAAATAAAATCACTTCTTCTGACACACATACCTTCATGTTTATCACTTCTTCTGACACACATACCTCCATGTTTATACTGATAGAGGCGGCAGGAAGAAGGCCAATGTGGCCATGCTGCTTTCCAACAGAATATCGTTATTTCGTTATTAACTATTGTCACTTTGTATTTTTATATTCTGTTGAATAAATTTACTTTACTTTACTTTACTTTACTTTGATAGAGAGTTTATTAACAGGGAAACTGATTCCCTATTAACAAAATGTTTATGCAATGATAGGAACAGTTTGTTAACAGGGAATCAATTATGAATTTCAGCCAATTCTCCCCGGGCCAAAGTGTATAGCACATGCTGAGGAAGATATTGGATGTCAGGAGAGAAACCTGGCATATGAGATCCGAAAACTTTCCAAGACACCTTGTTGGGTTATTATCTTATAACAGAAATAAAATGAACTTCTTTTAAATAAACCAAAGCAATCTGCTGTAACAAAGAATAAAACTAAATCATAGAATAATGTGTATGAGTCATAAACGAATCGCATGTGTGTTGTGTTTCAGTGAGATGAAGCTGAAAGTTGCAAAAGAAAAAATACTATTCTGTCACTGGTCCTGTAACATATTTTGAACCTCCAATATATTGTAGGATAGCACTTACATACATTGAGTAAATGTAATATTATATAAATCACAGATGTGTCACTCGATACATCAGAACCCACAAATGTCCATAATGAATGCTGGCCTAACCCAGTGAGATGTGGAGGACCTTTTTAACTCACATAATCACCATTTCTTTCTCACTACTTTCTCATCTGACTTGCTGAGATGAAACAACTTTGTGCAGTTATTGATAGTATTTGAAACAGGTTCGCAGACCGAGAAGTCACATTGACTACGCTTGAGATTCAGGGTGGTTCTTTGGCAATGTGTTGGACACAAAACAGACAAATCGGAAATCCATCCTCCATAAACTCTGCGCTGTTTTACCCTGGCCGATATGAGTAGTGCTTTATTTGACTTTGGACAGGCAGTAAGAGAGACTCCCAACCATGTGGCCCATTTACTGCCGAGGGGAAAAACATCGGTAATGTGTGTGCTTAAAATATTATTTTATGTCACACACATTAAGTTTTTTCTCCAAGGTGGTAGTGGGCCACGTGGTTGGAATTCTCCCTTTCTGACTGACAAAAGTTTACTAACTGTTCCATGAAATGAAGTACTATTCACATCAGACTGTTGACAGGTTCAATACAAGATTGAGTTGACTGCCTCTACGAAGTTTGCACTTGATAAGGATAGACTGATGAAACTAAACTCGTGTGTAGAAATGGGTAGAAACAAAAAAAAAAAAAAAAGCAGTGGAAATAGCAGCAAATATGGTGGTGAAACCAGGTAAAACATCAAAATTTTCAACATATTTCACACCTGTTCCTGCTACACCTGAGTAGTATGTCATGTACCTGGACAGGGATCATTTGGATGACCTCGGTGGATGACCTCGGAAGTGACGTAATGTCACGTGAGGTAGTGGCGCCATGTTGTGTTGACATGGTAACGCGCGTGAGCGGCCATGTTGTGACGTCATCTCCATAGTGATACGTGGCGTGACTGCGCATGCGCAGCGCGTGTTGTTAGGGTGATACGTGTTTCCGTCGTCCATTTTGTATACTCGAGGCTGCCATCTTGGTTTCTATAGTGGCACGTGATTGCTATGTTACCAATGGCTTCTAACAAGACAAGGTATGTTCGGGGGTGTGTTCCTTTGTAGAAGAGTAAATCTGATTACCACAAACAACCCGACAGTCCCCCCCCCAAATCACCCAAATCTATCCCAATTCACCGAAATTGACTTTATTTCCCCAATTTATCGGCTTAGCACGTAGTGCTATAGTACTAAGGGGAACAAGGGAGTGCATTCGATTGAACAGGAGTAATGCTCTGGATTAGAATTCTCTCAGAATCCCTTTTTGGATCCCTATCCCATGACGTTTTTCCCACTAAAAGACAGGTTCCTTTGGTAATTACCCAGAATCCTCTGCTTCTATCTATATATGCAATAGTTTTCGTCTATCTGACCCTGTTCCTTTGTTCTAGAGTATACTCCAGTAGCCTAGAAGAGCCTATAAGTTGAAAGAGCTTACCTTATTATTACTATATTTAGCAATTTCTGGTCTATTCTTGTTAGTTCTGACTCTATTCCGAGTACTCTTGTTGTTTCATTTATCTAGATAATAACTAACCAATCAGATTGCTTGATTTTCCATAATCTGTATGCAGAGTTATCTCCCTTCTGTATAACAAAAGCAGTCCCAAAGCCAATAAGCTATCGAGCAGTTACTGATAAGTCATTGCTCGAACGACTCGAAGCTCATCGAGCAAATGAGCCTTAGAGCAATTGCTGGATCGAGTGACTCAGCATATTGCTCGAACGACTCGAATCCCATCGAGCAAATGAGCCAACAAGGAATTGCTCGATCGAGTGACTCCTGGAACGACTCGACGACTCATTTCAGAAAAAGGGATTCCATAGCCACAGGCGTTTTCGAAAAAGGGATTCCAAAAAGGGATTCCATAAGTGGGACTCCGTCTTATGTCGAGTGACTTGCAACTATTGCTCGAACGACTCGAATCCCATCGAGCAAATGAGCCAACGAGCAATTGCTCGTTCGAGTGACGCCTCGAACGACTCTTCGACTCATTTCAGTATTTGAGGATACCTATGACATGGCCACGTATCAGTTGAGGATACCTTTTGAGGATACTGAATTGAGGATTATCCATGTATACACTGGCTGCCAGCGTCTGTGTGAACATTTGAATATATTCATAAACTTGCCTAAAAATGGGAGCAAATTCCAGCTGAAAGCTTTGGAGAATTTTGTTTTTATCTCCATTGGCTGGTTGTGGGTAGATAAAAAGTCAGGAATGGTTACTGGAACAATACAAACCATGTTCCAGCAGAAGTACCTGTTGAAATCTCCAATGAAAGCAGTTAATGTTCGATTTACTCTAATTTTAGGGGGTGGGTACCAAATTTCAAATTGAAAAAAAATATTTTCATTCAAAACAGGTGTGTGTGGGTGCCCAGAAGTTTTAAAAAAACTTTTTGCGCCATGTGTCCTAGAATGTTTTTCTGAACGCCCCCTCCCTACCCCCATCCCCACTGTCGATAGCTATTTTCTTTCAGGTTTTTCGATAATTTGTATATTTTAATGTCAATTTGGGGGTTTATGGACATTTTTCATCAAAACGCCGATTTTCTAATCGTACAGGTATGAGTTTAATACAAGCAGCTATGAAATTTCACACACAATAATGCTGTTGTCTGTATTAAGTACAGTCCACCTTACAGTTTCTGTAGATGGTGATACCATAGAACATGCGTGTAATAAAATTCAGGACAGTTGTTACAATGTCAATGTTCAATCTTTACCCAAAATAACCTTAAATCGACGTCTTTTTATTAACATTTAATATTGACTGTGTTATTGAACATTCTTCAAAATGTTGGAGATAGAAGCTCCGACTGGCTCTCAGCCAATCAAATTACAGTCTCAGAAAGAACAGCGAGGTCAAATTAAACTGATGAATTACAATCACTTTTCAACAACAAAAAATTCATGCGGGGCTTCCGTTGTAGCGACGGCAGACATCAACATCGGCTACAAAAGTTACTATAGGACGTCCCATCAGACTACCCTTTGGTATATGTTAATCAGGACTGGGTCTCTAGACCCAAGATGTGTATGGGAATTCCTCGAGTGCTGGGGTATGGAGAATGAAATGCTTTGGCCCAGACTCGCAATGTGGCCACTCTTTGGTCCTATGGGAAAACAAATTTCTTAAAACACTGTTTTGTTTCTTTTCCTTAGGTTTTTTCACAAAAGCACGGCGATAGAAATGGCTGATACGAGTAGCCTTACATTTAAAAAAAACCTGTCAAAAAAGTTGTTTCTTTAACCCTTTACCCAACGCAGACGATATCAAAATTTATTATTTTAAATATAACTTTTTTAAATGTTTCAAAAAATTCCAACAAAACCATATCATGTGACCCCTCGTTGGAACGAGCTCGTCGAGCTCGTTCCAACGAGGGGTCACATGATATGGTTTTGTTGAAATTTTTAGAAAAATAATATTTTTTCAACTACTGAATTTGCATATTACGCGGGCGGATGCGGCCGATTCGTTGGGTAAAGGGTTAAGAATATAAGATTTCTGTAAACTGTATGATTTTGTATAAATCTATTGGCGTTGTGGAGAAAATAAGACAAAATATAATTGTACCCCAGATCCCCCTCAATGTTGTTATTTGCGTGAATGCCATGTAATATATGTAGGTAGGAGTGGAATGGAACTTCGTCTCTCTTTCTGAGACGTTTTTTTCGTTCAGAGAGAATAACTCTTTCTATTCGTTTCTTATTACAAATCGGCCACACTCAAAAACGCTCAATAGGAAGGAAACCTGAAGGATATGGAAATTGCTTTTTTTGTCTTAATGAAAAGACTTTTATAACACAGTGTGTTAGAGAATCTCATTTTAAGAATGTGTGGGACCCGAGAATTGCCACCATAGAGGCATTTATCACGACGCTCTATTTGTGATTGATTGCTTGTTTTTTTTTATTCACGGTATACAAGATTTATTACATAAAATCGTAACACAAATTTTAACACAATGCAGAAATAAGTATACTGTAAGGGGTGACATAGCCAGATTTGCTGTCTATCTGTCAACCCATAAAACAGGAAATATATGTAATTGCAGGCAGGACATAAAAACACATGAATATGAAAACAACAGTCGGGAAAATGCAATAAAATGGAATAGGACAATCGTGGTGTCGGGGAGGGGGGGGGGGGGGTGTGAGAAAAGTCAATCTTTTAAATGGATCAGATGTTTCTGGCCACCATTGGTGATGCCAGCGAGGGGGTCAGACGATTCCAACGTTGTGAAGTTGAACCTGTTCACCATGTCCACTGGTTCATTACCCATGCCATTATAAAATATTTTCTTAGGAGTGACTGGGAGCGTGGATATAAGCCACAGGTATGGCCGGGACTATGGTTTTTTGATTGATGTGATTTATTTGCAGCATACGTTATAACAATAAGACAGGTAACAGATGAATACACTTCAAGGAAATGGCATGGAGCTCGCCTCTTGTAATCGAAATATAATGTTATTTGCTTATCAATACGTGTATGAAACCACGTTCAACATCACTGGCAGTGCAATGAAGACAGAAAATATAAAGACAAGGTTGACACAAATCAAACTATTCATACTCAAAACTGACACTCAATTTATTTATTTCTTGGTGTTTAAGATTACATTCAACAACTATGGCTTTGTCATGACCCGGACAAATAATAAATCGGGTTCTCCTCTTGGGGAAATGTAGTGATATTATCAGTTGTACTGGTTTTATGGTACACAATCTGGACAATAAGGATTATTACAACTGAATTTAATAGACATGATGAAGCTAATGTAGAAGTCAATGTATTCTTAAAAGTTTTTTATTGCAATATTCTTCTCGTTTCAATGTCTAGCGCATTCCAGATTCTATGACAATTTTATACTGGGAAACTATCTAAAGCTTCTGTTCGTGTTTCCTCTTCTCGTAGGAGACCCATTTGGCGAGTATTCATACCGGAGGGATGTTCCGCAATACTAAAGATATTATCAACAAGTATTTTGATAATAACAATTAGGATGAATCTGCTAAACTTGTATTCTGGGAAGCACGGTGGCTCAGTGGTTACGGCATTGGACTTCAAACCAAAAGGTTCCGGGTTCGATCCCGGCCAGGGGTAACTGCGCTGTGACCTTGAACAAGGCACCTAATCCCGATTGCCTACATGGTGGCACGAGTAAGGCTGTGCACTAAGGCTTACTACACGTCAATGTTGCACTTGTCTTCAGCCAATGCTAACCTTCCTTTGCGGAGTTAATGCATTGGGGGAGTCTGACAGTTGCTTGCCATTGCTCGGCGGTTCTCTTTTGGTGCTCCGGCTTCCTCCACCCGAAGAACTGTCTGACACGAGGTGATCCAGGCGGTTGACAGTGTCGTTAATCCCCAATAAATAATTAAATAAATAAATAAATAAATAAATAAATAAATAAATAAATAAATAAATAAATAAATAAATAAATAGAGCAATGGCAAGCAACTGTCAGACTCCCCCAACGCATTAACTCCGCAAAGGAAGGTTAGCATTGGCTGAAGACAAGTGCAACATTGACGTGTAGTAAGCCTTAGTGCACAGCCTTACTCGTGCCACCATGTAGGCAATCGGGATTGCCTACATGGTGGCACGAGTAAGGCTGTGCACTAAGGCTTACTCAGTCCCTCCGGTATGAAAACTCGACAAATGGGTCTCCTACGAGAAGAGAGTCTTCTTATTTCAGTCTTCTTAATTATATATTTATAATTCAATAAATATATGAAATCAGAATTATTAATTTTGTCTCAGAACACCATATAAAACCTGTAGAAGGTAAAATGGGTAAGAATAACGCACTAATAGATAAGAGTCCTGAAAAGTCTCGGGATATAACCTCCTAACTCAATGTAAAAGTATATATGTACAATGCATACATTCTAACACATAGGCTTGAGTGTAGATGGAATATTCTAAGATAGGACGTTAGACAGACTATCCATGAACAAAACTGCGCACGATGGTAGAAAAAGTGACTAAGCTAGAGAATCTTGGATAGCTGTAGAAGTATCACATTTAGTTGTAGGTTGCTGTCTCTAGTTTCCAGACGTAAATAATGTAAAACAGGAGAAGACTCCGGTCAAAAAGGACAGGATATGAACATCAAGACTCTCTGGGAGCTTATTACGGTAGTAAATGTATTCGCCTTCGTAGTAGTCTCGATCGAATGTAGTAAGTGTTTTCATCTACCACTTCAGCACTAATGTTGTCGATAGGTGACTATTTGCTTATGATTCTGACCAGAATCTAAACATTGTATTGCGTGTGTACTAGAATTTCGTCAGAGCTTCCTTCTTTCTTGACTATTTGTTGCTGAGCAGAATCTAGGCTTGTGTGTACTAGTTCCGCCAGATCTTGTAAACATAAACCTTGTAGAAATATAGATCTGGTTATGTCGATCGATAAGAATGTGCTCTGGAGCAAAAACTGTGCTTCCTGAAACACAATATAGATTTCACTTAGATGATATTCTATTCATTATATAGCATGCACAGATAAGAAAGGTAGCTGAACAAAATCATGATGATATTGCAGATCCGTAACCACTCCAATCAGACTGAATGTAAAATTCGTTGAGTGCATATAGATTCCATCGGAGTGTAGAATATAATTTCTGAGATCCAGAGAGACGACATGGCTCTATTGTGTCGATCCGTGGATACTTGCAGTAGAGCGAAATCTAGGCTTCTAGAAGTCTTGTATTGACAACTGATGTTAGTCATGGAGAGAGGATGAAAGCTTTCTCTCTGTGATGATGATGATCTTGATCAGTGACTAATAGAATAAGGTGGGATCTTGGTCCTCGCACCCTAAGTTGACATTATCAACAGTAGAATACAGTTACTATCGTATGCATGCCAACATACAAGTTATGGACAAAGCAGGCTAATGAGGTATATGCAGCTTCGTAAATACTGCTGCTAGGCGGGAGTTAGGCTCGGAAGTGGAATGTAATAGTGACGGAGTCCCTGGTGTGGTACAGCAACGTAGAATAAGCGTCGGATGCATAGTTGTACTTGATATCAATAATATCTGTCTGTAAAGAAGAAACCAGACTGAGCAGACCTATGTCATTTATAATGATTTATCTAACAGTCATATAGATTTTGGCCTGAAAACCACGAAAAACGGTACGTATCACATAATGTATCATATATCATATAGACGCCTCATTCTGATTCCGTATCATATAGATTCAACTTCCGGTAAACACCGCGCTATGACAAATAATATCATTATATTCATTGTTATTACGCATTAAAATATGAAATTCAACATTTGACCAATTCCAATCCAATTAAAACTGAAAAATGGAAAAACAGGCTTTATGTAACGGGATTGTCAGATAAATGTATTATCACGACCAAATGCATGTCCTGTAATTTGTATTAGATTCTCGGTCGTGTTTACAATTGGATCACAACTCGCCCTGGCGGGCTCGTTGCGATCTGATTGTAAACACGACCTCGAATCTGATACAAATTACAGGACATGCACATGGTCATGATAATATATATATATATATATAAATATAAAATGTATACAAATGAATTATACCATGTAATGCAGATGAAATCAGTGAGAATTAATCTTTTTTTCAAATTTCCTGCTTAAGGTACAGAACACAGAATTCGGCACTTCTGTTATGCATTTTTAGGATTAAAGATTCTGACGCCGATGGGGATCGAACCATTCATCAAGGCAGTGGTTCGATCCCCATCGGCGTCAGAGTCTTTCATCCTAAAAAATGCATAACAGAAGTGCCGAATTCTGTATTCTGTATCTTAAGCAGGAAATTTGAGAAAGATTTTGATTCTCACTGATTTCATCTGCATTACATGGTATAATTCATTATAAACAAGTAATTCTGGGGGGTACCGAGTAATTTCGTGTGGACTGTGCCAGTTCCATGGATGCTCGACCTGCTACCATCCCTATTTGGAGCTTGTCGGTAGTCGAGTGATCTATAAATGTATATGTACATTTATAAATACTGTATTACTTTCTTTGTATACTGATGAATAGAGATTATTACCTTTATGTGGTGGATGTACAAAATATGTATCCGAGTCGAGCTCCGGGTTCTAAGGGCAGATCACGACGAGTCGAAGACGAGTCGTGATCTACCTTTAGATACCGGAGAGAAACTCGGATACATATTTTGTACATCCACATAATAGTAATAATCATTTTAACTTACAATATATTGGGGATAAGCCAGGAATGTAGACGAATATATAATGAACTATTTATTCGTACGGATGAACAGAAAGAAAAAAAAAAGGAACTCACGCGAAAGGAACGTGCTTGTATCCGACCCCCTGATACAAACATCTGTATCAATGGGTCGGATACACGACAGTTGTGCAGTTAATACAGACAAAATACATGTTGATTGTAAGATAAATAAACATATCATCAAGCCATAAAAAGACATAAGTGTCCAAGTAAAACTGGAACTGTGGAACAAGACACGGGTGCATCGCTGAACACTAAAATATTAGACTGTTATGATCGTACCCGACTTCTATTTGACAAGACGAATTGTATGTAAGAATTTATACCATCATCACCTATTCTACTATATATGAATAGCCCGTGACATAAATTGTAGCTTTACACACCAACCGTGGTGAACACGCCAGCAAAGGGATTTCAATAGTAAAAATTTACACCTACAACAGAACTACACCCCCGTTGACCTTTGGTGAAGTTGACCTGGATGCAGACTTGTCTAAATTTATCACACGTCGGCTCGCGAAGAGTGAAATGGAAGTGGCACTTATTTATTACGTTTTTAAATGGGTTTACCTCATAAGATGCCACAAATTAACAAACATGCATTGACTCATGTTAATAAAGCATGCATAACTCGAAATAGTATGTTATTGTGTTATTAAAACGAAAAAGGCTCAGTTTCTTTTTTTTTCATTTCGTTTCGGCAATAAAATTGACAGCGGACGTACCGCCCACCGATGATCGTGTAAACAAAAACTGATTCGCTCGTATGTACGTCTACTATTCAGTAAAATCTAGAAAAAATAATAGCGATTCTTAATAATCTGACGATCATGGTATAAATAAAATATACCCAAAGTAGCCTGGTGTACCGAATGTTCACCACTCGTGGTGAACATTTGGTACACCAAGCTACTATGGGTATATTCTCTATGTATATAATGGCTCTATATCTCAATCACTGTGTTGATCCTGATTTGATAGTTGCCACTTGGAATTTAGGCTTCCTCCGGAGTACGTATAATTCCATCGATACTCATCTCGACTATTTACTAAAGACCTGGGCCACTGTCTATGGATACATCCTGGCTAAGTAATTATTCCCTATATTCTTCGCGCCATGGAAAGACATTAAATGTTTAGAGGCAGTGGAGCCTTCGAACCTTAGTAAAATGAGAGAATAGGTTGGTTAACGAACAAACATTAGACATCTATGGAACCAAGACTAGAATGAAATTATTCCTCTGATAATACAGTACCTACGTGGTGTATGATTAGAATAATTACCCAAAGAACATCCCCAGTCGTAGTTCCTGAAGGTAATAATAACATCTGTGAAAGAAATCGTCTTGGTTTATAAGTGTACGCTTTATACATACGAGACAAAGCCCACCGCTGACGTCGTTATGAAATTATTTAAATTGTTTTATTTATTGGTGTTTAAGGTCACATTTCTGCGTAATGCCTTATAGTTACTGTAATATGGATGTAACGTCAATTTAGTCAAAAGTTTATCTTGTCACATGTTATCCATTTTAGATGACTCCCAACTCAAGCATTGGTGGGTGGGTACTATTTTACCAGTAACCTAGAGTTTGTTTACCACCATAAACAAGTATTTAAATGAAAATGAAGAAATCAAAGCCAAAAAGCAACAGAGTAAATAGAAAATGGAGATTTATATCCACCCCCCCCCCCCCCCGATATATAATAAGTAGTTACAATGAACTTAAGGCCAACTAAAGAGCACATAAATAGACTGCGGTCACGTCGAAAATAGGTGACAAAATACGTAATTAACAAAGTCACCTCCTCGTGAAGAATAGGTGATAAAAATCTCGCCACCACGAATACCTTATCCACCATTTCCATGCTATTTCCGGCTATGGATTGCTCAAAACAACCATAACATTTGTTTACTGATGAGACACACCACATTACGTTTCGCATGGCGATTGAAAAATACGAAATTGAAGCTTTCATCACATTTGTGGTGGGATATGAACTAAGGGGTTGTGCACCAAGCGTTATCGCCCCGAATAGTCCGGTTCAGACCATTCATTGGTCTTTTTCGATTTTGTCAGGGTTTAACCTTGAAACAAACGCTCAAATTGATACTTTTCAAGAAGAGGGATTAATTAATAAGAAGCAAGGCATATTGTGCTGATGTGGAAGGTTGAGTCTAAAATTTGATGTGACGCAGAAACATCAAAAACGACAATAATATACAGTACGTGTAGAGTGCATTGTCACTAAATCACCCGTGGAGTGGAGATTTCATCCAAGCAATAAATGCAAATTTATTGCAAAGCATAACAAGCACAAGCAATGTGTCAGCCAATGGACCTCCGGGACCTCAATGTTTCAGGTTCATTGGCTGAAACATTAATTGGGTATTTTGTCCATAAGTATGGAAATTGAAAGTGATACTTTGGGTGACAACTCCATCCTGTGGGTGATTTTGTTACAATCCACCGTCCACGTACTGTATATACCAGATATAATATGAAAGAACGTGGTTTGATACTGGAGCTGATATTGAAAGACAAAGAAAAAACGTTAACAATGATATTATTTTCGAATGAAGATCAGATATAAGAACACGAATGCCAAATTGTATATCTGGAAGTCTCCATTAACAACTGTGAAAATTTGGTCACTATAGCTTTAAAAATGTGGTTGTAGTTCTCTGAACAGAAAAAAGGAAAAAAGGCTGACTATAACAATAAATCATTCAAATTTCGTTGAATAACTTAATTATTAAAAATAACTGTAGGAATGAGGACAATCAGATGTCAAAATAAAACCCCACATAGGTATTTTTTCTAATATATTTTTTTTATTATTTTTAACCAACCATCCATCTCATTTTCTATTATACACTGAGTCAAAAAATAAAGTATAATAGAAAAAATGTAAAAAAATAGCATAAAGGATGAAATATAATAGTTCTAATGTTGCATGTTTGTGGACAAGAAGTCGTGGAAAGAGTTTAATGACATATTGTTGTTGTTGTCCACCCAACCGTATACAATTTTTCTACTTCAAAATAGCACGTGCTATCCGATAATGTTAAATTGAATGGGTGACCGACGCTTTTCTTTGCATTATGTTGTGCTAGAGAGTCTGGGTCACTGAGAAAACACGCTAGGTTTTGTCTTCCGACATTTTCAAAAATGCCAAGGTTAACCGAAAATCAGAGGTTGCGTGCCATTGGTATGCATGAGGCTGGGATTCCTCCAGATGAGCTCGCTGCTGAGTTCGGAGTCACGGTGGTCACTATGTACCGTCTCATTGGAAGGTATAGAACCACTGGATCTACTGCCAACCGACAATGTTCAGGTCGACCAAGAGTTACGACCCCTGCACAAGACCGATACATCAGGACGTCTCACTTGCGGGATCGCTTCCTTCCGGCGACGAGGACAGCAGCAATTACTCCCGGTAGAACTAACAATAGAATCAGTGCATGAACTGTCCACAACAGACTCGCTGAACACGGCATCCGAAGTAGGCGTCCATACCACAGACCAATCCTTACGCAGCGTCATCGCGCAGTCAGAATGGAATGAGTACGTAAGAGTGTTCGCTGGACTCAGCAGCGTTGGAGAACAGTTCTTTTTAGTGATGACTCACGATTTTGTCTACGGTACGCTGATGGTATGGCACGAGTGTATCGCCGTCGAGGAGAACGGTTTTCTGATGCTTGCGTGCGGGAATGCGACCGTTTTGGGGGTGGGAGTGGGGTAATGTAATGGTTTGGGCAGGAATTTCCTTACACTATCGAACGCAGTTGATCTTCAACGATGGTAATCTCTATGGGCGAGAATATAGGGACCAAATTCTTAACGCTGTTGTTGTGTCGTTGTTCAACGCTAACGTCGGATTGCAGTTATTCCATCAAGACAATGTCTGATGTCACGTGGCGCGTATCTGTCGTGACTTTCTTGAGGAGCAGATGCCCTGGCCCCCACCTTCGCCAGATTTGGCGCCATTCGAGCATCTTTGGGATCAATCGGACCGTCGGGTACGTCTTCATGATCTTCAGATGTTAGGTGATTTACGTAATGTTCTAAGGCAGGAGTGGGACGCAATACCACAGGGTGACATCCAGAGACTTATCAGGTCCATGCGCCATCGATGTCTTGCCATCCAAGAGGCAGACGGTGGACATACACGCTATTGACTGCATGTGTGAACTTTTCATTTCAACGCATGTCTGAATTGCGACGTCCTGACGTGACGCTGGCAACAGTAAGAACATGAAATTATGCAAATTCATACAGCTAGCCTCGAAATATGAATTTACGATAATTTGTTTGGGATTAAAGTCAATAATACTAAAAAAAATGCTCCTCAAAGTTTATTAAACTTTCTTTTTTGACTCGGTATATGAATATCACAGAACAACATAGATAGTTTTTTTCGTTATCTGATATTGTTTATTTCAATCAGTGAGATTGCATGATATCATTCTAGTATAAAAAATCTTGATCTACAGGTTTTCATTGACAGGTAAAGTCTGATATCTGATTACATGATTTTACTTTGATAAAAAAGTTCAGAAATTTAAAACAAATCTTAAATTGTTTGTCACTCAACTTGGGTGATAATTTTGCCGAAATGTCAGGCTTGTCTTATCAATTTTTTTATCATCATGTCCCTATACCCCTACAGTAAATAGACTCAAGAGTCACTTTACTTTTGTACAGTGAATATTAGGTTTGATATGATTTAGTTAGACTGTTCACAAAATAAAAGTTGATTGCCAGTTATGCGATCAATGCTGATTTTGTTCCAAAATCAATTGTCAACGAGAGTTCGAACACAACGCAAATAACTTAGTTTTTGGCATTTTGTTTTTTCTTCTTGTGCTTTTTTTTAACTTTGGAGGGCCCTAGCATTTAACACTGAATTCCTTATATCCCAGCACTGACTGTCTAGACCCCTCATTTCATATAGGAATTTCCATAGACATTTTGAGTCTAGAGTACCAACCTTGAGTTATAATAGACCTAAGGGCAGTTCTATGGGATGTCCTATTATAAATTTTGAAGTCGAGTGCACAATTTACTAAAGGTCTTACCGTGGGAATGCGCTTGGACCTATAAGTTACTCACGACTGGGACTCTAGAGCCAAGATGTACATGGAAATTCCTAAAGAAAATTTTGAGTCCAGCCCCCCAGTCTTGGAGTAAGGAGAATCTTGTTAAATACTAGACCTAGCCCCTACATCCCATCCCACCACGGGAGTTCACTGCTTACCCAACATAGCACTGTAATAATATCACAAAATGATTAGTTGAGTGTGTGTGGTGTGTGTGTGGGGGGGGGGGGGGGGGGGGGGGTGCACATTTCTTTCACGTTGTCCGAAAATTGTTAATGGTTGGACATTACAACCAATGGAGTGTCGGATAACATTAAAATTAAATTTCCCTCCACCAAGTTGAAATTTTCAGACAGTTTAGTACTCATGCTTCCAAATACAAAGAAGAAAAAAGTTTGAAAATGTGTTGTCCCTATATCCCGATAAATTCTGTCTTTTGATTTGTCAGAATGCCTTGGACAAATACTGCCATGGCAAAGGATGCACCCAACATCCAAGGTATATGAGAGCGTGCAACATCCAGGGTATATGGGCACGCGAAACATCGGGGGTATATGGTTTAGATGAATGCTTTTCACATTCAATCGCCTTGGTATAACAATCGAACCAAAAACCGTGAAAATAGTCACAAATATTATCATATGTCCGAAAATTCGATCATATTTTGCCGTTATTAATCAAGTAATTAAATGAAACAGCTTGAGAAAAATAAAATAAGAGCAAATGTCATCCCTTGAGTTCCAATGTGTTCTATGTGCCAGTAGGCTGCCAGTAGGCACGCCAGTAGGCACGTAGAATACATTGGAATTCAGGGGATGATATGTCAGCAAAATACTGTTTACTCATTTCCTTAACGACCCAAGGGATGTAACTCTATCTGTTGTGTTCTGCGTAAAAAAAATATTCACGAATTTGGTCCAAGTGATTGCGGAGCGTGAGAAATGCGTCCACAAATTTATTTCCACTTGTTTGTATAGTGTTTCAAAGGGGACTAAAACGTTATCTCCGCCAACATGTATGGTATATGGAGATTTAATACCTGGATGTCTCATTCAAACACCTCGTCTGTGGCTCGGTGTTTAAAAACAGACATCCAGATCTTAAATCTCCATATACCATACAAGTTGGCGGAGATAACTTATAATGTCAGATACTAGAGATATGACGTGAACTTTGGGGCCCCCACCACATTTCGTGACAACTCTACCCACAAACTACAAAACATAGTACTATAATGATATAAATCCAACAAAAGGAATTGTTGAGGGTGTGGAGGTGGGAAGGGGGGGGGGGGGGGGGGGGTAATGCCACAGTGTTTTCCAAAAATTGTTAATCCTATGATGTTAAAACCTATGGACAGTTGGAAAATGTCAAAATTTAATTTCACTCCACGTTTTAGTATTCGTCTCCAATATGAAGTTTTAAAACATCAAGAAAATTTCATGGCACATATCGGAGATATGACGTAAACAGCATCAGTGACACCAATTTTACATTTTTGTATTTATATTCTCTTTTCAACCTGTTTTTTAATATTTGTGTTTCGAAATTATGGTAATATAATTACAATACTTGGCCGAAAAACTGGCATTTTCAGCCAAACAATGTTGGCCACAATATACGTATTTATTGGAGTCTTAAAGGCTCTTTCGACAGCCAGGGCCACCTTGTGTCGGACAGTTTTACGGGTGACGAAGCTTGGGTACCAGAAGAGAACCACCAAGCAACAGTAAGCAACTATCAGACTTCCCAATGTACTATCTCCACACAAGTAGGGTTACCATTAGTTGAAGATAAGTGCACCATCGACGTGCAGTATGCCTTAGTACACAGCTTCAAAATGCCCCCACATGCGCAATCTGGATTAACCCTTTACCTAATGAATCGCCCTCATCCGCACGCGTAATATGCAAATTAAGCAGTTGAAAAAATTAAATATCTCAAAATATTTCAACAAAACCATATCATGTGACCCCCTCATTGGAACGAGCTCAATGAGCTCGTTCCAATGATATTCATATGATATGGTTTTGTTGAATTTTTTTGAGAAATTTAAAAAAAAATGATATTTAAAATAATAAATTTTGATGTCGTCTGCATTGGGTAAAGGGTTAAGTGCATTTTCCAAGGACACAACCCAGTTACATCCGGTAGGGATCAAACCTTGGACCTCTCGGTTTGAAGTTCAATGCCGTAACAGCTGAGCCACCGAGCTCCCCGTTGATCACAAAATGGTGTTGACCGTGCTTTCTTGAATGACGTTTGGAAATTAGCTTTGCAATTACAATCCATCTTAGTTCCTTCTGTTTTTGTCCTACATGGATTTTCGTCGTCGTACATGAAACAGCAATCATGAAATCTGGCACAGTTGTGAACGGACGTGAACACTCCGGATTGTGAAACTTACTCTTTTTTATTTTCGACCTGAATTCAAAACAATACCCAATTTACGCGTTTTCCTTAATTTGTTTTACTATCAGTGCCTGTATTAACCCTTTACCTAACATGAAAAGCAGACGACACTTGCAAAAAAATTTCTTGAATAACTAATTTTTTTCATTTTTTGTCTCCAAAACATAGGTTATGACCCCTCATTGGAACGAGCTCGACGAGCTCGTTCCAATGAGGGGTCATAACCTATGTTTTGGAGACAAAAAATGAAAAAATCATCAAAATTAATTGGCGATTTTTGAGAATAGCGCTGGCCGCTTTTGGCCGTTACGTTGGGTAAAGGGTTAAGCGTTCCTAATTCATCTTTTGTAATTCTTTTCTACAACACAGTATCTAAAAATATGTTATCGACCTGGGAAATTCTCAACGGTTATGGCCAAATTTTCGGGTGGCCTTTTTGACATCACAAAAAAGTAGTGTTACATTTTCATGAAATTTGTACCGGTTAAAAAATAAGAAAATGAAACGTTTTTTATTTTTTGATTTGAGGGCCAATTTCTAGATTCCAACCGGTTGTATCCAACATTGTGCAGGTTATTTAGAACACAAACAGCCCCAAAAAAATATTTTCAAGTTTTACCATTTCACAGTACTGCACGACATCCAGCCACGTGCAATCACAACACGATATGGAGGATCATCTCCAATGTTCTACTCGTTAGGCTTTTCCCTCTGGAAAAGACTATTGTTTTTCTAGGGATTATTATTATTTTGTCCGTACGATTCAGAAGCCATTTTCGAACCGATTTTCACATTTTGCACACGCATAGAGGGGCACAAAATCTAAAAATGTACCAAAGCGGAATTTTCGATTTAACCCTTATTTCGTCAGAATTGGCAAAAAACTGCTAAAATTGGGGTTTATCGGCACTTTCTCGAAACACATCGTGTAGATTTTTTTTATACATTCGTCAGTGCTAGACCTGTCTGTGACACACCCTTTGATACACACGACATATCAGGCGATGCATATGGTAACCCTCCACAGGCTGCCAAACATCAAAATGTTGATGAAATAGGCCGGTTTCAGGCCCCCACTGCACCCAAACAATACAAAAGAGATAAACATAACTTCCTTTATTGGAAGTGGAATTCACCGAGGATAATTTTTGTCAGTAATAAGGGTGTTCAGAAAACCAAGCGTTAACCCATTTTGAGCTGGTTAAACAGCAATACCCCCAAAAAGCTCAAAAATTCGTGTTTTCTGTGGATTTCTCTAAACGAGTTTTGTAGATTTTCAAGAAAAATTTGTCACTCCCAGGCCTTGGTGTGACAATAGAAGTTGCGTGGACAAAATACTGCGGTGAGCATTTGTTAACACTCCACGGGCTGCTAAAAGTCAAAATTGTGATAAAATGGGCTGTTGTAGGGCGCCAACAGCACCCAATGGGTACGCCACAAAGAAAAGTGCCTTCTTTTATCGAGCGCACAATCTATATGGAAACATTTTTGTAAGTAGTAAGGGTATTCAAAAGTCGAAGTTTTAACCCATTTTGGATAGCCTAAAGAGAGAGACCCCTTAAAATCTTAAAATTCCCATTTTCTGTGGATTTCTCTAAATACATCTTGTAGTTTCTCAAGAAAAATTGACTACTCGCAGGTCTTTGTGTGTCATTATAAGTTGCATGGACAAAATATTCCGGTGAGCGTTTATTAACCCTCTACAGACTGCCAAGCATCGTAATTTTGTTGAAACGAGCTGTTTTCGGACACGCACAGCACCCAACGTGTACCTGAGAAATACACATAATCTCCTTTGTTGGAAGTAGAATTCACCGAGGACCATTTTTGTAAGTAATAAGGGTATTCAAAAAACCAAGCCTTAACCCCTTTTGTGGTTGTTAATACTGATACCCATCAAAGGCTTAAAAATTGTATGTTTTCCCTGGATTTCTTTACAAACATCTGGTAGTGTTTTCAAGAGAAAATGGCCATTGATAGGTCATGGTGTCACATTACCAGCTGATTGAATAAATTATTCCGGTAAGCATTTGTTAACCCTCCATGGGCTGCTAAATGTCAAAATTTTGAAAAAAATAGTCTGTTTTTGAACAACAACAACATCAAAAGGGAATGCAACAGAGAAACGTAACTTCTTTTACCGGACGCAAAACTGACAGGGAAACACCAACAACATCAAATGGGAATGCTGCAGGGAAACAGAGAGTCTTAACCCATTTTCGCCCGGTTAAGGAGATGTACCCCTTAAAAGCTTAAAATTCCCATTTTCTGTGGATTTCTCCAAAAAATCTAGTAAGTATTCAAGAGAAATTGACCATTTGCAGGTCTTGGAGTGACATTACAAGTTGCATGAACAAAAGATTCCGGTAAGCGTTCGTTAACCCTCCAGAGACAGCAAATTTTGAGAAAATGGGCTGTACTTGGCCACCCATTACATCCAATGTGTACCTGCGAGATGAACATAACCACCTTCATTGAAAGTGGGATTCATCGAGGATCATTTTTGTAAGTAATGGAGATATTCATAAAACCAAGCATTAACATGGTTACAGGGTGATACCCCTCAAAAGGTTAAAAATTCATGTTATCCGAGGATTTCTCTAAAAACATCACATAGATTTTCAAGAAACATTGGCCATTCTCAGATTTTAGTGTGAATTACAAGTTGCATGTACAAAATATTCCAGTAAGCATTTGTTAACCCTATGCTGGTTCTCAAACATCAAAATGTTGATAAAATGGGCTGTGTTTGCATACCCGCAGCACCCAAAGTTAAGAGGAGAAATCAACATACATGGAAGTAGAATTCACTGAGAATTATTTTTATAAGTAATAAACGTATTAAAAAAACAACCTTTAACCCGTTTCGGGCTGGATAAACAATTATACCCATCAACAGCTTAAAATTCATGTTCTCCCTGGATTTCTCTGAAAACATCTCGTAAATTTTTAAGTAAAAATGGCCATTCACAGTTTTTGGTGTGAAGTTACAAGTTGCATGAATAAATATTCCTGTTAGCACTTGTTAACCCTTGACAAGCTGCCAAACATCAGGATTTTGGATACATTTGAGACAAAATGGATCATTTTCAAATAGATACAGCACTCAGTGGGTATGTGTCAAACAAACATAAATCCTTTTGTCGGTCATTAACTTGTTGGACGACGATATTGATATTAACCCTCTCCACCGTTAATGATGGTTTTTACCTAAAGAATTTTTTTTATCAAACTGAGTCATTTGAGACTACTATACTCACCTATTTCATGACATCAATGAAGGAACGTCAGTGAGACAGTCAAAAGCAATCCATCATACACTGTGGGGTCATGACAAATCATGGAATCTCATCGGGAAAAGCCACGATTCTCCAGAATCATAAAGTCTACTTATAACTATATTTCCTATTTTTTCTGGGTCAATAATTCGCAGCTGGATGATTTGTTCTCGAAGAAATGAAATTTATTTTAGAAGATTCATGTAAACAAACTAATATTGTCCAAAATGAGGAGAAAAATATTGAAAAGATTTCATCGGTGCGGTGGGTGGGAGGCACCAACGGCCCCATAGCAACAGCCCCGAATACCAAGATGAAATAGTGTTTAAGATCTTACTTCAGATACCGGAGATGTGGCATCAATATTGACAGGCAGTACCCCCCCCCCCCACACACACACCCTTTGCTGACAACTCTACCCCAAAACTACTACATAATAATAATAACAACACTTTGGCCATAGCACTATGATAATATCAAAGGTGTCAAAAAACTACATAACATAGCACTATAATAATATTAAAGGTGTCATAAAATATATAACATAGCACCATGATAATATCAAAGGTGTTAAAAAAATATAACATAGCACTATGATAATATCAAAGGTGTTAAAAAATTACACAACATAGCACTATGATAATATCAAAGGTGTTAAAAAATTACATAACATAGCACTATGATAATATCAAAGGTGTTAAAAAATTACATAACATAGCACTATAATAATATTAAAGGTGTCATAAAATATATAACATAGCACTATGATAATATCAAAGGTGTTAAAAAAATTACATAACTTAGCACTATGATAATATCAAAGGTGTTAAAAAAATATAACATAGCACTATGATAATATCAAAGGTGTTAAAAAATTACATAACATAGCACTATGATAATATCAAAGGTGTTAAAAAATTACATAACATAGCACTATGATAATATTAAAGGTGTCATAAAATATATAACATAGCACTATAATAATATTAAAGGTGTCATAAAATATATAACATAGCACCATGATAATATCAAAGGTGTTAAAAAAATATAACATAGCACTATGATAATATCAAAGGTGTTAAAAAATTACACAACATAGCACTATGATAATATCAAAGGTGTTAAAAAATTACATAACATAGCACTATGATAATATCAAAGGTGTTAAAAAATTACATAACATAGCACTATAATAATATTAAAGGTGTCATAAAATATATAACATAGCACCATGATAATATCAAAGGTGTTAAAAAAATATAACATAGCACTATGATAATATCAAAGGTGTTAAAAAATTACACAACATAGCACTATGATAATATCAAAGGTGTTAAAAAATTACATAACATAGCACTATGATAATATCAAAGGTGTTAAAAAATTACATAACATAGCACTATAATAATATTAAAGGTGTCATAAAATATATAACATAGCACCATGATAATATCAAAGGTGTTAAAAAAATTACATAACTTAGCACTATGATAATATCAAAGGTGTTAAAAAAATATAACATAGCACTATGATAATATCAAAGGTGTTAAAAAATTACACAACATAGCACTATGATAATATCAAAGGTGTTAAAAAATTACATAACATAGCACTATGATAATATCAAAGGTGGCAAAAGGAATAGATGAGGATATTGATTGTGTTCGAGCCTCAATCTCGAATCGAATTCGAATCGAATATCGGAGGTCGAATCGAATGACAAACGAATATTCGAAATTCACAGGAACCCAGTTGTAAGGTGGGGGAGGTGATCCCACACCGCAACCATAACTAGTTTTTCCAGTAGGTGTATTTCTTTGGAATATAATTCGATTCACTCTGGCTAGTATACAGTACGGGCGCCGTGGACTGGTCAATTTCCATGAGAGGACAATATTTACATGGATGCAATAATATACTACTCAAAGTTTGCTAAGCACCAAGTATATCCAACTACCTGTTTTACGTTTTAGTTGAAATATTGTGATGAAAAGTGTATATATTTTTTATTTAATTATATCTTTAATGTTTTAAGTACAGCAATTAAGATTTCATTTGTGTTTGACATTATCTTTTAGCATTTGAATACGATAAACATGGAAAATAGATATTATTGGTAAAAGTGGAAATTTTTCAATTTTCCAAAACGTTGATGATGCGAACTGGTATGGGTTCAATTTCGAGTTTGAGACCCATTACTGTTAATTACAGCTTGATAACGCCTTCTCATGCTCCCAATCAGGGTTCCTGGTGGTCCTTTGTGGGATGTTGTTCCATTCTTGGACCAGCATGGCACCAAGCTCCTGGACACTTCTTGGCTGGACTGGACGGTCTGAAATTGCAAGCTGCAACTCATTCCAGACATGTTCAATTGGATTGAGATCAGGGGATCTTGGTGGCCAGTCCATACGCTCAATCCCCTCCCTCTGTTCGGTACTCTCCGACAGCATACGCAACACGAGGACGGGCATTGTCGTCCATCAGAATGAATCTATCACCCACTGCACCTGCATACAATATGACGTAGACATCCAGGATCTCATCAATATACCGCTGTGCAGTCAATATACCACGTTCAAGGACACAGAGCTCTCTACGTCCATCCCTGCTGATGTCGCTGCAGACCATGATTGACCCTCCACCTTAGCGGTCATGCTCAGCCATGTTTGCTGCATGGAATCGCTCTCCTGGACTTCTCCATCCCTTAGAACGCCTATCTGTGTGGTCTAGGCAGTACCTTGACTCATCTGTAAAAATGACAGGTCGCCAATCTTCTCTGGTCCATCCAACGAGGTCCATGGCCCATCCATATCGTGCCTGGCGGTGGTTCGGGGACAGCGGAATGCTAATACGTGGTCTTCTCAATTGGATACCACCTTCATGCAACCTTGCCCGGATAGTCTGCATCGAAACATTAACCCCTCTGCCACCACCATGCCGTCTTACTGGTGTGTCATACTGCTGAAATGTTGCCCAGGCTCTGGTGATCACCGTATGGTGCACACAAAGGGCTTCCCCAACCTGACGATGGGTAGCACCTTGCTCTGCCATCCCTACAGCCCGCCACATTTCTGCTTCAGACAAATGTCTTCTTACATTTGCATTTTCCATATTCAATCATTAAATCACAAGAGTTTGTGTTGAAATGAAGATTGAATACCCTGCACATGTCATGTACATGTATACAGTACACGAAAACATCATGAAAATCAAGGGGTACATGCTTTCCATGACTGTCACGAAAAGTCTGCCTGTCAAGAGATCTAATGTAAACACTGGGGACCATCTCAATACATTCCTCAATCATATCCACCAAAAATATCGCAAATATGTCACACGCAAATTTCACAATGATGTGTCAAATATTTGGTGCTTAGCAAACTTTCAGTAGTATAGTTTCAAAACACTATTTATAGGAATAATGATCAACAATTTAATTAATGAAGTATCGGGTACCACCCGGTGCTTCGTTAATTAACATTGTTCTGCTGTTGTTTTCTATTACCTATTAAATGCATCCGTGGACATCAATGCCCAAGCGTGTAATATGACCAGTCCAAGGCGACTGTACTTCAGTACTCATCATCCCGAATAATAATTGGAAAAGAATGTGAAAAAACAACTTCAAATTCTAGAGAAGAAATGTCAATTCCGACAGGAGTTACACACTCTTTTCAAATACTGGAGATATGATGTCAATTCCAAAAGGAGTTGGCCCCCTCCCTTCAAATACTGGAGATATGATGTCAATTCCAACAGGAGATGCACCCTTCCTTTAACCCTTTACCCAACGTAACGGTCAAAACCGGACAGCGCTATTCTCAAAAATCGCCTATTAATTTTAATTATTTTTTCATTTTTTGTTTCAAAAACATAGGTTATGACCCCTCATTGGAACGAGCTCGTCGAGCTCGTTCCAATGAGACGTCATAACCTATGTTTTTGAGACAAAAAATGAAAAAAAATAGTTATTCAAGAATTTTTTTTGCAAGTGTCGTCTGCTTTTCATGTTAGGTAAAGGGTTAAATACAGGTGATGTGATGTCAATTCCAACAGGAGTTACCCCCTTCCCTTCCTTTACATACTGGAGATGATATTCCAATTCCAACAGAAGTTAACTCCTCCCATCAAATACTGGAAATGTGATGTCAATTCCAACAGAAGTTAGCCCCCTCCCCCGCACCCCCCCCCCCCCCCCCCCCCCATTTCAGATACTGGATATGTGGTGTCAGTTTCAACCGGCGTTACACTCACCGTTCAAATACTGGGTATGTGATGTCAATTCCAACTTGTGTCAAACCTTTTTGGTTACCGACAGAACCAAACAGGTACACGAGAGATAAACATAACTTCATTTATTGGAAGTGGAATTCACCGAGGATCAATTTTGTAAGTAATAAGGGTATTAAAAAACTAAGCGTTGACCATTTTTGGGCTTGTTAAAGAGGGACACCTATTAAAAGCTTAAAAATCCATGTCTTCTGTGGATTTCTCCAAACACATCTTGTTGATTTTCAAACTAAATGGAACCATCCATAGATGCTAAACGTCAAAATTTTGATAAAATGGACTCTTTTCGGGCACCAACAGCACCCAATGGGCATGTCACAGATAAACATAGCCTTTTTTATCGTACCCAGAATTTTTGTAAGAAATAAGGGTATTAAAAAAACTAAGCATTAGCCCGTTTGGACTGGTTAAACAGCAATAGCCTTCAAAAGCTAAAAAACTTGTTTTTTGTGGATTTCTCTAAACGAGTCTCGTAAATTTTCACAAAAAATGGTCATTCGCTGGTCTTCGTGTGATATTACAAGATGCATAGACACAATATTCCGGTAATCATCTGTTAACCCTCCACGGGCTGTTAAATAACGAAATTTTAATCAAATGGGCTGTTTTGGGGACACCAACAGTACCCCATGGGTAGGTCACAGAGCAACATAACGTCATTTATCGGACGCAAAATGTATTGGGAAGCATTTTTGTAAGTGGTAAGGGTATTCAAAAATCCAAGTCTTAACCCATTTTGGGCTGGTTAAAGAGAGATAATAAATAAATAATAAATAATAAATGTAATTTAAAGCCGAAAATCCTCATAGAGCTCTTGGGCTTAACACACACAAAAAGAAAAACTTTATATATATATATCACTCAGCATTTCCTTTTACTGACTGTCTCCAAGCCGATGAATCACAATTAGCGGTCTTCATCGTAAGATGCCTCTTAAAAGCTTAAAATTCCAGCTTTCTGTGGATTTCTTCAAACGCGTCTTGCAGACTTTCAAGAAAAAAAAACACCATTAGCATGTATTTGTCTGACATTTCATGTTGCAAAGATAAAATATTCCGGGAAGCGTTTGTTAACCGTCCACAGCTTGCTAAACATCAAAATTGTAATAAAATGGGCTGTGTTAAGGCACCAACACCACCCAATTCTTTAACAACTAATTTTTTTCATTTTTTGTCTCAAAAACATAGGTTATGACCCCTCATTGGAACGAGCTCGAGGAGCTCGTTCCAATGAGGGGTCATAACCTATGTTTTTGAGACAAAAAATGAAAAAAATAATGAAAATTAACTGACCATGTTTTAGAATAGCGCTGGCCGGTTACGTTGGGTAAAGGGTTAAAGAGTGGTACCCCTCAAAAGCTTAAAAATTCATGCTTTCCGTTGATTTCTCTAAATACATCAAGTAGATTTTCAAGAAACATTGGCCATTCGCAGATCTTGGTGTGATATAACATGCTGTATGAACAAAATATTTCGGTAAGCGTTTGTTAACCCTCCACAGGCTCTCCAACATCAAAATTTTGACATAATTCGCTATTTTTGTGCACCCACAGCATCCAACGTGTACTTGGGAGATAAACATAACTTCCTTTACTGGAAGTGGAATTCACAGCGGGTCATTTTTGTAAGTAATAAGGGTATTAAAAAAAACCGAGCGTTTACCTATTTTGGGCTGGATAAAGAGCGGTACCCAACAAAAGATTAAAAATTCATATTTTCCATGGATTTCTCTCATAACTCCTTAAATGTTTTCAAGAAAAATTGGCCATTAGCAGGTCTTGTTGTGACATTACAAGTTGCATGGAAAAAATATTCCGGTAAGCGTTTGGTAACCCCCCACAAATGCCAAACATCAAAATTTAAATAAATTTGAGATAAAACGGGCTGTTGTCAAATCGCCACAGCACTCAACGGGTATGTGTCAAACAAACATAACTCCTTTTGTCAAACTTAGACTTGACGGGCGACGATATTGATATTAACCCTCTCCAGCAATAATGATGGCTTTAACCTAAACCTTTTTTCTATCACACTGAGTCATTTGAGACTACTATACCCACATTTTGCTGGACATCAATAAATGTAATTTAGTGATACAGTTAAAAACAATTCTTTAGACGTTCTGGGGTTCTGACAAATCATGGAATCTCGTATGGAAAAGCCAAGATTCTCCATAATTAATTAATTGGGCTATATCAAAATAACAGAGGAAAATATACAAACCTTTAACTGGTAGAGTGCTGAATTATTTTTGGTCATCAAAATTTGTTAACATATCTTTGCCTTGTTACAAATTGTGGGAGAGTGCCAATAGGCACTCTCCCATAAATTGTAACAAGGCAAATCCTGACGGACTTAGTAATATCACTTCAAAGGTAAAGTGAAGCGCATTCATAGAATATGAGGTCTTTGAGTTGTGGTTCCTGTACTTCCGAGTAAAGCCCAAATATGGGCTTCCAGCACTCTACAAGTTAACATAATCACGTTCTGAAATGGGTTTGATACAAATTCTCAAGGGGCGCAATTTATAATTTAGGGAGAGAAATAAACGATATTGTATATCGCTTGATCATATTTCGGAATATTCATTCTCTGCAGTAGCAAAACAAATTTCAATTCAATTCAATTCAATTCTTTTTATTTACAGTATACAAAAGAAAAAATACAAACACAAAGATATACAAATTAGAAACTGTTGTATACTGTAGGGGGTGCCATAGCCTATTTGGCTGTCTTCCTGACGCTCCCTTCAGGGCGTGTACCAAAGGTTGGCAGCATTTCAAACTCAGTTAAGAACTGATAAAGAACTCACTTATGCTTGGCAGCATTATAGACACTTACGAGTCAGTGAGTGGTGGGCAATTTAACACAATGTTGATTACAATGTTGATTACAATGTTGATTACATCGCGCGTCTATATCGATAGCTTAACAGTCATTTTGCGGGATATGAGAAACCAGTGTTATGTCTACCAGTTAAACATTTAAACTCAGAGACTGAGAGAACCTGGATTACACAAACAAATTCATGCACGCAAACATACAAACATACAAATTCACACAAAAGTGTAGCAAGTGTAAAAAAGATACAAACAGTGTAAAAAATACACACAAAAGTGTGAAATTATACACACACGCACATATATACATATACACATACATACGTATATATATATATACATACAAAGTCTGCATACAGTTCTGTGTTTCATTTTTTGTTTGAATTACACTGGGTTTACAATGCAATCAGGGCATCTGGGGTTACGACAGACTACGATATCAGAATACTTATTTAAATAACTCTCAAATATTGTCTTCTTAAATTTGTGGCGACTATATTCTTGGATAACGTGGGGTATTTCATTTCAAGCTAGGGGAAAAGTATGTAAGGGAAGGTCAGCGGAAAACTTGGTTCTCGGTTTCCCTGTATAGATTTTGCCACTTTGTCTTGTGATCATACCTGTTGGATTTTCATACAATGTAAAGCAATTGTTAAAGCTTACAGGGAGGATATTATTGGACCAGTCATGCATAAATAGAAGTACTTGCAAATTATATAGGTCTTTGAACTTCAGTATGCGGTGATACTTAAATAGAGGATCAGTATGGGATGAGTATTTCCGGTTACTAATAATGCGAAGGGACTTTTTTTGTAGGTTAAAGATTTTATTAGCTGAGGGAGCATGGCCCCAGACCTGGATTCCGTAAAGCATATAACTGTGAATAAGAGAGTAATATAGCATCTTTAATGCACTCAAAGGAAGAAACCTTTTGGCTCTATTGATAGCATATATGGCTGAGGCCATTTTTGAACATACTACAGAAATATGTTTTTTGAAGTTCAGATTTTCATCCATATGAATTCCAAGAAATTTTACACTTTTGTGCTCTTGCACGTTGCCAATCGGCGTTATGTTAATGTTGTTTAGCGACAGGTGTTCGTTGGAAATACTGTGCGAGTCGTTATAGGGGTGAAGAATGATAAAATTTGTTTTTTTGGCATTCAAGCTCAGTTTATTAACAGTGCACCATTCATTTATATTCCTTAACTCCACATTAGTATTTTCAAGCAATAAACGAACATTATTACCTGAGGCATGAGCGGTGGTATCGTCAGCAAACGAAAGAATATTGAGGACAGTAGAATGGCTTAAATCGTTAATATATAACAAAAAGAGGAGCGGCCCAAGAATTGATCCTTGTGGGACACCTACCGATATATTCTCTAAGGTTGATGCGGTATCCATAAATTGTACGAATTGTTTTCGTTCGGTCAAATAGTCTCTAAACCAATTTAGGGCCAGGCCCCTAATGCCATAGCGTTCTAATTTTCCTAACAGCGTCGGATGGTCAATTGTATCAAATGCTTTTGAAAAATCCAGGAAAATTGATATAGTACAGTTTTTGGTTGGTTTATCACTTTCACTGGCAACTGCATTTAGAAGGTGCAATATTGGGTGTATGGTCGAATGTTTCTTTCTAAAGCCAAATTGATAATTGTTTAATAAGTTGTGGGAATTCAGGTAACTAGAAAGACGATTATACATAACCTTTTCTAAAATCTTGGAGAATGCGGGTAAAATACTAATGGGCCTATAGTTGGTGAAGGATTCCTTATCTCCTGATTTGTATACTGGGATAACTTTAGCTATTTTCATTCCATTTGGGAAGATTCCACTGTTTAGTGATAAATTAATGATGTGGGTGAGGGGGTTAATAATATCTAGGATGATTTCTTTTAGCAATTTCGTTGATACATCAGTAAAGTCTCTGCTTGTTTTAGCATGCAAGCTTTTTACAACTGTTACAATTTTCTCTTCACACGTTGGCGAAACGAAAAATGAATTTGGGTTATTAGGGTTAATAAAATTCAAAACATTTTCAGATGATGCTGGAATATCGTTGTGCAGTTTTTTCCAATATTTACAAAAAACGAGTTGAATGTGTCAGCAATCATTTGAGGGTCGGTTATCGCAATACCATCTTCAAAAAAAGTAGATGGCAGTGAACCAGCACAACTTGTCCTTTTGATGGCTTTGCGAAGTATTTCCCATGATTTTTTTTAGGTTATTCTTATTCCGCGTTAATGCCACTTTATAATAATCTTCCTTGCATTTATGCTTTAAACGATTGAAGAGAGTACAATGGTTTTTGTATCGTTCAACATTGTTGACTGTTGGGGATTTGAGTTTTTTTTAGATAAAGTGTTTTCTTTGTGCACGACGATTGAAGAAGTCCAGCAGTCATCCAAGGTTCACGTTTGATATAGCGTTTGGGAATATGGGTTTTTTTTAACGGAAATGCCTGATCAAAGGCTGTACGGAAGTTTGCTTGAAAGCAGTCGTACGCTTTATTGGGGCACACTGTGTCTACTACATTAGAGAAATCACTTGCACCTAACAAAGATTTAAAGTGTTCCACGTTTTCTTGTTTAAATATTCTTTTCGATTTGTCGCTTCTATTAGGCTGTTCTTTAGCGGAATTATTAATACAGAAAATACCAAAGTGATCACTGACATCAGTAATAATGACCCCGGCTGTAGCTTTGTTAAGGCTATTTGAGAATATGTGATCAATTACAGTCGCTGAACAATGAGTTACCCTAGTTGGTTTGGTAATGGCAGGCAGAAATCCTGAACTGAACATGGAATCTATGTACGTATTAGTTTTAGAGTGATGGTTATAACCCAACAGGTCAATATATGCAGTATTAAAGTTACAAAGCGTTCAATAAATTCAAATAATAATTGGTATTTTTCAATCACGTTCGACGTAAACTAAGCGATGAAAAGTAATGAAATTAATAATTCACGACACGCACAAACATCACTAATAATAATAATAATATAATAACACTTTGACCGGCCGCTGATTTGTCGCGGTTCTCGGGTGAGAAGGCCTTGGTTACCCCTGTACTCCCAACTGCCTCCCTATACACATACTTCTTCTCTCCTCCCAACAGACGAACTGATTGATGACATCCCTTGCCCATTCTTCCCAATCTCTCTGATTAGCATATTAACCCTCTCCTTTGAGTCTCTAACTAACCACATGTTCTTCATTTACCCATTCCACTTCCCCATTATACTCGCAGTGAATCTTATCCTGGTATTTTGGGCATTCTAGAAGAAAGTGTTCCAGGGTCTTCACCACGCCCAAATTACACATCTGGAACTCCTTTTCACTGTTTTCCCAATTTTCCCCTCAGCTCCAGGGTCCGCGACCTCACCTTGAACATCTGTGACCTCCCAAAGGTGACATCAAGGTACTCTTCAAAACCAGGCTTCTCTTTATCACGCAGGCCACCCAAAGACCTCTTTGATTTGACCCCCTCTTGCCAATTGAGGTTATCATCCTCCACGATCCTTTCTCTGAAGATTTTTTAACTGGTTTGCCCCAACGTTTACGTCCGAGATCTCCAATGAGTAGTTCTCACTTGGACCATCCATCCTGTCTTGATATTTGAGCTGAGCATTCTCTGGAACATTAATTTACAACATCGGCTGTCGGGGAGATTTACCAAATAATTAAGATAGCCGAGTTTCAGTAAGTCTATCCTGTTCTTGATCCCCATCCACCCAAGCTCATCCCTGATTGCTTCTAGTGCTGCGGCATTACTCGACCCCGTTATCCACCGGCCAGCATCGTTCTGCAGGGTTTCCAGGCTCTTCACAGCCCTCTGGTTCATAGGTACCACTTCCGTACCAAATGTTATACTTGGCAGACCCACCATTTCCCAAATGGTTTTCCCCACGAAAACCTTATTGAAACTGTTTCTCCCTGTGAGTTTCATTTGGTTAAGGATCCCCTTCGCAATCAATTTATTTGTATGGTTGCGGTAGATGCCTCTCCATGTGATGTTTATATTTACCCTCAGATACTCGTAGTCACCTTCCTCTCCTACACTTAGATGTTTGCTACTATCTTCTGGAATACATAACTCACCCACTCTCCACCTTTGAGTGGGGACCTCTTTGCGGCCCACAGGTATAACTTTGCTCTTGGTTTCATTAAGTTCGAGTCTCCATTTGCTCCCATATTTCTCAACAATTCCCAGCATTTTCCCTAGCCCCCCCCCCCCCTTCGCTTCCTGACACTAGCACCATATCGTCTGCAAAATATAGCCTTGGGATCTTCAAATCCCCCACTGCTACCCCCTCGATACTATGCAGAGTTCATCTCCTAAACCTTTGATGTTCAATGCAAAGAGAATCGGCGAAAGGATACGCCCCTGTTTTAGGCCTATTTCCATAGGCACACGTTTTGTTGTTATGTTACCCAGGCAAAGTTCCTCTGAACATCTTTATATAATGCTTTCAGAATTCCAACAAACTCGCCTCCCAATCCCAGGATCTCACGCTTTCGCCCACATACCCTCCCTCCATACTCTATCGTATGCCTTTATTACACCCAGAAAGGCCATAAACGTCTTTTTCTTTTTTGCTTTCGCGGATTCTATCATTTGGGATAGCGTGAAAAGATGGCCAGTGACTCTCCTTCCCTTCCTGCAGTCATTCTGAATCTCTCCAAAAAAACCTTCTCCCCAATCACCTTCTCTAATCTCCCATACACGACTTTACAGAAAACTTTTCCAATGTTGCTACTGACAGAGATCCCTCGATAATTATCCAAAACGTCTTTTCCCGTCTTTTTGTGAATAAATGTCACTTTTCTTTCTCTCCACTCTTTTGGGACCTCTTGTTTTTTATATTTTTTATATGGCTAAATTGAATAGGGAAGTTAGGCTTTCCAAGAGTTCCTCTCCCCCTTTTTTGATAAACTCGTTAGGAATTTCGTCCACCCCTTCCGCTTTTCCATTCCTTAATTTTGAAATCACCTTTCGCACCTCCTCCGTTTTAATTTCGCTGCACACGAAGTTCGATAAATTTTCTTCGACCTGGTTCGGACACTCCAGTGGGTTCCCCATGCCCCATCGCTTATCGTTTACCTTTTCGCAGTGCTTGACTAGTTCTGATGCGATTTGGTCTTGATCGTCTGCAACTCTGCCATCTGCTTTGTGGATTATTTCCTTTGTTACGCTTATTCAGCAATTTCCAAAATACGTTCGAACTCGACCCCCCCCCCCCCCTGTCATTCTTATCGTCCAAATAAGACTGCTATTTCGCACTCTCCGATTATCGTCTTTAATCTTATTTACTTTATTTCGTGCTTGTTGGTATTCTTCTTTTGCTACCATGGCACCGTTGCTTCTCGCCCCCCTTGAGTTTTCTACTTCACCTGTATGCAGCACATTTAGCTTTTCTACCCTTTATGGCCCTTTTCAGTTCCTTGTTCACTCTGTACCCAAGTTCCCGTGGTGGCACCCTAATCTTTCCTACACTTTCCTTCCCTGCCTCCACTAGGCTCGCAGCTATGGCATCGGCCTTTTTCTGGACACTGACCCCCTTGTGTACGGTTGCAAGCTTTGGTTTCAATTTTTCTTCGAACTTCGCCCAGTCAGCATCCTTTTTGAGTTCCCAAATCTCCTTGAAGCTTCCTTTGCTTTTTACTAGGTTTTTGGCCCTCATCGTCTCTGTAATCAAGTTGTGATCACTATCCAACTTCCTTTTACCCTCGTCATCCACTTCTACCCCTATCACCCCCTCCATAAATTAATATCTAAGAATATAGTCGATTATTGATTTTCTGTCGTTCTTCTCCCAAGTCCATTTCCCCTTACACCTCGCGTCCCTGTTCAGAATCTTCAGACCGAGCTCATTAGTAAAATTCAACAGCTTCCTTCCATTCCTGTCGACTTTCTTGTCCCCGCCCTCTATGCCTTCTTCCTTATCACCTATGTGTTCATTAAAGTTACCCATCAGAATTATACCGAGCCTCCTGTTTTCTAGTTCTGTGATATTGGACCTTAGTGTTGAGCATATCGAGTCATTCTACTCGGGTTTGCTTCCTTCCACCGCACAGTACACAATCCCAAGGGCAATACTTTTGTTTCTCAGATTGATCTTTAACCATCCAATTTCTTTCGATACCTCAGGCGAAGTGCTGACATCTTCCAGGTCAGTAGTATAGCATGTACCCGATCGTGCCTCATTACCCGGACTTTTGGGGGTGCACTAGTGTTAAATTCCCATAGGAACTGGACTTTTGGGGGTGCAACTTTGGGGGTGCAAAAGTACGGCTCCTTGCAGCTAGATCCGGTAAATAGTGTACGTACTGCATATATAGTATGCTATGGCAAGTATAGTGATATATGTATGCGTGGGGCTATAGGTATATATTATGGGTATGTCATGGGTAATTATTGGTGAAGGTGGGTTTTCTTGAAAGTTTTTCCCGCGAAACGGTTGACGTTGCTATTTACGTCGTGACGTCATGATGCGCACGCGACGTCATAGAGATGTTGACCACTGTTATTGTCCAGTATACAATCTGACATAACGTTATTCGGGTCTGTGGATGTCGGGCTTCTCGTATGGGGTGGCGGCGACATAGTAGTAGTGGTATATATGCATGTAGGTCCCAAGTTAGCCCTTAGTACTATTAATCCACCTTATGCTTCATATTAACCTATGTCTGCTATAGCTAAGTCAAGCAGTAGGGTGGGTGGGTGGTAGTGTGGTATTGCGAGATAGTCATTGGTGGTTTAGATTGGCAGTACAGGATGAATGGTCTATTGGTCTATTACCCCCCTTAGTACTATTAACCTACCGAATCCTTTGTATTATCTTATGGCTGGTATTGGTAGTTTAGTGTTAGGCCAGGCAGTATTATACTAGGTTGTTTAGAACGGGTGGCATAGGATGCATGGTATATATCCCTGTAGGTCCAGTCCTCGATATTATTAACCAGCGGATTGCTTTGTACTATTCAATGACTGGTATAGGGAGTACGTTATGGCAGGTCAAGTGGTATTGTGGGGTGGGGGTGGGGGTAATGCCTGGCAGAATAGAACTGCGGTATAGTATGGACGATATATACCTCTGTGGGCCCCTGCAGGGCCCATGTTAGCCCTTAGTACTATTAATTCACCTGATGCTTCATGTTATCTTATGACTGGTATAGGTAGTATGCAATGCAAGGCATAAGGGTATTGTGGGTAGGGGTACTGCCTGGTAGTTTAGAACGGTACTATAGTATGGGCTGTATATACACCTATAGGCTCCCTGTTAGTGCTTGGTACTATTAACCAACCGATTGCTCTGTTTTATTATATGGGTGGTATATGTAGTACGTTATGATAGATCTAGTGATTTTGTGGGGGTGGGGGTAATGCCTGGCAGTATAGAACAACAGTATAGTATGGACAATATATAGCTCTGTGGGCCCACCGAAAGTCATTGATACTACTAATCGACTTAATGCTTTATGTTATCCCATGACGAATATAAGTAGTATGCAATGCTAGGCCAAGAGGTACTGTGGGTAAGGGTAATGCCCGATGTAAAAACACGGAATCCAAATTTTACGGAATGCTTTATATGTATACAGGGAAAATCTGATTGAACATTTTGAAGCCTTGAGCGAAGGTATAGCTAGGAAGTAATGGATGAGATATGGGGCAGAATAACAGAAGTACACAGATGTAAGGTTTCTACAACAGGTATCCTCCAACAATACCAGACCATAGGTATCCTCAATTTAGTATCCTCAAAAGGTATCCTCAACTGATACGTAGCCATGTCATAGGTATCCTCAAATACTGAAATGAGTCTAAGAGTCGTTCGAGGAGTCACTCGAACGAGCAATTGCTCGTTGCTCATTTGCTCGATGGGATTCGAGTCGTTTGAGCAATATGCCGAGTCACTCGATCGAGCAATTACTCTAAAGCTCATTTGCTCGATGTGATTCAAGTCATTCGAGCAATGACTTTTCAGTAACTGCTCGATTGCTTATTGGGTTTGGGTATGCTTTTGATATACACAAGGGAGATAACTGCATTATGGGAAATCAAGCACTGGTAATTATAAGACTTGGACGAGAGAACCAGAGATAGTTTGAACTGGACAGACTGTTAGTGATAGAGAAACATATGCAATAGGCATTAAAAATTACAATTCTAGGAAAAATGCTATACACACAGATTAGAGATGGGCTTCAGTAGTATGTCTCGGGCTTTTCACCCCCAGGGGACCCCTCGGTACTATAGCACTACGTGCTAAGCAGATAAAATGGGAAATCCGTATCAACTAAAGTCAATTTCGGTGATTTCGGGTGGATTTTGGTAATTTGGAGGGATTGTCGGGTTGTTTGTGGTAATCAGATTTACCCCTGTTCAATCGAACATACCCTCCGAACATACCCCTGTCTTGTTAGAAGCCATTGGGTAACATAGCAACCACGTGCTACCATAGAAACCAAGATGGCGGCCTCCAGTATACAAAATGGACGACGGAAACACGTATCACCCTAACAACACGCGCTGCGCATGCGCACTAACACCACGTATCACTATGGAGATGACGTCACAACATGACCGCTCACGCGGGTTACCATGACAACACAACATGGCGCCACTAGGTCACGTGACATGACGTCACTTCCGGGGTCATCCACCGGGGTCATCCAACCTCCACCTCAAAAGCCCGAGACATACTACTGAAGCCCATCTCTAATCTGTGTGTATAGCATTTTTCCTAGAATTGTAATTTTTAATGCCTATTGCATATGTTTCTCTATCACTAACGGTTTATCCAGTTAAAACTATCTCTGGTTCTCTCGTCCAAGTCTTATAATTACCAGTGCTTGATTTCCCATAATGCAGTTATCTCCCTTGTGTATATCAAAAGCATACCCAAACCCAATAAGCAATCGAGCAGTTACTGAAAAGTCATTGCTCGAATGACTTGAATCACATCGAGCAAATGAGCTTTAGAGTAATTGCTCGATCGAGTGACTCGGCATATTGCTCAAACGACTCGAATCCCATCGAGCAAATGAGCAACGAGCAATTGCTCGTTCGAGTGACTCCTCGAACGACTCTTAGACTCATTTCAGTATTTGAGGATACCTATGACATGGCTACGTATCAGTTGAGGATACCTTTTGAGGATACTAAATTGAGGATACCTATGGTCTGGTATTGTTGGAGAATACCTGTTGTAGAAACCTTACATCTGTGTACTTCTGTTATTCTGCCCCATATCTCATCCATTACTTCCTAGCTATACCTTCGCTCAAGGCTTCTAAATGTTCAGTCAGATTTTCCCTGTATACATATAAAGCATTCCGTAAAATTTGGATTCCGTGTTTTTACATCGGGCATTACCCTTACCCACAGTACCTCTTGGCCTAGCATTGCATACTACTTATATTCGTCATGGGATAACATAAAGCATTAAGTCGATTAGTAGTATCAATGACTTTCGGGGGGCCCACAGAGCTATATATTGTCCATACTATACTGTTGTTCTATACTGCCAGGCATTACCCCCACCCCCACAAAATCACTAGATCTATCATAACGTACTACATATACCACCCATATAATAAAACAAAGCAATCGGTTGGTTAATAGTACCAAACACTAACAGGGAGCCTATAGGTGTATATACAGCCCATACAATAGTACCGTTCTAAACTACCAGGCAGTACCCCTACCCACAATACCCTTATGCCTAGCATTGCATACTACCTATACCAGTCATAAGATAACATGAAGCATCAGGTGAATTAATAGTACTAAGGGCTAACATGGGCCCTGCAGGGGCCCACAGAGGTATATATCGTCCATACTATACCGCAGTTCTATACTGCCAGGCATTACCCCCACCCCCACCCCACAATACCACTTGACCTGCCATAACGTACTCCCTATACCAGTCATTGAATAGTACAAAGCAATCGGCTGGTTAATAATATCGAGGACTGGACCTACAGGGATATATACCATGCATCCTATGCCACCCGTTCTAAACAACCTAGTATAATACTGCCTGGCCTAACACTAAACTACCAATACCAGCCATAAGATAATACAAAGGATTCGGTAGGTTAATAGTACTAAGGGGGGTAATAGACCAATAGACCATTCATCCTGTACTGCCAATCTAAACCACCAATGACTATCTCGCAATACCACACTACCACCCTCCCACCCTACTGCTTGACTTAGCTATAGCAGACATAGGTTAATATGAAGCATAAGGTGGATTAATAGTACTAAGGGCTAACTTGGGACCTACATGCATATATACCACTACTACTATGTCGCCGCCACCCCATACGAGAAGCCCGACATCCACAGACCCGAATAACGTTATGTCAGATTGTATACTGGACAATAACAGTGGTCAACATCTCTATGACGTCGCGTGCGCATCATGACGTCACGACGTAAATAGCAACGTCAACCGTTTCGCGGGAAAAACTTTCAAGAAAACCCACCTTCACCAATAATTACCCATGACATACCCATAATATATACCTATAGCCCCACGCATACATATATCACTACACTTGCCATAGCATACTATATATGCAGTACGTACACTATTTACCGGATCTAGCTGCAAGGAGCCGTACTTTTGCACCCCCAAAGTTGCACCCCCAAAAGTCCGGTTCCTATGGGAATTTAACACTAGCTGCACCCCCAAAAGTCCGGGTAATGAGGCACGATCGGGTACATGCTATACTACTCAGGTCTGTGATCAGCGACGGTTTTAAATCCTCATAAACTCTTAATCCGCTAAGTATTTTTAAAATATTTTTAATCATATATAGTCATGGCTGCTCTGAAACAGCCACGACTAGATATGATGACAAAATCATATAAATTTAACTCCAAAATCATTGGTCAAACGGTTTATCCCATATGCAAGGGAGACTTTGGATGAAAGTGGTCAAATAATATTTATTTCACTGACAGCTATTCCTTGCTCTCGGCAGGAATATCCACCAGCAGCATGTAAGGAGTTAATGTACATGCCTACCCATCCCCCTTTTTCTTGCCTAACAATTGTTACCCTAAATGAAAATATCGCGAATTACAAGAGCAATCGTTTTCACGTCAACTCAACTCCGACTGTGCTTCAGGATAAAAATAATTGTCAATTTTCAACATAAAAGTGTCCAAACGGTTTCCTGATTCACATTCATAATTTATTTAACGTTAATGTATCTAGATTATAGAATAAAAAAGGGGAAATCGCATACTTTAAGCACAAAACATGAAAAAGGGTGATATAAACACCCACACTATCGGAGATTTGGTATTAATTTATATGGACTCTACACACATTTCTCCTTCAATATTCAAATACAATTTGACAGGAACTTTTTCTTTTTGCAGAAACAAAATTGAAACACCACGAAAAATAGAGAGATTGGGCTATATCAAAATAAAAGAGGAAAATATAAACCTTTAACATAATCAGGTTCTAAAATGGGTTTGAAACAAATTCACAGGTGGCGCAGTGGCGTTGAGGGAATCGATTCTCGTAAGGTCACCGATGTTGAGCAACGTCGAGCCCGGTTAGTCCTTGGATGGGTGACCGTCTGAGCGATCGATTCGGACTCCCAAGTTGTGTCCTTGGGCAGGGCATTTAACCCCGATTATCCAGGTGGGGGCACGATGACGCCGTGTACTAAGGCGTACTGCACGTCGATTGTGCGCATGTCTTCAACCAATCTAACCCTGCTGCCTGTGCTGCAGTGCGGAGTTACGATGTTGGGGACCTGGCAGCTGCTCGTCATTGCTCGGTGGTTTTCTCCGGGTACTCGGTTTCCTCCACCTGTAAAGCGGTCACCGACACGATATGACTCTGGCTGTTAAAGTGTTGTTAAACCTTAATAAATAAATAAATTCACCATTGGCTTCAGTGTAAAAAAACGATCAGAGTTTCACACAAAACTCGCACATGTGCATTTCCACTGGACTAATTTCTGCCTGTATAACCCAGAATCCTGGATCCACCGCTGGTTGGACTTCTCGAATTGTGCTAAGCATTAGATTATTAACATAGGTGCGTGGACATTCCGTTTTATTACATGCATAAACGGCAATTAAAACATGTTTCAGTTACAATTAATCCATCCTTACGACGGAAACGCGCAGTGGTATCGATTTAAAATTATTGCGAATTTGGTGTAACTTCCGGAGAGTTGGACTCTAATACCTTTAGAGATACAGTACGTGGAGAGTGGATTGTAACTAAATCACCTGCGAAGTGGAGTTATCACCCAAGCTATAACTTTCAAATTGTGTACATATCGACAAAAAACACAAGTAATGTTTCAGCCAATGGACCTCCGGGTTTAACCCGAAGGTCCATTGGCTGAAACTTTGCTTTTGTTGATTATGTTTTGCAACAAATTTGCAATTATTGCTTGGGTGGAATCTCCACTCTGTGGGTGATTTAGTGATAATACACTCTCCACGTACTGTACATGTAACATATATCGAAAAGTATTTGATAGGCATGTTGCATTATCTTATGAGGTACAGTATCGTCGCCGTGGATTGGTCGTAATCCACGAGTGGGCAGTATTTCCACGCATGCGTTTGCCAGGTAATAATAATCATCATCAGCAAGATTTTAATTACTGAAGCACCGGATTTTACCCAGTACTTCATTAATGAATTTTTTGATGATTATTCCAATAATTAGTGGGATCAAATATTATTGCATCTGTGGAAATATTGCCCACCCGTTGAAAGTGACCAGTCCATGGCGGTTATACAGTACATGGATTGAATTTAAATATTTAGGAGGAACGCGTGTTGCTGGTATTTATTTGTTTATTTATTTATTGATGTTTAAGGTCACATACTGATGCTGAATGGCTAATCGTGACCGTGACAGTTTTACGGGTGGAGGAAGCCGGAGTACCCGGAGAGAACCACCGAGCATCGACGAGCAGCTGTCAGCTCCTCAACATTCTAACTCTGTTCAAGCTCGGCTCAAGCAGGGTTACAGCGGTTCAAGACATGTGCACCATCGACGTGCAGTACGCCTTAGTACACGGCGTCATCGTGCCCCCATGTAGGCAACCGGAATACAGTGCCTTGCCCAAGGCCTCAACGCGGGTCGTCCAGGACGAAGATCGAACTCGGGACCTCTAGCAGTCTTCCACTGAGCCACCGCGCTCTCTTATTGCGGGTAAAACCATGTAGCAGTGGCCAACATGAAATAGAACATGAGATTTTTGGAAAGCTGAACATATAGTTTCTAGCTGATGTGTGCAAGAACGTCAGTTCAAACTGGCAGATCAACAAAGTTCCTTTCGCACCATTGACTCTTTCAATTATTGCGCTCTGAATGGTATCATTTTATACCTTTGTTTTATTTGGCGTGGGTTAACCTTTTACCCATCGAATCGATCGCAACAGTCTACGTAATGTACAACGGGAGCAGTTGAAAAACAAAATGTTCAAACGATTTCAACAAAACAATATCATATGACCCTTTGATGGAACGAGTCCGTCGAGCTCGTTCCACTGAGGGTTCAGATGATATGGTTTTGTTTAAAGTTTGTGAAAAAGTTTAAAAGAAATTGTCCCTATATCACGACAAATTCTGTCTTTTGATTGGTCAGAATGCCTTGGTCAAATAGCCATGGCAAATGGTGCACCCAACATCCAAGGTATATGCGAGCGTGCAACATCCAGAGTATAAACGCACGCGAAACATCGCTTCTGCTCGCCTCGTTATAAAAACCCTAAAACCTGAAAATAGTCACAAATATATCGGATTTCCGACAGTTATATCATATGTTGCTGTAATAAATGAAATAGTCGAATAATTAAATGAAAAAACTTGAGAAAAATAAAATGAGAGCAAGTATCGTCCCCGGAGTTCCAATATGTTCTAGGTTCCAGTAGGCACATAGAACACATTGGAACTCGGGGGACGATATGCAACAAAATACTGTTAATACGTTTTCTTAACGACCCAAGGAATATAACTCTATCTGTTGTCTTCTGCATTTGTAAAAACAGAAAAATTTATTCTCGAATTTCGTCCCACTCACTGATTGCAGAGCGGGAGGAATGCGTCCACAAATTTATTTCCCCTGTTTCTATTGTGTTGCAAACGGGACAAAAACGTTATCTCCGCCAATTGGTATATGAAGATTTAATACCTGGATGTCTCATTTAAACACATCGCCAGCGGCTCGGTGTTTAAAAACCGACATCCAGGTATTAAATCTCCATATACCATACATTTATTTATTTATTTATTGATGTTTAAGGTCATATACTTATGCACAATGGCTAATCATGACCGCGACAGTGTTACGGGTTGAGGAAGCCGGAGTACCCGAAGAGAACCACCGAGCAACGATGAGCAGCTGCCAGCTCCCCATCATCGTAACTCCGTACTGCAGCACAGGCAGGGTTAGATTGGTTGAAGACATGCGCACCATCGACGTGCAGTATGCCTTAGTACACGGCGTCATCGTGCCCCCATGTGGACAATCGGGGTTACGTGCCTTGCCCAAGAACACAACGCGGGAGTCCGAATCGATCGCTCAGTCGCTCACCTGATCTGACGAGAACCGGTTACCGCAACGCCACCGTACCAAACATGTTGGCAAAGATAACTTATAATAATATTTAAAGTAATAAATTTGGATATCGCATGCATTGGTAAAGTGTTAACCCTTTACCCAACGTAACGGCCAAAACCGGCCAGGGCTATTCCCAAATATCGCCAATTAATTTTCAAAATAGTTTCATTTTTTGTCTCAAAAACATAGGTTATGACCCCTCGTTCCAACGAGGGGTCCTAACCTATGTTTTTGAGACAAAAAATGAAAAAAATTAGTTATTCAAGAATTTTTTTTTGCAAGTGTCGTCTGCTTTTCATGTTAGCTAAAGGGTTAAGTGACGATTTAACCCTGTAACCTTTTGTCTAACGAATTGCCAGCATTCACCGTCGCAGGCTTGGCAATTTCAGGAGAGCGATTTTTTAGCTCTCCTTACTGCCCTCCTGAAAGAATTGAGAAGAGCGAAAAATTGCCCTCCTAAATATTTTGGTCTGGGATGATTGAGATTACATGTATTATGCTCACATTAAATTTTTGTTGTAAAGCAAAAATGTAATTTAACTTCGAAGTCACATAACATCACGTAATTTCATTTTGAAAGTGGTTTAGTGGTAAAAGGTAATGGCTGCAACCATACCCAAACACAGTTGCAATCATTTGAAGCAAAATGGGTCACAGCAATATTTTTTTTCTGTCAGTTTCAAGTTCAACAACTAACATCACAGTTTGAGGGGTAATTATTCAAGGAATATTGACACTATAATATAATACCATTACTACTATCCTGTCACTTGAAGCACTTGCACCAGGATGTGACTGTAGATTCAAGCAGACCTGTTGTCCAAGAAAGTCATACGCCTACCACTACCACCTTCAACCCCCCTTGGGGGGTTGAAGGTGGTAGTGGTAGGCGTATGACTTTCTTGGACAACAGGTCTGGGTACACACACAGGTCTTGTCAAGTGTGTGTTCGGTTGTTGAGTGAGAGATCCAGATGTCTAAGAGATTTCGCTTTACCTTAGTAAAGTTAATAAAATCACTGATGTAGTCTGTTGGTTTCAGTTTCAATGAGTTCGTTCAACTGGATACTTAAAATGTTGTGTAAAGCAAATTGCTCTCCTGAGCTGATTGAGGAGAGCGATTTTTTGCCCTCCTGCATTTTTCAGAATGCCAGGCCTGCCTTCGTAATTTATAAATAGCGCAGTTGAAAACTTCATTGTTTTCAAAACGAAAGAAAAATCAATACAAAATATATCAACGAAGGGCCACGAGATATTGTTTTGTTGCAATATTTTGAAAATTTTGACAAAAAGTTAATTGAAATATAACGTTGTGATATTGTGTACATTATGAAAAAAGAGTAAATTAAATCTGGTTTTCGGCGTACTCAAAGTTCTCATAGTTGACTAACTTTTCTTTGTGCGAACATGTATGATGATTATTGAAAGGGTTATATACTATTCAAAAAAAGTAGGGAATATTTGATAAAAGTGGGATATATGAAGAAATATATTTATATTTTCATCAAAAAGACAGTTGAGGCATTCCACTGTGACATCTGGTGAATGATTTCAGCGATAGCTGGGTGTCTGACAAGCACACATTCCATGCACTGAGCTGTAGAAGACATGGACGGTCAGTTAGAGAATTTACCACATTCAGTCCAAGACCTCAATACCTTGTAAATTATCCTCGGTTCGCGAGACAAGCGAGGATCCGACGTGGAATACTCCTCACCAAACGTCCAATATCGGCTTGACTGATGCTATTTCAGTCTTCATGCAGTGCAGCAGCGAGCTCCTGGACATTTGTAGGGGGCTGTAGGCGTTGTCAAAGGCGCATGCCAAGCATATCCCAGACGTGCTCGATTGGTAAAAGGTCTGGACTTAGTGCTGGCCAAGGCAGTGTAGAGATGTTCTGCTCTGGGGGAACTCTGTAGCGACACAGGGTCCTGTTTGCTCTTGCATTGTCATCTTGGAAAATGAATCGACGGCCGTGACGCAGCGCAAATGGTACCAAATGAGCTGCTAACATGTTATCACGGTAGTACTGCCCTGTGACACGCCATTGGATGACATGTAATGCTGTTCTGCTTGTCATGGGTATGCCTCCCCACACCGTAACCGATACACCACCAAAACGATTGTGCTGCCTAACGGTTACGTCATGGTATCGTTCGTTCCGCCGCCGCCACACTCTGTTTCGCCTGTCGTGGAAGTCTAGAGTGAATCTCGATTCATCGGAAAACATGACGTTGCTCCACCGACGAATGTCCCAGCGCTGCCGTGCTCCACACAAAGTACGCCTTGCTGCGATGTGACGTTCAATCAAACGTGGAATTATTCGAGGTCTTACAAATTCCAGCTGTGTAGGCGATTTCGGATAGGCTGACCACTGACTAGCACATCCTTCGCTCGGTGCAGCTGCTGTTCAATTTCCGAGGCACTTTGATGCCGGTTACATGATGCTGTGGTTCGGATGAAACGATCCTGGTTTGCAGTTGTCGCCCTTGGACGATATGACCCATAGAAATCGGATATAAAAAGACTAGAATGGCTGGTCTGTGTTGATTGGTCCATCTCATTTGAGGCAACGTCCGCCATTGCTCGTACAGGCAAAAGAAGTAAACAAATTCGCGTGTTTTTTGTTTGTTTTAACCATATAAATCGGATATAAAAAGACTAGAATGGCTGGTCTGTGTTGATTGGTCCATCTCATTTGAGGCAACGTCCGCCATTGCTCGTACAGGCAAAGGAAGTAAACAAATACACGTGTTTTCTGTTTGTTTTAACGACAGAGGAGCATAGTAGGTTCACGTTTTTCCTCTATTTTTTTGGTACAAAAGTTTGAAAGCACGATGACAAGAGTATTGTGCCTCGTCGAATAGATCAGCTATCGATTTTGAACCGCTGGGATGTTTATCGAAGCGCTTTGGTGATGATAATTGACAATTGTTGATCAAAACAGAAAGGGGAAAGGTTTTGTTGGCATGTTGCACAAACGCAGGGATAACAATAACAACAAAAAAGCAACAACAAAAAAGAGAAAAGAATACTGCTTTATAAAATGGAAATAGGAAGAAAGGAAGGTTGTCTCTAGTCAGATTTGTGACAGCATCTAAGTGTAATCATTAAATCTCACAATAACATGCTTTAACCAAATCTTCCATGAGACAAGATTACAAACAATAAGAACATGAATTATAAACCCATTACCCAATTAATAATATACATAAATCCACAATTGAATTTTGTTACTTGTTTTTATTTCTCTAAATCCTAGTGTGTGTCTGTCTGACACCTTGGATCATTCCAATTACATGTAGGGATCATATGCTAGGGTTTGGCAGGAAAATATGAAACTAATTGATGCTGTCATTTGTTATTTTTAGAGGGTAAACAAAGAATGATAAAAATGACAAATGTTCAGTTAGTGAGATGCCTTTATTTAGAAGAACAAAATCTTCTTACCTTTACATTGGACAATCCAAGCCTGTCAATTCAAATGGTTGACCATTGCCAATATTTCATCAGTTTCCACGTGATGTATAGATTGAGGATAGTGGTCAAGTGGTGTATCCAGGGTTGAGGTGTTAGGAAAACCCATGTGACATGCCAAAACTGAAGAATTTAAAAAGATCAAAAATCACTTCATTCAAATTTACATGTAGATACATGTATTCCATTGTGCTTCAAAATTGTTATTTAACAATTTCTTCTTTGTTCTACTGTAAATGAATAATTTGTTATCATTGTAAATAAATCTGTCAACAGGAATTTAATAAATTACAACTTTTAGAGTGCCTGAATTCAACTTTCAGTTATGATTAAACTAATAATCAGTTTCCATTATAACATCATGATCTGAAGTACATTCAGTGATGATCTCCAGTCAGATTCGAACTGACACCTTCTTAGTGCATTCATTGAATGAACCTTACACCAAGATGCACTGACCAGTTGTGCTATGAAGACAGGATTGCAACTTCAGTACTTCAGTCTCAATTAAGCATGTAAAAACAGTGTAACTTCATCATAAGTTTACAACAATATATTAAGTCTAAAAATACTCACCTTTAAACACCACACACTTTACAAAAACATCTTGAATCCCTATGCAGTTGCCTGAAGTTTAGCTTGCAAGTACTGAAGTGATCCTACCATGGCTACAACCAAGCCTCTGTATGATTATTCCATACTGCCCTCAACCCTCAGGCATAAGCTCCAATCTGAGTTAGGGCCAGTAGATAACCTAAGTCATACTGTCCTTGCAGAACAGCGTATTCCTAGGCACCCCACCATTCACCATGTTGGGAAACTGCCCTTTTTATCATACATGTAACTTTCTGGGCACAAGTTGGAACATATCCGGTGTAAGATTGCTATTTACTGCCCCTTTTCCACTCCATGGTTTGAGCCTCAGGGTTGGGTGGACAGTATATACTCATATTGGAGACTAATACATACCTCCCTATCAGAGTGGTCAATCCTCATCGTCGGGGAAAATTCTAGCACCATCCCTGATGGGATGTCAAATGTGAAACAGTGGGAATGAAGCCTAAAAGACCCCCTCAATCAGTCAGTAGAGGACCATGACAAATGTGCAGATGGTAAAAGGCAAAGCATTACTACCATGCAGACATGAGCTACAGTACAGCCACAGTGGAATGGCCATAAATTAATCCATGTGTGGGCATTTACCAAGCAATAAAAGTCTTCAGCCGTAAAAGTTTAATTAATGGAGTTCCGGGTTGTACCCGTTGCTTCATTAATCAAAAGTTTAATCTTGATTATTCCTATAATTTGTGTTTGGAATCTTATATTGTGACTATAGAAATATTGCCCACTCACTAGAAGTGACTAGTCCACAATGGGCGTGCTGTATTTGTTAGAGAACAAATGTTGGGGGGGGGCGGGAGGGGGTGTAATGAATACTGAAAATTAAATTATTTCCTTTTTCTGAGTGAAGGGACCCTTAAGAAGTTATTTAACTTTCTGCCACATTCATGTCACGAGTCTTGACATTGACATTGTGACGGACTGGTAAACAAAACTCTGTATGGATTTTAACATTTACTTGTGAAAATAAATGCTGTTGTCCTGTGTGATTGTAAGGCCAAATATTACATTGGATATGGCCATTATGGGTATATTCAGATATTTACTCGGGTTCTCTCTTACTTTGTGAGGATCGGTAAGTTTTTAGTTTCACAATCGCAGCCACAGGCTTTGAGTTTGACGTGAAGTTTTCCAATATGTTTTGATAAGCAAGGTGTCGATTGGGTTGAGCTTTTCAAACATTAATTTTACTGATAGTTCAAACAAATAGAAACCACGAAAAAATCCATCAAATTTTTACAAAAAATATCATTGAACTTTAGAAATAGAAGGTCGCTAGTATTGCTACGCATCGTTGTGCGTCGAAAATAGGTTGTTATCGAGTCAAAAAATCAACATTTCCATGCAATAAATCCAAACTAGTGAAAGGTTATGTCGAGTTCTTTTACTTCAGCAGAACCTCGGAGCATCGTGCAGCCAATGGCTGCGCAAGTATCTGGCATTTTTTAAAAATACAAACATATTTTTCAGACAGAGCTATCACAGTCGAGTCAACTGCGTTGTTGACGTTTTGCCTGTACGAGCAATGGCTGCCGAAATCACGGTTTTTGTCACGTGACTGCCATTCTAGTCTTTTGATATCCGATTTCTATGGTTTTAACGACAGAGGAGTATAGTAGGTTCACGTTTTTCCTCTATTTTTTGTACAAAAGTTTGAAAGCGCGACGACAAGAGTAATGTGCCTCGTCGAATAGATCAGCTATCGATTTTAAACCTCTGGGATGGTTATCGAAGCGCTTTGGTGATGATAATTGACAATTGTTGATCAAAATAGAAAGGGGAAAGGTTTTGTTGCACTTCTGCAAGGATAACAATAACAACAAAAAAGCAAAAAAGAATACTGCTTTAAAAAATGGAAATAGGAAGAAAAGAAGGTTAATAATACGATTTTCAATCGATGCTCTAACGATTCTATATGCTCATGGATAACGTGACTAGATATTTGTATAACGTCAATTGAAAACAAAAGTGTCCTAATTTCGTCCCATAAGGCATAACGTTGTAATTGTTGTATGGTGAACTACAAATTGCGGAAGCGATATGTTTCACTCCTCTTAATTGACTGATAACTGGAACAAATAGATGCAGCTGGTATTTCACAATGTTTGCATGGGAGACTGAACTCAGATGCAAAAGGCCCAATGGAATGAAAAGCCTAAGTTGAAAAAAGTGGTTTCATAGCCAAGCTAAACTGTGCGAACTGCTTCTTTTACATGGATAGCATCAGGACCTGGTTTCTTTTTTTTTTGGAGGGGGGGGGGGGAGAGCTTTTCACAAATGCCAGAACCTGGTTATGTTGATCTAGGAAAAGAAGGACACCGTGGTTATTTTACAATTAAAATTTCGACTTTTAGTGTGGAAAATACCAGAAAACTCTGAAATAATTTGTGCCCTGCAAAACAACAATTCCCACACTGAATGGGAGAAGAGGGTTAACACTTAAGGGACTAGAGCGTTTTCTAGAATTCACCCCTACCCATCAGTATTTTAGTCATGTGGTATTATAGTGATTGGCTGATTGCAAGTTAGGCTTCCAAAACTTGACTAAAAATCATTTCCAGAGAAAGATTGCTCTTATTCAGAGGACTTGCTTGCGAATATGTTGGGCCCCTGCTCTGTGGCTAAAAAATGCATCGTAAAATCCAGACATGAAGCCGATCTCTCCCCGACGACAGATTATAAGGGGGTCAGGCTTTTGAAAATTGCTGACAAAAAATCTGAAAATGCCCTAAAATAGCATTTTGTATACAAAATGGATCAAAGTTCTAGTAAAAAGGAACCAAAATTCCCGACAGAGGTGGCCATTTCACACCCCTGTCCCCTGTAATAGCTGCAGGCCTTGTAAAATCTGGAAATAGGTTCATTTGGGTTAAACATAAATGAATGTTATCTCCGTATTCACTTTATTCAGTTTGGAAAAATATACAGCATGGCCAATGCGGTTAGGTCAAAATCCACACATAGGCTTTGATCCGATCCTCTGCAACACCAGCAATATTTCCATCAATGGAGCACCAGGTTCATCCGCTGCTTCACTGATGATACTTTTGTTAGGTTCATAGCAAAACCATCTCTGAATTGTTAATTGTATTTGTGGAAAAAAATGCCATTGCATAGATTCTGACCCATCCACGATAGACGCACTGTAGAAGGAAATCACTTCTTTTTTTAACCGTAAAAGTTAAATGGAGAGATTATATATTTTATTTTTATTAAAAGCTATGGAATCATTTTATGAAAATAGTCACATCTAGGGAAAAGTCTGGAACTCACTAAAAAGCTTTCAGTGTGACCAGAAAAGAAATAATGTTAATTTCTCAAGGAAATGTTGTTGGAATTTGAAAAGATGTTTAAAATAACTTCACTAGAAAATTCCGATTTATGCAATCAAAACCTAAACCATAACCTTATCCTGAATGGGGAAAAAGGGTTAAGAACTTGAACGTGTCACATTCGTTTAATGCAAATTTCATTACTTGAATTGATACTTGCTTTGTGATCATGGTATAGTCTTAGGTGTTGAAAGTGACCACAACCCCTTTGCTAACAGATTGACCAAATTCACACTTGTAATATAAAAAAAAAATGTCATTTAATATTTTAAAAAATTTTCATCTTCCAAACCATAGCTGATGACCCCTCATTGGAATAAACTTGTTTTTTTTTTGAAGAAAAAAAAATTGAATTTTTTTGATTTTTCAGAAAATAGATTTAGTGTCATCTACTTCTTACGTTAGGCCACAGTTAATTAATTTTCAATTTAGAAATATTTGTCTCATTTAGTTTTTGGTTCAGATATACACCCCATTTTCTTTATCACCACTGAAGATATTTTTGCACATGATTAATTTTTACAAAAAGCAGATCGATCACAGTTAAACATTATCCCCTAGACCCATACCATGCAAGATATGGCCAGTCCTATACTTTTTGCCATTATACACGTACATGTAGGTAATGTAAAAACTACTTATATACATGTAGGTGAAAAAGAGTCTTATTGCAGTATGAAGCGTGCCCGCCCCTGTAGTATCTGCAAAACAACCAAACTGTTTAGCACCATGTGCAAAACTCAACATGCAATTTCATTACTTGAACAGTTTTTATATGCCCGTCTTGAAAAAAGGTTGAATTATGTTAATGGTCTGTCTGTCTGTCTGTCTGTCTGTCTGTCTGTCTGTCTGTCTGTCTGTCAATAAACAATTTGTTTCTGACCAATAACTTGAGTTTGGATTGGGGGATCAATTCAAAATTTTGTTCCACTTGAAACAGCTTCTTAAGATTGAGTATATAAAAGGTAGTAGCAATTCAGAATACATTAGCTGATCTTGTCTCATGAGGGTTAAACATTAACACACAAAATATGTCTCTTCACATTTGCACATTAGACACTAATTGTAAGTGTTAAAGTGTGGCTTTCCTTAATTTTCTGGTGGAGTTTGACATTTTTGGTAAAACTTCAGCAACAGATAATTACATTTCTCAAGGGGATTGGCCACCCCTAGTGGCTACCTCTAGTTTTTTTTTTAAAAAATATATACTCAAGTTTTATTCTTTTATCAAATTACTAACTTAGAACTGGTGTTTTGTTTGTTATTAAAATTGACAATATTCTTCATTACTTATTTTTGTTTTCAATAATCCTCTCCATTTCTTAATTTCGAAATTTTTATCTTATATAAGTGCTAAAGACGTCAATTCTCAAGCTTGCCTGACTGAAATTGTCTGAGCTGAGAAAAGTCATAAGTTTGTGTGTTGTGTGTGTGTTAGACAGGTGCGGTTAAACATGTACATTTAGCAACCTTCCAGTTCCACAGGTTCTGCTTCAGAAAAATTTTATGTCTTTTAGATGTTGCATTCAACTGATCTTTCTTGCCCTCAACTGGTTGAATGCTGGAAGCAACTATCAAGATTTTGGAAAAATGAAGGATAACTTGTGAAAGTCAACATTTTCTTTACTTGTGGTTTCAAATTCACTAAAAAGCAAGTACAGTCTTCTAATAATGATCTGCTATATTAAAAATTATGAGTGTGCCTACAGACACTCTCCAATAATTTTTAATAAAACAGATTTTGATGAACAAATTTGACTACCAAAAAAAATGTAACCCTTGACCAGTTAATTGGTTCCACCTTATTTCTTGTCAGCTGGTGATGGCTGTTGTCATCCTGATTGAGATATATCACAAAAATGTTGAAGATTCATGTTTCAAACTAGTTGAAAAGTACGCAACAAATTCAGTTGTCTCTAGTCAGATTTGTGACAGCATCTAAGTGTAATCATTAAATCTCACAATAACATGCTTTAACCAAATCTTCCATGAGACAAGATTACAAACAATAAGAACTTGAATTTATAAACCCGTTACCCAATTAATAATATACATAAATCCACAATTGAATTTTGTTACTTGTTTTTATTTCTCTAAATCCTAGTGTCTGTCTGTCTGACACCTTGGATCATTCCAATTACATGTAGGGATCATATGCTAGGGTCTGGTAGGAAAATATGAAACTGACTGATGTCATTTGTTGTTTTTAGAGGGTAAACAAAGAATGATAAAAATGACAAATGTTCAGTTAGTGAGATGCCTTTATTTAGAAGAACAAAATCTTCTTACCTTTACATTGGACAATCCAAGCCTGTCAATTCAAATGGTTGACCATTGCCAATATTTCATCAGTTTCCACTTGATGTATAGATTGAGGATAGTGGTCAAGTGGTGTATCCAAGGTTGAGGTGTTAGGAAAACCCATGTGACATGCCAAAACTGAAGAATTTAAAAAGATCAAAAATCACTTCATTCAAATTTACATGTAGATACATGTATTCCATTGTGCTTCAAAATTGTTATTTAACAATTTCTTCTTTGTTCTACTGTAAATGAATAATTTGTTATCATTGTAAATAAATCTGTCAACAGGAATTTAATAAATTACAACTTTCAGAGTGCCTGAATTCAACTTTCAGTTCTGATTAAACTAATAATCAATTCCCATTATAACAGCATGATCTGAAGTACATTCAGTGATGATCTCCAGTCAGATTCGAACTGACACCTTCTTAGTGCATTCATTGAATGAACCTTACACCAAGATGCACTGACCAGTTGTGCTATGGAGACAGGATTGCAACTTCAGTACTTCAGTCTCAATCAAGCATGTAAAAACATGGTTATTTCATCATAAATTTACAACAATATTTTAAGTCTAAAAATACACACCTTTAAACACCACACTCTTTACAAAAACATCTTGAATCCCTATGCAGTTGCCTGAAGTCTAGCTTGCAAGTACTGAAGTGATCCCACCATGGCTACAACGGTGACAACCAAGCCTCTGTATGATGATTCCATACTGCCCCTCAACCCTCAGGCATAAGCTCCAATCTGAGTTAGGGTCAGTAGATAACCTTGCAGAACAGCGTATTCATAGGCACCCCACCATTCGCCATGTTGGAAAACTGCACTTTTTTATCATACATGTAACTTTCTGGGCACAAGTTAGAACATATCCCGTGTAAGATTGCTATTTACTGCCCATTTTCCACTCCATGGTTTGAGCCTCAGGGTTGGGTGGGCAGTATATACTCATATTGGAGACTAATACATACCTCCCTATCAGGGTGGTCAATCCTCATCGTCGGGAAAAATTCTAGCACCACCCCTGATGGGATGTCAAACGTCAAACAGTGGGAATGAAGTCTAAAAGGCCCCCTCAATCAGTCAGTAGAGGACAATGACAAATGTGCAGATGGTAAAAGGCAAAGCATTACTACCATGCAGACATGAGCTACAGTACTGTCGCAGTGGACTGGCCATAATCCATGTGTGGGCAGTGATGCTCACGCGTGCGTGTACCAAGCAATAAAAGTCTTCAGCCGTAAAATTTTAATTAATGAAGTACCGGGTTGTACCCGGTGCTTCATTAATCAAAAGTTTAATCATGATTATTTCTATAATTTGTTTGGAATTTTAAATTGTGACCATAGAAATATTGCCCAATCATTAGAAGTGACCAGTCCACAACGGGCGTACTGTATTAGTTAGAGAACAAAAGGTTGGGCGGGGGGGGGGGGGGGGGGGGGGGGGGTGATGAATACTGAAATTTCAAATTTTCTTCAAACTCTGGCAACAGCAGGAATTAAATTATTTCTCGTTTCCGAGTGACGGGACCCTTAAGAAGTTATATAACTTTCTGCCACATTCATGTCACGAGTCTTGACATTGACAATGACATTGTGATGGACCGGTAAACAAAAATCTGTAATGGATTTTAACATTTACTTGTGAAAGCAAATGCTGCTGCCCAGTGTAAGGCCAAATATTACATTGGATATGGCCATTATGGGTATATTCAGATATTTCCTCGGGTTCTCTCTTACTTTATGAGGATCGGTAAGTTTTTAGTTTCACAATCGCAGCCACACGCCCACACTGGCCACAGCCACAGGTTTTGTCTTGACGTGGAGGTTTCCAATATGTTTTGATAAGCAAGGTGTCGACTGGGTTGAGCTTTTCAAAAAATAATTTTGATAGTTCAAACAAATAGAAACCACGAAAAAATCCATCAAATTTTTACAAAAAATATCATTGAACTTTAGTCTTTAGAAGGTCGGTAGTATTGCAATTTGCATTGTTGTGCGTCGAAAATAGGTTGTTATCGAGTCAAAAAATCAACATTTCCATGCAATAAATCCAAACTAGTGAAAGGTTATGTCGAGTTCTTTTGCATCAGCAGAACCTCGGAGCATCTTGCAGCCAATGGCTGCGCAAGTATTCGGCATTTTTTAAAAATACAAACATATTTTTCAGACAGAGCTATCACAGGCGAGTCAACTGTGTTGTTGACGTTTTGCCTGTACGAGCAATGGCTGCCAACATCACGGTTTTTGTCACGTGACTGCCATTCTAGTCTTTTGTCCGATTTCTATGATATGACGACGTCTGTCATCAACATTGCCTGTCTGGTGGCAACGTGACCACAACCTCCTAATCACCGATTGAGTAACGTTGACAATTTGAGCCACTGCAGTCTGTCTGTTGCCAGCTTCCAACATGCCAACATAAACGTGTCAGTCTTCGGATACCTCAAAAGTTACGTTTCGACCAGAAACTATTGATGAACGAGTTTATAACAAAAGAAAGATGAGATCTCCGAAAGACCGTCCAGTACAAATGAAAATTTTAAAACGTACCCCACAGACATTAACGCGGCGTTCGTGCGAGAAACCTGCACGATGTTTTCATGGGCCGGTGACATTCATGATCCACACTAAACTTGGTAACATATTGATGTGTCCAATTACGCGTATCCAATACCATTTTTCGAAAATATCAACATCAGTTTGGACATCCCCAACTTTTTTTGAATAGGATATTGAGAAACTGTGAGAGAAGCAACGAGTAGTAGTGTGTAACTGTCAGAGTTTCTAACATAGTAAGGATAGCATGGATTGGAGGTATGATTTGCAATGGGTTGAGTGGAGAGAAAAGACATTAACAAAACGATTGCTAACCGACGTCTAGAAGAGGTCGATATGTCATCAAAGCTTCATATAATCACAGCAGTAGAGTTACTGGTCATCAATGCTCAAGGTGATAGTAGAAAATAATATTAGTCGATACCGTGTTTTGTATTTACAATAGACGTTTGTTCACAGGCAAACATTATCGGCCTGTCACTTAAACATAAACAAAAATATTCTTCGGTACAAGCTCGGTTTCTTGGCACTTACGAGTTTGATCCCATGACTGGTAAATATCATCAAAAGGTAAGTTATTGTGAATTTATTGGAGGAAATTATTTCGAATCCGAGTTTTCAAGGCGTCAACAGAGTATCTTACAGAATGTTACCAATGCTTTTTTTTTTACAATATTCATAATTCTAAATATCAATAAAGTCTGGGACGTGGCGACAGGGAGTGGGTGGGTGTCCCCCCCCCCCTCCATCCTGGAAACACATTTCATATAGTTGGGAATTCGGAGGGCAAGTCATGAGTTAGAAATTCCAACCTTCTGGATTTTAGAGCTTCTTTGGTGATGCTGATGTCTCCTTTACTTCCCCAAATTCCAACTCGGTTTCAAATCGGCAAAAATTCCAACTGTTACCATTTACAACTACAGTGTACGCAATATCGAGCTTCGTAAGTATACATGATGTCAAATGGTACGAGATTTCTATAGTGCGTTTACTTATCGTAATAAAAAAGATCCTCGAAATGCACTTCACTTCAGGTAAAATCACATCATGTAAAATCGTTATCCTGAGTTAATTTCATCATTCACAGTTACAAAATGATGAAACATCGAAAACTGATCATTCCTGCATAAGATCTGATTTAATGTTAGGACAGTGTGAATTGTTCAAAGTTCTCACTCAGTTTGGGCATTTGTGTAGCACATATTCAATTTCCAGAATAATACCAAATAATAATAACCTGATAATTCTATCATAAATGTGTTGGCATTTCAGTTACTAGAATCAATTTTTATGCCCACTCTCATGGCTTCATTTTCAACATATTTCTCGATAGTAAATTTCCAACTACGGGGAGGGACCGGGAGGGGGTTACCCCTCCCGGTCCGTCCCCCTAGTTGGAAATTCACTACCCTACCCCCCCCCCCCCAATCGGAAACATCTAGCCACGTCCCTGATTTTAGTATAATGTGAAAATAGTTTGAAAAAAATATCTAAAACATATTAAAATAAGAATTTTCCCTTTGCGGCGTGGCAATGTTAGTTCAAAATTATTTTGTTTCATCTACAGAACAATCGTGAAGTACATGAAATGATGTATGATAACTAAGTGATTAAATATGATGTTGGTTTTCTCGCTTTGTGAACAATATAGATTTTACACATGGGATAAATCATAAATTCATATTTTTTAAACTAAATGCGAATTTGCAGGCGACAAAAGTATTTTGAATTCGTTTTTCTCTGAAAAAAAAAACGCTACATTTTAACGCTTCTATCCATTTTATCGAGATCTGGGAGTTTTTCTGTCCATTAAACATCTTCTCACTGATGCCAAAATATCAAAATTTCAAGAACAAACTTTTTTCCATGATGCAATTTGGAAGGAAACCAATTCAAAAGAGCTCAATGAGTTATTTCAAATAAGATTGATTTGATTAAGTTTGAGCCCTGTGAAACAAGATTGAAGCGGTTAACCCTTTACCCAACGAATCGGCCGCATCCGCCCGCGTAATATGCAAATTCAGCAGTTGAAAAAATAATATTTAAAAAAAAATTTCAACAAAACCATATCATGTGACCTCTCGTTGGAACCAGCTCGACGAGCTCGTTCCAACGAGGGTCACATGATATGGTTTTGTTGATTTTTTTTGAAAAATTTGAAAAAATGATATTTAAAATAATAAATTTTGATATCGTCAGTGTTGGGTAAAGGGTTAAATTTAAATTGTATTTTTGAAAAAATTGGCATTTTGAACGATTGATATTTCGAAATCGATGCGCACAGGCCCTCCATTATTTATTATTTTCCAAAGTGTGATTTACTGGGATTCCCGGGTTTGATTATAAACTATAACTTCCTAAGTGAATTATGCAATCAACAATTGGGTCATGTATCCGTGCCAGCAAATGACGACGCTTTGCCCTGGGTGTAATGAGGACTTCATTGTTTTTTGTTTTTTAACCCTTTACCTAACATGAAAAGCAGACGACACTTGCAAAAAAAATCTTGAATAACTATTATTTTCATTTTTTGTCTCAAAAACATAGGTTTTGACCCCTCACTGGAGCGAGCTCGAGGAGCTTGTTCCAATGAGGGGTCATAGCCTATGTTTTAGAAAAAAAAATGAAAAAATAATGAAAATTAATTGGCGATTTTTGAGAATAGCGCAGGTCGGTTTTGGTCGTTACGTTAGGTAAAGGGTTAAATAATATAATTATCGTTAATAATGAAAAGTAATAAACCGAGTAATTGCTTGACTGGACTGGTTATGTGAAATAATTCATTCGAAACGAGAGATTAAAACACAAGTGTGCATTATTCAATCACTTCGCGCATGGTGTGATGCCATATCAGACATATAGTACACAGAGAGTGGATTACAATTATAACACGTGTAATTTGGAGTTTTCTTCACATTATATCTGGTTAAAGCAGGAGAAACACAAAGTAACAAATGGGCACAAGGGATGGACGTTTTCTAAAACTCCACTCGTCGTATGTATTGAGTGTATTAATGGGCATTCATTTGACCATTTATTACATTCTATAGAGTGAAAATAAATTTAGAGAATGGTCAATTCCTTACGAAAATCTGATTCTCAAGATAATAAATTTTATTATACGCTAAACGATAGATTATTGAAGAAATTGCGGAAAGATAGAAATCGTATCCCCCACTGTGAAGATATAGAAATTTTCACTTTCACGATATCAATCAAAATGGTGGCTTTCAAATCATCACTTCAAGGTGAATACTATTCCAACTATCACTGGAAATGATCAAATTGTTGTAAAAATGGATAATGAAAAGAATATATCGTGTTTTTGAGTGGATACCGATCATTTTCAGCAATAATTCTGCACGTATTCACCTTGAATTGATGCATGAAACACGCTAGTCCCAATATGGCCTGAAAGTCCGTAATATAAGTTTTTGGTTTGGTACGTCCTTTTAAAGGACGTACCAAACCAAAAGCTTATATTACAGACTTCCAGGAAATGTTTGGACAAGAAATCCGCCGGCTGAATCAGATTGCAATACGCTATCTGTTCCAAGTATCAATCAAATCACTTCCGCGTTTTAATGACTTAATGCGCTGTTTACTTTTATGCGTCAATTCAAGATTGGAACGAGTGGAATTATCAGGTTCTTATAAAAAGCGTATAATAAAAAGAAAATCTAGTGTTTTTGAGTGGATATCAAAATTTATCTCACTTGTGGCCGAGACAAATGGTTATTTTCGCTCGCGCAAGCTCTCGCGAAAAGTAAACATTTGTCTCGGTCACTCATGAGATAATTTTTGGTGTCCACTCAAAAACACTAGATATCCCAGGGGTGGGGGGGGGGGGGGGCACCAAAAATTTGCAAGACGTGACGTGGAGGTGGGTGGGTCTCTTGAGTGCGCCAAAAATGTGCATTTCCAACTTGTGCAATTTTTTGAATTTTTGAAAAATATATCAATACATCAGCTAATATATATCATCATTTGTGTTTCAAACCTTAAAGATGATGTTGTACATCACACTCTTAACATAAATACAACATCAGGATGCTTTATATGTGAGAATATTGGGCTTAATCTGGGAAAATGTCACACGTTAGTAGGGGGTGGGTGTCTTGTTCGAAATGTAGAAAATGTGCAGACAATATTTTGGGAACAATTCAAATGAAAATTTGTTCCCGTATATGTACACCGGCTCTGGCCAAGCCTGATAATGAACAGCTTGTCATTTGTAGATTTCTGCCCACAGCAGCCCACAGAGGTTTAAATTGGTGGTACCAGTTTAAGAACATTATGAAAACCCCCTAAAGACAGCTGTGCCTACTAAGTTTATAAGTTTATTTTGGATTTTAATGGGACAGTGGGGGTGGGTGTCTGAGAACGGTAGTAGAAAATTTGCACATAGGGGTGGGTGGGTGTAAAAAGGAGCCGAATAAAAAATAGGACGTCACGTCTTGCAATTTTTTAGTGCCCCCTCCCCCCCCCCCCCGCCCCCTGGATATCCTCTATATTTTCTACAAGTTAATTTGGGGTGAATAAACAGTGAATAAATAATTAGGATGGTTGTCCTACCCATAACCGCGAAATTCTATTTTTCATATTTAGCATTTCTATACAACAAAACTTATGCCATTGATTCCCTAACCTCTTCAGTTTTCCTCCCATAGTAGTTTGTTTAATATAATTAAATGGAGATTCAGGAAAGAAAAAATATAATTTTCTTTTTGGAGACTCAATATATTGCTTGTTGAACTACAAACAATTCGTAAAGTGCGTTAAATTTCAATTTTATTTTGTAGATTGCTCCGTTATTTTCCATACAACCTGGATCTGGCAGTCGTTGCAATTCGAGAAGAACAACGTCTATCCGCCTATGTTTTGGTATAGAGAATCTCGTTGTGTCTCTCTTAAAGGAAGGTCAGAAAAGACGTGTTAGTGCAGTCTTGGCCCAGAATAAAGAGTTTTCAGAGACAACAAGAATTGGATGAAAAAACGGCAATTCATTTCAACATCATCATAGTAGTAAGGCCTGCTTCAACGGCAATCACATTCAAACTCAACAGTTCGACTGCAATACATTTACAAACAGCTGCAGGTACTCATATTATGAGGGTCAGATGGGTTGCTTTACAAACAATACCACACAACATTTGAATCACACTCATTATACTGAGTACATAGCGAGTGTGTGGATATGGAAAACAGTTCCACCAATTTTAATAATAGTAGGTACAATTGGAAATTCACTTTCGATATTTGTTTTGACGAGAAGACATTTGCGTCTTTCTAATATATCGTTGTTTTTCATTATTCTCGCAGTGGCCGATATCACTTCGTTATACACGTGCTTACTTCCAAGGTGGCTTCTCAAAGTATCACTTATTCATTTGAACGTCGAATCATGCAAGTTCCTTATGTTTTTCTCCTACTTTTCAGCAGACATGTCGGTGTGGACACTGACATCCGTAACCGTATATCGCGCATTGTCCATTTGGTTCCCTCAAAAAATGCGCTTCTGGAATAAACGTAGACTGGGATTCATCACTGTCGCCGTACTAGTCGTTTTATTTTCGATAAACGCTCACGTATTGTATGGAATCGACGAGGTTGATGGAGAAGCAGACGACATTCTCATTTGTTTTCCAGATAATCCAAGTTACATGACATTCTATCAGACTATTTGGCCATGGATAGACCTGTGTGTCTTCTGTGTTATACCATTCACGATTCTTATAGTCGGAAACGTGTCTATTATAATGCAGGTAATGAAAAGTAAGAAGAGACTCAACAATTATAAAATCTCCACAGTGAGCGAAAACGCGCAAAATAACTATCAGAGACGAACATCCTCTCTGACAAAGACAATACTTATTTTGAATGCTATGTTTCTTTTAACAACGTCACCAGTATCCGTGTATTTGATTGGTCACATTTATTGGGACACGGAAGAGCCGAGCGAGAAAGCAAAGCACAAACTATCCTGGGTGTTGGTTCTGATGTTGATGTTTACTAATAATGTTATAAATTTCTTTATATACTGTCTGAGTGGATCCAATTTTCGAAACCAGTTTGTGGCTACCTTCTGTGGGGAAAAGAGCAGAGGAATTGACACAACAGGAACACAAGGAGAAACATGTACGGACATCTAGTGGAATAACGAATGTTATAAAGAAAAAACTAATTAGTATTTTAATGGTTATACAACTTAAACGTGATAATATGTTGTGTCTCGGTGGTTTCCTTATTTTGTGATAAATCAACGATACAGAGTACATATAGAATATACCCCTAGTAGCATGGTGTAGCAAATGTTCACCACGAGTGGTGAAGTGGTGTTAACCGCGAGCCTTTGGCGCGCGGTTAACACCACTTCACCACGAGTGGTGAACATTTGGTACACCAAGCTACTATGGATATATTTTATTTATACGATGATCGTCAGATTATTAAGAGTCGCTATTAGTTTTTCTCGATTTTACTGAGCAGCCACACATACGTGCGAAAGTGTTTTTGTTCACATGAGCATCGGTGGGCGGTACCTCCGCTGTCAATTTTATCACCGAAACAAAATAGAAAAAGAAACGGGCCTTTTTATTTTAATAACATAATAACATACTATTTTGAGTTATGGATGCTATATTAACATGAGACAATGCATGTTTGTTAATTTTTGGTGATTTATGGGGTAAACTCATTTAAAAACTCATTGTAATAAATAATAGACACTTTCATTTCACTCTTCACGAGGCGACGTGCGATAAATGTAGACAAGTTCGCATTCACGTCGAAGTCACGCAAGGTCATCTTGGATGGAGTTCCACTGTAAGTATAAATTTTAACTATTGAAATCCCATTTCTGGCGTGTTTAATACGGATGATGTGTAAAGCTAAATTTTATAGGCTTTTGATACATAGTAGAATAGGTTATCATGGTACACCAAGGTTTCCTGTCCATATACCTAACACAATGGCCACTTTGGTAAACACTATCAATCCTTTTCTCGACAAATCTGCTGCATCCACCAACGTAATTTATAAATTCAGCTGTTAAAAAAAATTAAAAAAGATTTCGACAAAATCTTATAAGTTTAAAAATTTCTTTTTTAAAAATTGAGAAAATCATATCATGTGACCCCCCCCCCCCCTCCGTTATTGAAACGAGATCGTCAAGCTCGTTCCGATACGGGATCACAAGATATAGTGGTGTTGAAACTTCTTAAAAAATTTAACAAAATAATTAAAATAACAAAATTTTGATATCGTGATCGTTTGGTAAAGATTTATTTGCATAATCTGTTTCGCAAAATCACAGAACGACACATGCGTGTGAAGGGTTAATCGATATGAAACGAGAGCCAGCACAGAAGGATAGAACGAGAGGCCAAAGGACTGGACTTTTATCCCTCCGCGATGGCACAAGTGTCATATCCATTAACCCTTCACACGCGTGTGTCTTTCTGTGTATTTACGGAACAGATTATGCAAATAAATTGCAAATTTTCATTTTCCACATGGTTTAGTTTTGTTGTAGGTGGGGAATTTATAGAACATGCATGTAATAAACATACTTTATTACCTTTCAGTGGTACGAGCTCCCCCTGCGCGTCGTATGTTGTTTTTGTGGCAATAAAAAATGAAATGTTTATGTAACCAGGAATCAGCCATTAATCATGCTAGATACAGTGGTATCTGCCACCTGGAGCCATGACTATATAACGTTTACAATTGTATTTTCTGGAATTGTATTTTCTACCTATTAATATAACTGACTAAAAGGAATCATTAGCATCTTAAAACATTTGACTAGAAAATGCAATTCTCGAAAATACAATTGTAAAAGTTCTGTAGTATTTGCTTCTGTTGACTTACTGGGATTCATCATATACATCGAATGGAGAGTGTATATTCGGTCTCACGGACGTGGACCTGTTTGCAGCCTTCAATAAAACCTCCGCCTTACTGGTCTTACACGGGACCGCGGTGGCTCAGTGGTAGACTGTTGGACTTCTATGCTAGAGGTCCCGAGTTCGATCCCCGTCCGGGACGACTCGCGTTGTGTCCTTTGCATGACACTTTATCTCAGCTGCTAACATGGGAGCGCCGAGTACTAAGGCTTTACTGCACATAGATGGTGCACATGTCTTCAACCGCTGTAACCCTGCTTGAGCCGAGCTTGAACAGAGTTAGAATATTGAGTAGCTGACAGTTACTCGTCGATGCTCGGGTACTCAGGCTTCCTCCACCTGTAAAACTATCACGGTCACGATTAGCTACTGTGCATAAGTATGTGACATTAAACACCAATAAATAAATGAATAACTGGTCTTGCATTACTAGATCTTCGAATTAGAGTTATTCGCATGTTTTCAAAAGTGGCACTCGGAAATGATGTAATCTTCGAAACTAAGCAGCTTTGAGAAAAATATATTATTTTAACCCTTTACCCAACGCAGACGATATCAAAATTTATTATTTTAAATATCATTTTTTCACATTTTTAAAAAAGTTTCAACAAAACCATATCATGTAACCCCTCGTTGGAACGAGCTCGTTCCAACGAGGGGTCACATGATATGGTTTTGTTGAATTTTTTTTTTAAAAATAATATTTTTTCTACTGCTGAATTTTTATATTACGCGGACGGATGCGGCCGATTCGTTGGGTAAAGGGTTAATAAGCTTTCGAGGAATTCTACGGACATCTTGCAGTATTGCTCAGTATTCAAGAGTATTCAGTCACACGCAATATTCAAAAGAATTAAGTTAGAGCTTCGATTAATTCTAGGACCTAAAAAATGCATGTCTTTTGGTGCGTCTTTGTTTGGAATTACCCGAAAACACCGTGCAAGTGATCGGTACTTCCCTTCCTGTCAATTGTCTCTCTTATTTGTTGCATGACCTTCTCTTTGCGAGACATAACAAGTTATCGGAAGGGTTGTACCTGACATAGATATTTGAATGCCAAAATTAAAATAGTGCGATCATATTATTTTCACTGGAACGTTATGGTTGCCGCCTATGGAGAAATATTTAATTCTGTTATACCTGCAAGAAATACCCTGCCTTGAAAACTGGCACTGAGAAATGAATATAATCCCCGCATCTAACGAGCTGTGAGAAAAATAATTTGTTTTAATAAACTATTTAAACATTCTACAAACAACTTGCATCATTGGGCCTAAAAATACAATATGATTAAATTCTCATTCAGTTATCATTGTTGAACATTCTATCATGTTTAATTGTGCATTGCGAGGCCACGCACTAGGCAATATTGCATTACTGTTGTCGTAAAGCGTATACTATGGGTAAAATTAGCTCACTCAAAGCGCTTGTCAACTTTAAACATTTATTTACATTTAGCGGCGGAATAACCAACCGTACTTCTTTCTCAGCCGGAATAGCCAGACTGTTGAATCGGGATGAAATGGGTTTTGCCCGCCGAAGGCGCGCAGGGACGCTGTGGGGGCAAGCCCGTTTCGACCCCCATTAACTGTATGTGATTTGGTTTTGTCTGGCCGTTGTAAAGCAGGACGGTGCTAATGTACTTAGCGGCGTCTGTGTTTTCGTCTGTTTTTCTTAGGAGGAGGTGGCTGTGTTGGTGATACCTCCTTTGGTGGTGTTGAAGGAGGAGTGGTGGAGGGCTGACTTGATTCGAAAGTTCTAGCGCTCGCAGCTGCAGGTGGTGAAGAACTATTTGGCGTTGTGCGTAGGTAGTGGCTGCTAACACTCTCTATTGCTACTCTGAACGACTTTTCGTTGAGCCCGCGGTTTTCCAAGTTTTTGATCGTGGCTAGTAGGAATGTTCGGTGATCGTCATCTCTGACCTTTTCTCCTAGGATGCTTTCCACGGACTCCACGGTGTTTGCCTCCTGGATGGTGTCCCGGTTGGAAAAGGCAGGGAGAGCAAGAGCGGGTTTAGCGACGTGTGCGATGTCCTACTCAACTTCCTGCTCCACAAACAGAGTTCCTCCTGCATCTCCTCTTCCGAGGAAGAGTGTGATGGGCTGGAGATAGGACTGTTACCTGGCGAACCAGCGTCCTCCGGACCTTCCACCGGAGTGGAAGGAGCCAAGCTGAACCTGTTACGGCCAGGGGTAGCAGGCATTGAACTTTCAACGCCATGGTTTGCCTCCCTCTCTTCGTTTTCCGTCCTTTTCTTTTCCATGAACTTCGGCGTTTGGCAGAAGGTCCCTTCTTTTTTTTTCTTTTCTTCCTGATCTCGGCGGTTTCTGTCTTTTTTGACATCATCCAGCAAGTTCGTGTCACTTGGGGGGTGACCAGTGCGAGGGGAAATCCCCTCACGAAAGGTGCTACACCTCTCCAAGGACGTCGATTCGGTTTCTTTCTCAAAATCCACTGTCAGGTGAATTATATCCTTGAGCACCTGGATACTCCAGATGGTAGCTAGGGTAGCCTTAACTCTGACCAGTGTTTCTTGGATTACAATTGGAAGCTCCATTGTCAAGTTGTTAGCACCTCGGAGTCCAAGGTGCGAATGATAATGAAAAAAATGGCTGTTGAATCGGATCAAATGGTTTCGCGCAACGAAGGCGCGCAGGGACGGTGTAGAGCAAGCCCCTTTCGACCCTCTTTAATGTGATTTTGACTTGACTGGTCGTGGCAAAGGAGAAAAGTGATTAAGGTACTCAGCGGCGTCTGTGTGTTCGTCTGTTCGTTTCTGAAGGAGGTGGCTGCGATTTTGATACCTCCTTTGGTGGTGTTGAAGGAGGAGTGATGGAGGGCTGACTTGGTTGGCAGGGTCTAGCCCTTGCAGCTGCCGGTGGCGGAGAGCTCTTTGGTGTTGTGCTGGTAGTGGCTGCTAACACTCTCTACTGCTATTCTGAACATGTTTTTATTTAGACCGCGGTTTTCTAAGGTTTAGATCGTGTCTAGAAAAAATGCTCGGCGGTCGTCATCTCTGACCTTTTCTCCTAGGATGCTCTCCACGGACTCCGCGGTGTATGCTTCCTGGATGGTGTCCTGGTCGGAAAAGGCTCATGTGCGATGTCCGACTCAACTTGCTCAACTGTTTTGAAATTGTTCAATGACAATTACAAAAAAAAACATTTTATGGAACACATTTGGGAGGCTAAAATAGAAAACAGACATAATAAAGTGATAAATGTGAATTAATGGCATTTGGGAATTGCTAACAAAATATTAGTCTAATACTGGTGCTGGCAAGGTTCCCCTGTTACAGCACAAACTACAGTAGCAATTGGGAAATTTTGTACCTCACTGAATCCAAACCCCCAATCCACCCATACCGATCCCCTCCACTGATGACAAACATTTGGGAAAATGTACAGTATATTTGGCAGAGTGAAGTTAATACCAGAAATTCTCGATTTCAGATCCTTTAGTTTGTGACTGCAGCACTCATGGTCCACAGAGTGTTTTTTTTAGGTTTGGCAACCTTATACTGGCTCTTCTCACTACATTTTTATTGCATGTAAGCCAATATTTTTATTTTTACTTAAAAAATATGATTCGTCCGTCCGTCCGTCCGTCCGCATAACAATCAATATGACGATCAACATCAGCATGTGTATTAATAATAATAATTCTTCGGCCTTCCACTGATTTGTCCCGGTCCTCCAGTGTCAACCCAGTACCCCGTCCGTCCATTCCTTCCCCACTGTCCCTCCTAATCTACCAACATTCATTCAAATATTGTTTCATAATTTCTTCTCCCATCGGCGATTTCTCGATCCCCCTAACTATAAAATTAACCCTTTATCTCATGACGTTCCCCATCCGCTTATCCCTCATGTTTTATCGCATTTTCCATTAGTATTCTAAGAGGTCTTGTTCTACTGGGCAAATATTTGGGGCACTCAAAAATGAAATGTTCCAGGGTCTCGGTTACCCCTAAATTGCACATTTGGCACACTCTTTCCTCGCCTCTCCCGATTCCTCACCTCAGCTCCAATGACTTTGATCTCACTTTGTACAACAATGACACCCCTTCCCGCCCCCACACCCCAAGAGACCTTTCGAGGTTCTCATTAAAATCTGGGGCATATTTTTTGTACGACCTGTCTAGAGAAGTCTAGGTCTTAATTACAGCTCGCCAGTTTCTGTTGCATGATCGCTGACAACTCTACGGATGTAATCAAGTTATGATACCCAGGTGCGCAATAGTAGGGCTTTTTCAATTAGTGATCACAGTTTTGACAATGCAATTCAATCGTATAACAATGTAAACCAACGCACTTTCTGGAACAAAGAATTCCGCATATCAACCAGAAGCAATTTATATTGATCTCCACAACGCAAAAGCGGTCAAGGAATCAGGTGCATGGAGATAACCTATTCATCGAGTCTATTTGATGGCGTGAACAATACCGCAACAAAAATATACAGGTTTTTTGTCGCATCTAACCATTGTTAGATTTAGTAATCTTAATCCAAATGACCACGTTATCAAGAGAATTTGCTTGTCATTCAACCCACGCAAACAAAACTAGAAATACATTATTAGGCAGAGCGCATTTTAATTGAAACGCAACCAATTTACAGCAAAGGGATTTCGCTTCAATGCCTTACACGACAAATAGATATTTTTATAAACAAAAATTGATTTGGCATTGTACTGAAGGTATAAATATTGCATCAATCCTTTTGACACTGATGGTATATTTCATGCAGTTTAGAGTCATCATATAGTCGAGTCTATATTCGTACTTGAGGGAAGACCAATCAATATTTTTAACGTGCAGCCTTGATTGGTCTACCATACAAATTCACTGAGCAGCTACCTGCTACACTACGTGGAGAGTGTATTATTACTAAATCACCCGCAGAGTAGAGATTCCACCCGAGCAATAATTACGAATTTGTTGCAAAGCATAACCAGCACCAGCAAAGTTTCGGCCAATCGACCTCCGGGTTAAACCCGGAGGTCCATTGGCTGAAACATTGCTTGTGTTTTTTGACGATATATATAAAATTTGAAAGTTATAGCTTGGGTGATTACTCCACTCCGCGGGTGATTTAATTACAATCCACTCTCCACGTACTGCGCATGAATTCAGATTGCATCACGACCCTGGAACGAACAAAACGGGTATATTTGGGTATAAAGGGTTAACATTGTGCTTCACTTGTTCGGATGAAACAGAAATAAGTAGCATAAAGTTGCAATAAAGAGTTGAAGTATGGTTTCTACTTTTACGAGTCATTAACCCTTTAACCCGAGTGGCCATTTTCCTACTAGGAACATGATATGTTATATCGTCATTATATAGGATGGTTATTTAGTAGACCAATCAATATTTTCAACGTGCAGCCGCGACACGTCATTAAACAGCCCATACACTATCAATATTATTGACAATAATATTGAGTAAATAATATTGACAATATATTTTTTGCCACAAACTACTCAATAGTTTCTTCAATATTTTCGGTCATTTCTTCGGTCTTGAAGAAATAGCATGGCGTCATAGTACCACAGGCTGGTTTCGTACAGATCGTCAGTTCCAGCCCCAGACATTTCCGACTGACTGATTTTTTTCAGTTCCTTCCTGAAGTTTGTGCGCAAAGAATTAAACTTCTTTTTCGCATCCTCCTTTGATGCATTCTCATAACGTTCTTGGTACTTGGAAAGCAGGGTGCTGTATGCTGCTTCCTTCTTAGAGCGGTTAGCATATTCAGCACTGGTAATTTTCCAGAGACATGGCAGCTCTTTGTATACTTCCATGCACTCTAATATGAACTTTCGTTCATCCTCTTTGGTGTTCTTTGCCATGTTTACGCTACGGTGACTTCAGATTTAATGAAATACTGCGTAATATTATTGACGGAACCCACACACTATCAATATTATTGACGGTCGGTCTTGCTCAAGGCTATCCACAGATACCTAATCTCTGCCAGCATGATTCGGATATAAAGAAACATAGTCTATTGCCTCTCTGCCTGCCTGCCTGCCTGCCTGCCTGCCTGCCTGTCTGTCATTCTAAGCAATGGCGGACAATCCAGGTGAACTACCGAGTGATGTTGCCTGCCAGCTGAAGGCACTTACCGATATTATAAATGAAATGAAAAATGGACAAGAGCGTATGAGAAAGGCTATTGATAAAAAGCTTGATAAGATGCGATATGAATGGAAAAAGACTTTTGATGAGAAATTTAAGTTGTTGAAAGATGAGATTAGTTTGGACATTGGTGTTGAACGTTCAAGGATTGACACTCTCATTCAACAAGTCAACGAGCTCACGATTCGGGTCATCAATCAAGACTCTGACGCAATGGAATCTGACCCAATTACCCCGAACCGTCAACGTACAGCTGATGACAATGGACTCTCTGGTATTATCACTGTGGTTGGGTGAGAATATTACTGAGATAGTGGAGGAAATGCTTTCTGTGATGGCGGTGGTTGACAAAGGTGTTAAAATATTTTCTGCAACTAGACTAAATAAAAGGATTTCTGATAAGCCGGCTTTACTGAAAGTTACGTTTGAAACTGTGGAACAGAAGGTGCTTGTTCTACGAAATAAACAGAAGTTACGGGACAATGTAAAGTTTAAAAACTGTTACATTCGCATCAGCAAACCACAGGTTGAGAGGCTGGCTGAGACTAATTCCCGCACCATACTTTCCCAAATTCCAAATGGACATGAGTTTTTCGTAAGTAAGTAAGTAAGTAAAGTTTATTCAACAGAATATTACAGTACAATAATTGTGAAGATCTGTAAATGTAAGTAATTATAATGATATTCTGTTAGGAGAAAGCATGGCCAGATTGGCCGTCTACCTGCTGTCTCCAATAACGTGAACATAAATGTGTTGAGAATGTGTCAGAAGAAGCTCTCTGGTTCTATAGAAATTAATTATAATAACAATGTTAAACTCTAAACAGTTCCTTATATGCAACGGGATGATGAGATAAGAATAATGGGATTGGGATAATGGGATAGAAGAATAAATGGGTAGATGAGATACAAATAGATCAATAAATAAGTCATGGAAGACACCTGACCTTATCATTGATCCAACATTCATTGGCGTCTACAATCGTTACAGTAGGGATTATTGCTTGTATGAATTTAAAATTGTCATGAAAAGTTTCTTCTTGAATGATCCTCTAGTGAGAGTTTCTCTTAAAGTTCTATCGAGCTCATTCCATACTTTCGGAAAAGCGTACTTTGGTAACTGAGCCGAAAAATTGTTCCTTGGTTTACCACACTGCAACAGGCCCACTTGCCTTGTTTCCATGCCCGTTGGATATATATTAATATTAAAGAGGTTTTCAAACGTTTTTGATAAATTAGAGTGGTGCCAGTCAAACATAAATAAGGATACATTCAACTTGTAGAGGGCTTTCAGTTTTAATATTCTACACTTTTTAAACAGCGGATCAGTGTGGCAATTATATTTTTTTATTATTAATCAGACGGATTGCTCGTTTTTGAAGTGAGAATAATCTGGGAGCGGCATTACTATGACCCCATATTTCGTATTGAAGGTGACTGTGTATTAGTGAAAAGTACAGAGTTTTAACGGCAGAGTATGGTAGGATATGTTTTGCCTTGTTCATTACGTAAAGTGCTCTCGATACCTTGGTACAAATATTAGAGATGCGAAACTTATATTTAAGGTTTTTGTCCAGATATATGCCAAGAAACTTTATCACGGACTCGCCATTTGTGTCCGCCAACGCGATTTCCTGGCTGTAGACACTCAGACGTCTATCATTTGTATTGTATATTTTATTTGGTGGGTTGAACAGCATATACCTAGTTTTTTGGGCATTCAAAACAAGGTGGTTTTTAGCGCACCAATCTGTTAACTTAGAAATCTCGCGGTTCGCAACATTGAAAAGCGATTCAAGACAATAGTGAGAAGTACGAACTGTAGTGTCATCAGCAAAGGACGAGAGATCTATCTGTGTGGCAGCACTAAAATCGTTTTCATAATTAAAAAAAGAAAAGGGCCTAAGATTGATCCTTGCGGAACACCACACTCAGTGTTCGCGAATCCAGAACTGCTTCCGTCATAAGTGACGTATTGCACTCGTCGATCTAAATAACTCTGAAACCAGTTGTTGGAAAGGCCCCTAACACCATAATACTCTAGTTTTTTCAATAAAATGGTGTGGCTAATAGTATCAAATACCTTTGAAAAGTCTAGGAATATCGATAGGGTGCTAGTACGGGGTGTATAGTTGAATGGTTTTTCCTAAAGCCATACTGGTGCTCGTACAGGATATCGTACTTAGTTAGGAAGCTTGTTAATTTTTCTAGAATAGTTCTCTCTAGCAGTTTTGAGAATGTGGGCAATATGCTAATAGGCCTGTAATTGAAGTTCTGAGGGTCTCCTGATTTAAAGATTGGCACAATTTTGGCAATTTTCATTTTCTCGGGGACAATTCCGCTGGACAGCGATAAATTTATAACATGGGCCAAAACTCCTGCAATTTCATGAATCGAATTTTTAAAAGTTTGGTAGATAAGCCATCACAATCGGCACTCGTTTTGGGTTTCATTAAATTCGTTGTTGAAATTAATTCAGCAGGTGATGTTGGAGCCATGAATAAACTACTTGGATTTGGCCTCGTCATGTAATCTGTGTACTGTACATTGGTATTGGGGATTTGCACAGAAGTTTTTTGGCCGATTTTTGAAAAATAATCATTGAAATGGTTCGCGATGTCGTTAGGGTCACTGATCTCATCGTTATTCACCAGGAAGTTCGTGGGAGCTAGCAATTGATTGGGAGATTTATGAATTGCACTCCTTAGAATTTCCCAGGTTTTTTTCATGTCATTCTTGTTGATAAATAGGATGTTTTCATAATACATAGCTTTACTCTTCCGCTTTACTTTGTTGAATACGCCACAAAACATCTTGTATTTCTTTTTATTTTGTTCAGTCGGGGTTTTTAGCTTTTTTCGGAATAGTTTTTCTTTATTTTGGCTAGATTGTAAAAGACCTTTTGTCCTCCAGGGTTGCTGCTTTATATATTTATTGTTTTGGGCTATTTTTTTTAGTGGAAATGCCGTGTTGAATGCAATAAGGTATAAGTCGATAAAAATATTGTATGCTTCATTTACACAAGTCGAGTTCAGTAATCAGTTTCGGTCAGTAAGTGTTTAAATGTTCTCCAATTACAGCTATTGAAAATACGTTTCATATTGTGTGTTTTGCTTTCTTTCTTCGTCGGATTTGATTGGCAATAAAATGTACCAAAATGGTCGGCCAGATCTGTAATAACTACTCCAGTTCTGTAATTAGTTGATGGACTGTTGGATAGGATATGGTCTATTAAGGTATCAGAGTGTTCTGTTACACGGGTTGGTTTTGTGATGAGCGGAAGAAAGCCTTGGCTGATTATGGTGTCTATATATTCAGTTGTTTTAGGATGGATTTGAAATTTTAACAAATCAATGTTCATGTCTCCCATAATATAAGACGTTCTGTGTTCCTGGTTTATTTTTTCAATAATCTGGAATAGTGAGGAAGTTTCCCTATCGAGATCAGCTTTGGGGGGGGGGGGGGGGGGGGGTATTTGGTCTATATATCACATCAACCACAAATGATCGATGATTATGTAATATCTCCACAAAGAGAGACTCAAAAACATGAGGTATAAAAACAGTGAGATCGTTACGTATTTTGTACTTTAAAGTGTTTTTTATGAACAAGCCAACACCCCCTCTGCCATCATTAGGGCCGGGACGCGTTTTGATCAGAAGTGGGTGGTAACCATTATGTTCGAAGTCAACGTTGTCTGGTACCTTAAAAATTTCCGTAAGTCCTATAATATCAAAGCTTTCATTATTATTTCGAAGGTTCCCCAGAAGACTGATTTGGGAGTCCCAATGCGCACTTATACCCTGACAATTGAAATAGAAAAGCGATTTGTATGTCAGCCACTAGGTTTCTGTACTGTTCCGGGGAATAATATTTACAGTCATCAATTGAAGATAAAAGGTTATCTAAATCACCTTCATCATTATTTTGGTTCTGACTGAAGAGTTTTGAATGATCGTACCGACTATCAGTTTGTATCTCATCAAGGGTTACACTATTTGGGCCCGCCATTTTTAATCTTATTGTTTATAGCCGTTATAATGAAGCTGGCACTGGTCGGCCTGGGGAAGTTGTTGATAAGCATAATCTTTACATTACAGGTGTGTTTTCTATTTTGACCTCTTCTGGCACATTCAGTGATGAACAACATATATAAAAGAAAGAATCTAAAGGTTATTATATACAAAAGATATATGAGTAAAAATCAAAATAATCTGACATGAACCAGCTAAGTTGGGCGCGCAAAGCAAAAGTGTCCTTACGTTATAACATTTTTCAGGCCAATGTTCAGTTGTGTGTCAGTGGTGAAGTACAATTTGGATGGGGCTGTTGTTCAAACTACAGGTTACATATAGGCACATCTATCTCTCATAAATTAACAAGAGGCCACGAAGGACTAGAAAGCGTTAGTTGGCTGTATGTTTGACAATCCGAGCATCAACTGTCATTCTTATTCTGAAGGAGTCAGAGCTGCACGGACTTCACTGTCGAATGAAAACACACGACTGTGTCAACGATAAGACAGTCAATTTGTGACACACATTTTCAATTGCTGAAGATTACAATGCGTGTCTTAGCTGTGGTTAGTTGAGCTCACGACGAAACTAGCTGTATTCGGATGGTTGTTATTATTGGTTCAGTGAGCTTCACATGAAAAGTGGAAAAGTGTGAGGCAATATGTGTACAGAAACAATAAAATGCTGGAGAAAGTATAAAAGGATTGAGGATTTTTTGGTTTTGTTTTTCTAAGCTGTAACGACAGTGAGAACTGAGCTGCGATCACTAAGGGCGAATGAGATAAATACTGAGAAACAAACAAACTTCAGTGTGTTAATGTGTTAATGACTGTGCCGAGACAGACAATATTAATGATATTAATGGTGGTACAAGAAGTTAAGGGATTGTACCAGGCTCATGTTTCCGTAGTCCATTCCAGAATACATGGTTTATTCCGGGCATGCGCAGACAACTCGGATTACCAATCTGGTTGTTTTCTTTGCATACCGTCATTCTGGAATATCATTCCGAATCATTCTGAGTAACCACCTCGCTAGCAGGTTTAGATGGTTTACCTTTTATTCCTGACATGCGCAATTATCAACAAATAGTGGAAAATATTTCTCTGTTCGTTGTATTCTCCAAAACGTTTGAGTGATCAAGACAATAACAAATATGTTAGGTACATGGAATTCAGCAAAATATTTAAACATAGCATACCCACAAATATTTGATGAAAATAAAGAGAAAGAACTATGGAGTTAGTTCAATTAAACAACAGGGCCGTTGACCCTCCCCCAAATTGAATAAATGATTTTTTTTAACCCTGGAATTCATTTTTTGGCGAAGCGACCACTCTTGACCGCTCATAACTGACTCATTTATTTCCCCTTGACCCGAAACCCTGATTATTGTGATAGAACATTACATCTGGATGTGAAATCCTAAAATGATGAACATTGAGGGAGGAGGGGGGGGGGGGGGGTTACAACCAACTTGATTACAAGGCTCAAATCCAACAGACGCAAAAATTCTGAAAACTGAAGATCTGGAAATCTTTCTCCACCCGCCCCCACCAGTTAGAAATTTGAGGGGTGTGACCACACCCCGCCCCATTTTAACGCTCCAGCCAAGCTGCGTGGGTTTGCCTCCCCCCACCTTCTCCCTGGTGAGATCGGATATTGTTACTGAACCTTAACAACGCGGCGGTGCAATCATGACCTTCTTGTTCACGGGAACTCTGTGGTCAGAGTGCACAGACAGACTTTGCTGGTTCTCAGTATACTCACATAACCAACAAATAGTGGACACCAAATACTGAATTTTTTTTTTTAAAATTCTCGCTCAAATAACGTCAACGAGCAGAGTTGAATGGACAATGGCGAGAACCTGTCCCCAATCTCCCGGCGTCTGGGCCAGTGGCGTAGCCAGGGAGGGGGGTGGGCTGGAGGCTCAGGTTAACCTAAAGCTTTAGCACCTCCCACCTAAATAAAAAAAAAATATTGACCCAAATGCTCTCCAATATAGGGCTACTCAGGTTACAATTGCCTCATATTCGATCTTGGAGTACTAAATTTTGCAAAATTTTCTCGGAGAAGGCCTTGTCCAAACTAGGCCCCTGGTTGCTAGCTTGGACCAGGCAAGGACCCCCGAAACCCCACAACATTACAAATATCATGGTATGCCCCAGCCCCCACAAAAAATGGCTAGAAATGGATACCACCCCCCTCCCCCTCAATTATTGAATCCTGGCTACGCCCCTGAACAAATAGGAGTCGAAATAATAATAAAACTCAAGTGCTCTGTCCACCGTTTCTTTGTAATTTTTTTTGTTTCTTTTTAATCTGGTCATATTGACCTACGTATCCATAGTAGAGCTATGCTGTTTTATACAGATGCGGCACTGCGATGAGCAAAAACAGCATCTATGTTGTCATTGACAACATCATCAAGAAAAATTGCGAGCGCCACTTCCTCAAATTCCATTCTGGTTTACATTCAAAGTGCAATTTGCTGTTTCCTCGCGATTACTATTCTGTATCTTCACTGCGCATGTCACACTATTCCATGTAATCCGGAATAGACAACGGAAACATAAGCCAGGAAAGGAGAGTTGTACCCAAAAGCAGTTTTGTCGGAGCCAATGAATCCACATATAGTAACAATACATGACTACTAAAAGACAACTAACTGTTGTTGATGGGGTTGTGGAAGATGAAATTGTGACCGACACAACCCCACTCTCCACGGCCACATCAAAAACCAGCAATGTGCCAGTAATTTGCATAAATATACTCTCATTACCATTGTATTCAAAATATATTTTGTTAAGTCACAGTTATATCCGTTATAGGAGCACTAGCATTGATCATGGGCCAACAATGCAGGACCACACAAGGCAATCACCAGTTGCTGGTGGGGCTGCGGATGCAGAAGCTGTGGTCAACACAACCTCACCCTCCACAGCCACATCAGAAATCAGTAATTTGTATAAATATACTTTCATTACAGTTGTACCCAAATTAGGTTTAGTTGAGTAAAAGTTATGTTTGATAAGAACACATGCACCAACTATCGACTATATGGCAATCCCATCTGTTGCGACTACATATGGCTATATCAGCAACCAGCAGTTAGTATGAATATACTGCCATTACACTTGTGCTCAAGATAGGTGATGTAATTTTTGTTGAGTAAGAGCACTTGCACTGGCACTGATCCGCGCAAGTGCTCTTACAGTCCACTGCTATATCAAAAACCAGTTATGTACCAGCAATTTGTACAAAAATACTCTCATATTACATTTATACCCAAATACAGGAACCAATCTGATCTATGAGAACCACAGCAAGAATTATAACTTGAATTTCACAACATATGGCTTGAATAGTTAGCCATGGGAGCCGATGAATCCACATATAACAACAATACAAACTACTGAAGGGCAAACAGCAGTGGTTGATGGGGCTAAGGAAGGTGAAATTGTGACCAACACAACCTCACTCTCCAACAGCCACATCAAAAACCAGCCATGTGCCAATATGTTGCATAAATATAATGAGTTTTTCGTTTCTGGCAGTGGGCGAATTGTCAGGAAATCGGGTCGTCGGCGTTGTGCCCCGCAATAGGACAGGTTAACATGTGTCTATTCAAGAGAGACTATTAAAATTGGTCATGTAAATATTAATGGGTGGTCTCCAGCTAGCCGAAATTTGAAAACTAAATTAATAAATGCCATTGATTGTGATATTTTGTGTTTCTCCGAATCTCATCTGAAAACAGGGGAGATTATCGATGTGCCAAATTACTTATGGATAGGTAACAATAGATCTGGCATCCATATAGCAGCTCCCAGGGGGTCAGGTGGGGTTGGAATGTTAATTAGGGAGGAACTCCTTCAATATTTTGATATATCTGTATTAGACAGAGAAATTGATGGAATTCTGATAGTAAAATTTAGATCAAATGCCCTTGGAGAGGATTTTGTATTATGTGCGTGTTATCTCCCCCCCAGAAAGGTTTGTTTGAGGCAGGGATGCCGATAAGTTTTTTTCACATATTCTGACAAGTACATACGTGTATTGTGACACATCCCCTATGATTTTGTGTGGTGACCTAAATTCCCGAATAGGTAAGTTATCAGATGTTAACACAAATTTTGATTGTGTGCCCCCAATTCACAATATAGATAACACGGTTAACCATCATGGAAAAGCTTTTCTTGAATTTTTAAACGAAGCTAAGTTATGTTGTTTAAATGGTAGGTTGAATACAGACAATAATAATTTCACTTCGACCAGTGTCAAGGCATCAGCTGTTGTTGATTATATTTGTGTACCACATGACGTTCTCGACCGCTTCACTGGTTTCCGTGTCAGGACGCAATCTGACATGATTTCCGATCACTCACTAGAACGCATGTTACAGTTAAAACTAGAGGTCCTGTCACGAAATGTGCGCTTATGTAGGCTTAATTGAACGTACGAATTGCGCGCAATTGCCATATCGAATGGCATCCAAAGCACGACAGGTTTTCCTGGTTACTCATAGTAAACACAGGCAATGTTTCTGCCAAGGACCTCCGGGTTAATCGGAGGTCCATTGGCTGAAACACTGCTTGTGCACAGGCCATATGTGCAAAATTTGATAACCTTACTATGGTCATAACGCGTAGATTAACGCGCAGACCGACGTGCTATTCGTGCGCATTTCATGACAGGACTTCTAGTTTTAACTGTAGGTGATGATTGCAAACCACCTGATCATAGTTTTGTTTTGGCGGAGTATATTGTGAATACTTTCCACGCTCGCGAAACTGGGTTGTCTGGTCACATGTATGTGTCAACAAAACTTAATAAACCGTTACCGGCAAATCTTTTGTCATCAGGTGAATGTTCAGACGCTTTGGCAAATTTGATACACGAAATTGAGAGCGCAATAGAGTCACAGCAAACTGTTGATGATATATATGACAAATTTACACATTCTTGATAAAATGGTAGATAAATTACCTAGTTTCAGAAGTGGGAGGCGTTCACATAAGAAATTTAAATATCACAAGCCGTATTGGAACGACGAGCTCATGGAGTTATGGCAAAAAATGATCAGCAAGGAAAACGAGTTCTTGAAACATAAATCCAAATCAAGGGAATAAAATCTTGCTTTTCAAAATTTTAAGGAAACCAGGCACGTCTTCAATCGTAAATTACGGTTTCATGAAAGACAGTATAAACAGAATTTTGCGTTTGGCAAGGAGCTAAATTGTAATACCCCCAAATCTTTCGGGGACACGATTAAGAAACTTGGACCTAAAAAAGATAATAATTTCTCCAACGAAATTCTTGGACCTGATGGGTCGCTAACAACTGTTAGTAAATTAATCACAGAAACGTGGAAGTCTTCTTTTGAAACTTTATATAATCCAAACTTTGGAAGTGATAATTTTGACAAAAAAATTCCGAGAAGACATTATAAAAGAAAAAATGTTTATTGAAGACCAATTTTTAGGTCCACTTTATATTCATGATGATTTGTTAAATCGCCCTATTCAGATGGAAGAAATCGATCGTGTGATATCTAAAGTTAAAAATGGAAAGGCATTTGGATTTGATAAAATCCCCTGTGAAGCCTTAAAATGTATCTCCTTGAGAACGGTACTGCTGAGCCTCTTCAATTTTATTTTTGATACAGGCATTATGCCATCTATTTGGAGGCAATTGATAATATGTCCTATACCAAAAGGTAAGTTGTTAGATCAGAGGATACCGCTCAATTATCGTGGCATCTTATTATTATCTGCTAGCAGCAAATTACATAATAGTGTTTTAAATAACAGAATTGTTGAATATCTCGAAACTAACAATAGACTTGCTGATGAACAAAGTGGTTTTAGATCAAATCGATCTTGCCTTGATAATATTTTCATACTTTCTAGTATAATGAAGGGAAAACAACAGGTGTTTGCCACATTCATTGACTTTAAAAAGGCTTTTGACTGCATTGTTCGAGACATGTTACTTTTCAAACTTCTTAAATGTGGTGTAGATGGAAACATGCATCAATCAATCCGAAGTATATATAAAAGTACACAAGCAGGTATTACTGTAAACGGGGAGGTGTCGGGCCCCTTTGACTGCACATTTGGTGTAAAACAGGGAGATAATCTTTCATCAGCACTTTTTAACGTGTTTGTCAACGATTTGGCGTCCGATATTAAAAATATGAACCTGGGTGTCAACCTAGATAACTACTCAGTACCTATACTTATGTATGCTGATGATATGGTCCTTCTATCCAAAAATGAGGATAATATGCAAAACATGCTCGAAGTAGTTCAATACTGGTGCAAAAAATGGCGAATGAAAATAAACGTAAACAAGACAAAAGCTGTGCATTTCAGAAATGAAAGAACTGAGCGAACGACATTTCCTTTTAAGTTTGGTACTGAACCAATAAATATTGTAGAAGAATACAAATTCTTGGGAATTATTGTTCATGAACACAAAAAGTTTGACACAACAGGTGATGTATTGGCAAAATCTGCAAGTATGGCTTTGGGTGCAATAATCTCGAAGATTCATCTTTATAAGAATATTGGTTTCAAGACTTTTAGGAAATTAATTTTACACTGTGTCTGTCCAATTCTGGATTACGCAGCAGGGGTATGGGGCTTTAAAATTTACATGCTTAGATAATGTGCAGAATAAGGCTTTGCGATACTTTTTAGGAGTCCATCGTTTTTGTCCGCTGTTGGCAGTAAATGGTGACGTAGGTACAGAGTCATGTTGGATCCGTCGAATGATAAATCATATTCTTCTTTGGAATCATATTGTTAAATTGCCAGATCATAGGTTAACCAAAAGAGTCTTTTAGTGGGACCTAGCAAAAGTGTCTAATGGTTGGTGTTCTTTGTTAACCCTTTACCCAACGAATCGCCTGCATCCGCCCGCGTAATATGCAATTTCAGTAGTTGAAAAAATATTATTTTTCAAAAAATGTCAACAAAACCATATCATGTGACCCCTCGTTGGAACGAGCTCGACGAGCTCGTTCCAACGAGGGGTCACATGATATGGTTTTGTTGAAATTTTTTGAAAAATTTCAAAAAATTGTATTTAAAATAATAAATTTTGATATCGTCTGCGTTGGGTAAAGGGTTAAAAGATATCTTTTATGAACTAGAATTGTCAACAGTATTTGATAATACAGAAGTATTCAATATTGCAGACTTTGAAACAAAAATCAAAAAGACAGAAGAAACTAAATGGAAAACTAGCTTGGCCCTTGTTCCGAAATTCAGAACATATAAACTTTTCAAAAATAATTATGAAACAGAAACGTCTGTTCTTATGAATATGAACCGGTCACATCAATCTATTTTTGCTCAATTTAGATGTGGTATTCTCCCTCTAAGGGTAGAAACTGGTCGTTTTAGAAACGAAGAGTTAAACCAATGAACATGTACCCTATGTTCGTTAAATGAAGTAGAAGATGAAATACACTTTCTTTTAAAGTGTGACTTCTACGCTGAAAAACGTGATGCTCTACTAAACTCCCTCCCTCGAAATATAACAGCATTGATACAACAAAATCTTCTCCAGGAAGCTTTCATAAAAATAATAACTGAGCACACACATCAGTGTGCTATCTTTGTCCATGACGCGTATATGAAAAGGAAGAGTTTTATGTACAAGTAATACAGTACGTGGAGAGTGGATTGTAACTAAATCACCCGCGGAGTGGAGTTATCACCCATGCTATAACTTTCATTTTTTGTACATATCGATAAAAACACAAGCAATATTTCAACTTTGCTTTTACTGGTTATGCTTTGCAACAAATTTGCAATTATTGCTCGGGCGGGATCTTCACTCTGCGGGTGATTTACTGATAATACACTCTCCGCGGACTGTACACTCCAGTATTTAGTACTCATGTGGGAAAAATTTCCAATTTCTACATAAAATGCCATATAAAAATCATTTTTGTTTTCAGCGTGACATATAGGTCCAACAGGGCCGGATGCGCAGTGTATTTGCTTTAATCATCATTTTGTTAAAATGCGCATGTCACGAAAATAAATGATTATACTACTACTACTACACTGCAAAAAATATAGGTTCTCTTTAGAACCAAAACTGGTTCTAATCTTGTCCCTGAGATGGAACCAGTTCTGTTTAAACAGTATTCATATCAAATCAAATAAATTTACCACAATTAACATTCAATTTTAACAAAATATTACATGAAGTAGATTCCGCAATAAACTTGGAGCTTATTCAACGCAGTCGCCATACCTATTGAAACAAAGGAGATATAAACAGTTGTCATATCGAACCAGTTTTGGTTCTGTATAGAACCAAAACTGGTTCGATATGCCAACTTTTCATATCTCCTTTGCTTAATAATGATTTGAGACAGCCTCGTATAAGCTCTAAACTTACGGCTGAAACCCCCTCAATTTATGTTTAATTCTGTTAATATTTAAGGTTAATCTTTATAAATTTATTTGATTTGAAATAAATACTGTTTAAACAGAACTAGTTCCGTCTCAGGGACAAGATTAGAACCAGTTTTGGTTCTAAAAAAAACTATATTTTTTGCAGTGTACTACTTCTTTAGACGTATCATTTAATTCACAGGAAGCACTAAATCATTGATGTGACAAAGGTGGTGGGGATACGGGGTACGTTTGCCCCTTCGAAACTGTGTGTGACCGAATTTTTCCAGAAAAGTTGTGTTAAACAGAAACCAAACCCCAAATTGCATAGATCATCACGTTTTCAGAGTCCCGAACTTACATGCATATGTAGAAAACACCATTATCTTGAGAGGTCTTCAGGTACCGAAATATCGAATTTAGAATTATCAAAACTCGTATCCTAATAACACTTGCCCAGACATTTCTCTGCGTTCACGGTTTTAGATTCTGTTCAGTCTACACTTTGACGATGAGACCGTGAGTTAAGTTTTGGTGCTGCGCGTCCTCGTGGAAGACGAAGAGTCCGAGAAAACACTGAACAGCGGCGAGCAACTGTCAGCCTCTAACTTACTAATCTGGCACAAGTAGTGTTAGCAGCGGCTGAAGGCAAGTTCACCATCGACGTGCAGTTCGCCTTTGTAACCAATGCTACCGTGTCTCCAGTGGTCAATTGGTTTTAAGTGTCATGACTAAGGACATAGAACAGGTGGCGCGGGTCAGGATTGAACGGTCGACCATTCGGTTTAAATTACAATGCTCTAACAAATGAGACACCGTACTACCTTTATGAAACTATGTTAGAGGATGGTTTTACTGTTACTCCACAATTCATAACAGTTGATAGTTCTTATTAGACAGTTTTCCTGGATTCGAAGCAGATGCGGATGGCACTACAGAAAGAATAAGCAGGATGGCACCACAGAAAGAAGAAACAGGATTGACAGAACCACAAAGGGCATTTGTGTAGAGTTTAATATATTCCCCGATTTTCTAGGAACCGGGACAGGGAACGGGAATGAAATTACTCTCAGAACCGGAACCGGGAAATTTATAGGGTAATATCAAGTAAATTTACGAGGGCAACATGACGCATTTACTTTAATGATAATGAGCATATTTCATTGGCAATCTCCCATCTCCAAACGGAAAAGTTCTTTTCCTAAGATAAGTATGAAAACCCAAACCCGCTTCAATCTCATCTTTATTTTTTTTTTGATCACCTCAGCTTTATCCTACATTAACACCCTCCTCACAGCCGTCACCAGTCTCCTCTTATTTTAGCAGAGGAGACTGGTGACGGCTGTGAAGAAGGTGTTTAGGTTGGAGGAGGTAGTGAACAGTGATACTTGTGATTCTGAAAATGAAGACGCGTTTGAACTTTGAAGCGGGTGAATAAGATCTTGCTGTTGAAAGGTATGGAATAGGGGGGGGGGGGGTTCCTCCAGAACTAGTTGAGAGTTACAGTGATTTGTTTAAAATGGTAAGTCAGGAATCGGGACTGTAAAAATTTCAGGCGTGGAAGGGCTGACGAAATCCTAGCGTTTAAATGGCGCTATTTCCTTTACTCTACACATGAGCTTTTGCAAGCAATATCGAAAACTCGAATGTATTCGGTCAAATGATGAATGTATACACAGAACGACATGCGTGTGTGAATGTGAATGAGTTAATCGATGTGGCACGAGTGCCAGCACGGAAGCATAAAACGAGAGGCCGAATTCACACGCGCGCGTTGTTCTGTGTCTATTACACGCCTTCGCGTCTGTAAAAACAACAGTTTTTAGACGGACACTCAGCAATTCATTTGCCAACTCTCAACAAGTTATTTCACAATCGGTTCAGTTTCGAGTGATCAACCGTCTGTTAATGTTTCCGTGTTCCGTGGGCAGATTTATAAATAGGCAAAACATATGGTGTACGTATGTTTGTACTGTCGTAGTACATGCATATTTCTAGTTCTGTTCTATTTGTTATCATTATACAGCTAATGATTGGTTTGAACACTCCCGTCTAAAGTTTAGAAGTAATTCTATACACAGAGATGTTCTATTTAGTTTATTGTCTTTGTTATAGCGTATTAGAATGCAATCACTTCGTTCAAACTGCACGGCTTCATTGATTGAAGGCCAGACGGAAATTCCAAGTGGGCAGGGTTATGTTAAGTTTTGAAAGATGACATGTTCGTCCAAAGTCCGTTAACGATTTTCGTTCGGCTCATGGGTGCGGAACGGATTTTCATTTTCCGCATTGTTTAGTGTAGCTGTAGATAAGAATTTCATAGAACAGGTGTGTAACAGATAAGAATTTCATAGAACAGGCGTGTAACAGATAAGAATTTCATAGAACAGGCGTGTAACAGATAAGAATTTCATAGAACAGGCGTGTAACACTATTATTACAAAGTGGTATTTTCGTCAATCAGATTGCGATCGGATAGCGACACATCAATTTTAATTATATTTCGGCAGACCGCTTCATTAACCTGTACGCCCTGATGCCACCCTAGTTAATAATACTTTGATAGGCCGCTTCATTAGCTTGTACTCCCAGATGCCGCCCTATCCTTATTTCTCTTCTCCCCTTCCAACAACCTAATAATTCAGCAGTCCGCTTCATTAGCCTGTACTCCCGGATGCCGCCTTATGCTCATTTCTCTTCTCTCCTTCCAACAACCTAATACTTCAGCAGGCCGCTTCATTAGCCTGTACTCCCGGATGCCGCCCTATCCTCATTTCTCTTCTCTCCTTCTAACACCATAAAACGAACTATTTGATGATATCCGTACCTCATTATTCCCACTAGTGATATTATAGACATTCCAAGGGAATGTCTTTCAGGGTCCCCATTACTTTTAACTACACATTTGACTCTCCTTTTCACTGCCTTTTCCATTTTGTTCTCCAAACTCCAGCGACCTCGACTTTAGTTTAAACCGCCGCAATCCAGTTGAAATTCTCTGTCCTCTTTTGTAAGAACAGTAATATGTGAGTTTGCAACATACCTTAGTGCAACTGTTTGTCATACATTGTTATATGGGGAAATCGAAGAAATAACATAACGTAACCTACCGGGTGCACCTTTGAGCAAGTTGGAAGCTAAATACACACACAAAACAAACCCGGAGACCAAATATCAATCGATAACATATTTTTAAAAAAAGGTTTAGCTGCCGAGTTATTATTTATTTATTATTTAATGAGCTGGCAGACATTTTGATCTCTGTGGTTAGCGAGTCTTTTCATGTTTACTCGATAATCTACATTTCATAAACTGTTGGATCATTGATAATACATCACTATTTTGATGATAATAAATGTCTATTATTTCCTATGACACAAAGAAAACAGATTACTTCTTTTGTATTTCTTACCATTTTCATGTCGTGCGTATGAATTGAACTGTTTTCTGCTCCGCCTGTATTATATCATTCACGAGTGTTCTCCTAATAATTCACATCAAGTTTTTTTTTAATCTGTTTAAGTACGAAGAATTCTAACCCTTTCAGATCGTTATGTATAATATTTTAGGTAAAGCAAATAGTAGCATTCAATGTACAGTTGACATAATACACGGCAAACCGGCGAGAAGAATCAGCAAAAGTTTAATCTCAGAGTCACATAGGTCCCATATAGGACTGTAGGTAGTGTTCAATCGATAATCGGAACCGGCCATCACAATCGGCCGATTATGGACAATCGGATGACAACGGCAACGGCTCCTGGAACATCGGTTCAACCGATTGTTGCCAAGCAATTTGTGATTTTTCTGAATCGCATTTTATTATCTTCTGCAATTGTTCAGTTGTTAATGTAAAATGATGTCGATGATACCATTCAATAAAGTTGAGAAACAACCACAATGTGTATTCTTAATCTCTCTAGATGCCCCTTTACGGGATATACGTGTTAAACGACATGTAAAGCTTACAACGGAGCACACTTGCAGCAATCGCCAGTTCATACCAGAAAAGTGAAGAATGCACTCCATTGACTCAGGTCGCAGTAAAATTACCAGTCGCGCGCACTTGAGAGCCACGTTTACCGCCCAAGTGTGCGCGACTGGTAATTTTACTGGGACCCCAGTCAACGAAGTTTAACACTTTGAAAAATGTTCAGTGTAATGTAGTTCTTTCGAGCCTCGACTTGTCTTGTAGTGCACGGTATTACAATCGGAATCGGCATCAGAATCGGCCGATTGTGGGCTCAAATAACCGGTAATCGGTCAGCGACCATTTTTGGTAATCGGTTGGACACTAACTGTAGGAATAAATTATTAACCCCCACCCATACACACATACAGACATAATTATGTCGCAACTCTGATCATATCGTTCCTCAAACATTAGCTTGTCTATATGATCCACGTCCCCATTTTGACAAATAGTTCACTATATATGTATTTAGAATTTATTGACATAAATAAGCAGGAAATATACCGCCTTCATCTGAAGACGACATAATTATTATATCTTCCATATCTGGTCATTGGAAATGAAAGGCCCAGAATCAGACCCCCTACACAATCCCATCAAATAAGGGGTGTCGCGTAAGCTGAAGTAGTAAAATGTTGAGCGAAGCAGAAGATGGCGTCTTCACTTTGCGATGACGCAAGTATGTTCAGCTAAAAATGTTGGGAAAATTCAGTGATCAATTTTGTCTCACTGCAGACCTGGACTGCATTAATAAACTTACTCACCTTCGTTGACAGTTCATATAACTTTTTTTAGATAACTAAATCGAAATCCTTTTATGAAATGTCACATTAAACAATTTTTCATTTAAATATCAAAAATTTAAATAATGAAGCACTGGGTGCAACCCGGTGCTTCATTGATTAAAATTGTCCTGATGATGGTTTTTATTACCTGGTAAACACATGCGTGGACATCACCACCCACGCGTGGAGATTGCGACCAGTCCGCGGCAACTGTGATGATTTCGTGAGATACATTGTTGGTAAATGCGGTGTGTGTGGTGTGCATCAGCTTCCCGAAACATGAGCTTCCGAGTGTTATGGAGTTGTAGTTGGAGCTTACGATGTGTTTCAGGGTGTAAAGACTTCATTATGGAGGTGAGGTAGAAAAATTGATAGGTGAACGGGCTGCCATTGGTATAAAATTAATTACCGCAAAGTGTAACCAAGGTTTTGGTCTGTACATCCTTATCAAACAAACATAGTTATTTTGGATTTCTTGCCGCTTTCATATCGTACGTCTGTATTGAACTGTACTATATCCCGTCTGTATTATTCACGAGTGCACTCCTAACAATTCACATCAATTTTGTTTTATCTGAAAAACTACGATATGGTCTAACCCTGTCCGACCGTTATTTATAATGTTTTAGGTAAAGAAATAGTAGCATTCAATGTATAGTTGTCATAATACATCGGCGAGGAGAATCAGCAATAATTGAATCTTATAGTCCCAGAGGTCCCCATAGGGCTGTAGGAATAAATTATTAATCCCCCCATACACACACACAGACAAACGTCGTAACTCTGATGGTTTCGTTCCTCAAACCTTAGCCCGTCTGTATGATCCACCTCGCCATTTTGACAAATAGTTCTCAATATCTGTATTTAGATTTCGGTAACAGACAACAAACAGTCAATATATTGCCTTCATCTGAAGACCACATAATTACTATATCTACCATATCTGGTCATGGGAACTGAAAATCCTCTAGTCAGAGCCCCTACCCTGCCCCCTCAAACAGGGGCTTCGCGTACACTGAAGTAGTCAAATGCTAAACGCGGCAGATGGTCGTCGCCTGAGTGCTAGAATGTTCTATGTGCCACAGAGATGGCGTCTTCACTTTGAGATAACGCCAGTTGGTTCATCTAAAACGTTTGTAAAATTCGGTGATCAGTTTTGTCTCTCTGCAAACTGGAAGCATTAATAAACTTTCTCACCTACGTTGACAGTTCATATAACTTTTTTCAGATACCTGAATAGAAATCTTTCATGAAATGATACATTAAACAAATTTTCAGAAAAGTTCAATTATCAAAAATTTAATTAATGAAGCACCGGGTGCAACCCGGTGCTTCATAAATAAAAATTTTGCTCATGATTTTTGTTACCTGGTAAACGCATGCGTGGACATCATTACCCACTAGTGGATTGCGACCAGTCAACGGCAACTGTACTGTATAATGAATTCATAATATACAACATGAGAAATATGAGAGTTGAGTGAAAGGTAATTCCTTGTCACGCGGAAGCATCTGACACCAAATTCATATTAAGAATAGAGAGAGGACATTGTTCAAGTCTTGTAAAGTGGCGACAATGGATAAAGAGGAGAGAAATGACATTAGTAACACGATTGCTAACCGACGTCCGATATGTCATCAACGCTTCTTAATCACGGCAGTGGAGTCACTGGTCCCTAATGCGTTAATATTAGTCGGTTCCGTGTTTTGTATTTTGAATAGAGGTTTGTACACAAGCACTCCGTATCGATCTTTTACTTAAACATAACAAAAATATTCTTCGGTTCAAGCTCAGTTTCTTGGTACTTACGCGTTTGATCCCATGAATGGAAAATCTCCTCACGGTAAGTTACTGTGAATTTCATAGAGAAAATGTCGAATCAGAGTTTTTCATGAAATGTCAAATCCGAGTTTTCATGGATTCTGCAGAGCATAGAATGTAACCAAAGCTTTATTTTTTTTTATATCGTTCCTAGCTTCAAAAAACATTTTAGTATAATGCTTAACTCCCTACATGCTGCTGGCGGATATTCCTGCCCAGGACAGGATTTCCCTTTCCACCGAAATAAGTATAATTGTATAAATAAAGTGTAAATGGCATGGTTTTTTCACCAATAATTTCTTGAGTTATATTTAGTTGAATTTTTTCATCAAATCTAGACATGGCTGCTGCAGAGCAGCCACGACTAGATTTGATGAAAAATATCTTGAAACTACTCAGCGGGTTTAGAGTTAACTTTAATTTGAAAAAACAATATCTAAAACATTTCCTATAGTTGGGAATTCGGAGGGCAAGTCATGAGTTAGAAATTCCAACCTTCTGGATTTCAGAGCTTCTTTGGTGATGCTGATGTCTTTACTTCCCAAAATTCCAACTCAGTTTCCAATCGGCAAAAATTCCAACTGTTACCATTTACAACTACAGTGTACGCAATATCGAGCTTCGTTAGTATACATGATGTCAATCGGTACGAGATTTCAATAGTGCGTTTACTTATCGTAATAACAAAAATCCTCGAAATGTACTTCACTTCAGGTAAAATCATATCGTGTAAAATCGTTATCCTGAGTTAATTCCATCATTCACAGTTACAAAATGATGAAACATCGAAAACTGATCATTCCTGCATAAGATCTGATTTAATGTTTGGACAGTGTGAATTGTTCAAAGTTCTCACTCAGCTTGGGCATTTGTTTAGCACGTATTCAATTTCCAGAATAATACCAAATAATAATAACCTGATAATTCTATCATAAATTTTGTTGGCATTTCAGTTACTAGAAGCAATTTTTATGCCCACTCTCATGGCTTCATTTTCAACATATTTCTCGGTAGTAAATTTCCAACTACGGGGAGGGATTCCCTCTCCCGGTCCGTCACCCTAGTTGGAAATTCATTACCATACCCCCCCCCCCCAATCGGAAAATCTAGCCACGTCCCTGATTTTAGTATAATGTTTTAGGTTAATTTGAAAAAAAATATCTGAAACATATTAAAATAAGGATTTACCCTTTGCGGCTCGTCAGCGTCAATTCAGAATAACTTGTTTCATTGACAGAACAAATGCGAAGTCCATGAAATGATATATGATAACTACGTAATTACATATGATGTTGGTTTGCTCGTTTTGTGAACCATATAAATTTTACACATAGGATAAATCATGAATTCACATTGTTTAAATGAAATGCGAATTTCCAAGCGGCAAAATTATTCTGAATGCCTTTTGCTCTAAAAAACAGATACATTTTAACGCTTCTATCCATTTTATCGAGATCTCTGGGAAGTTTTTTTTCTATTAAACATCTTCACACTCATGCCAAAAATAAAAATTTCAAGAACAAACTTTTTCCCAGAATGGAATTTGGAATTTAACCAATTCAATTATGTTTGCCTGTATTCAATGAGTTTCTGGAATCAAACAGTCTATTTGAGAATGTTCAGTGTGGTTTCAGAGACCAGAGACGTACTAGTGGTGTTGCGAAATTTAGCGTACAGGTAGCAAAAATATTACTGGGCTAAGTGTTAAAAACGGTTATAGGAACCCCTAGTAAATTGTAATATAGTATTAAAAAATACTTGAATTTACTCGGTGGACAGGATTTTGTTGCACAAATACACAGCAAGTTTGGTGAGAATTATTGAGAATCAAACCTTGTTATTACGCTTGTCAATCACAGTACCCATTGTTTTAAGTCGAACACCAGATATGTTGCAGGTGTGATCACCAGTGGATAAAATACTGTCAAAACATTGTAAATCAGTTGACGAGAGTGATTATACCCAGATAAAACCAAAATATGTGGACGTTTTGGAATTTTAAGTTGTCAAGTTTTAATGGACTGTTATTACGTCACTGAAGTATACGGATTTTAACTTGACACTAAACTGTTCCATTGTTCTGACATGTCAGCCTGATTTGCAGAACTGGAACAGTCAGGTAATGCTTGGTCAGTTCTGACCAGTTTTAACCAGAACCAGCTAGGCTATCGTGGTGTACATATCTAACAGAACATTCCCCCCAGACCGACAACTACGAAACCCATAGCCAGCAGATGCCCAGATCAGACGCTCTCCGGTCAGCGACTTAAGCGGACGGATGTGTGCTTTTCAAAACTTTGTTGGTAAATTTGTGCCTGGGCAGATTGTGACGATTTTCAGAAATAATTACCGTCAATTCAGTTAAATAACTTGGTTAAATTATCTAGTGTTGAATTATTTTGATGAATATCAGTGAAGCTTGTATAAGAATAAATATACACAGACAACGCTTGCCGAGTACTTGTCTGTTGAATAGTCCATTAGCTGAAACTTCCAGTATTTGCCAGACGGTCGAAACAACAGACACACAGACATCTTGGGCGACCTCATAAATCCTATTTTTTACTAAGTCCCTCCTTTACCCCGCCCAGACAGGACAAAGAAACTATTCAGTTACATTTTTCGAAAGGGGCATGCTCCATGGCGTCTGTGCGCGCCTTAGGCCGCAAAAATCATTCGATTTGGATTTAGGCATCTGATACTCTAGAATCAGCGCTCAAAGCGTATGGACGCGGCTTTTCAAAATTTTGTTGGTGAATTTGTGGCTCGGCAGATTGTGACTGCCTTCAGAAATAACTACCGTCACTCCAGTTAAATAACGTTGTTGAATTTTCTAGTGTTGGATTTTTTTAATGAATATCAGTGAAGCTTGTACAAGAATAAATATACCTAGAAAGAGCTTACCGTGCACTTGTCTGCTGAATAGTCCATTAGCTGAAACTTCCAGTATTTGCCAGGCAGTCGAATCAACAGACGGAAAACCGATATCTAGGATCACCTATTAAGAATGTATCTTGCCAGCTTCGAAAAGACAGTTTGTGACTTTTGAAAATCTTTGAAGTCCTAATCGTTTACTGCCAAATCCACGAGACAATCACATGGGCGATACCCCGCTATGCTACAGTGGGTCTTTTACTTAGAATTGAAATGTTCATTGGGAATGCCTTTCAGAAAAGAACACGCAGTCGCCATCTTTTTCGATCTGCAGAAGGCATATGATACAACATGGAAGTATGTGAATTTGGGGGATCTTTCAAGCATAGGGTTTAGAGGGAGTGTGCCTCTTTTTATAGAAATTGTTTTGAGGGATCAATTTCAAGTTCGTGTTGAGTCAACATTGTCAACAGGGCAGTATTCTATTGTTACCCTGTTTCCTGTTGTCATCATTTACGCAATTGAGAAATATGGTACATTCTTCATTGTATGTCGATGAAAAGAAACCTGAATGTCTTTGAGCGCAAACTTCAATTGTGTTTAAGCAGAATTAAAAAATGGGCACTGAAAGCAATTTTAAGTTTTTGAAGACCAAAACGCATTGTGTGCATTTATCTAAGCTCCTGAAACACCACTTGGATTCCGAGTTGAAAACTGATGGGAATACTTTTAAAGTTGTTAACTCTTTACCCAACGTAACGTCCAAAAAGGCCAGTGCTATTCTCAAAAATCGTCAGTTAATTTTCATTATTTTTTCATTTTTTGTCTCAAAAACATAGGTTATGACCCTTCATTGGAACGAGCTCGTTGAGCTCGTTCCAACGAGGGGTCATAAGCTATGCTTTTGAGACAAAAAATGAAAAACGTTAGTTGTTCAAGAATTTTTTTGCAAGTGTCGTCTGCTTTTCATGTTAGGTAAAGGGTTAAAGAAGTGAAATTCTTTGGTTTATTGTTTAGCAATACATTGAATGTCACTTTTATCAAATAACTAAGAGTGAGATGTAAAAGGACACTTAAACTCATCAATGTGGTTGGCAGCATAGATTGGGGTGCTGACCAAAAACAATTTCCCCATCTGTATAGATCACTTGTTTAGTCAAAATTAGATTACGGTTGTGTGGTTTATAGTTCTGCTCAAATCACTTGATGCAACTCATAATAGTAGTATTGGAATTATCTTTGGTGCTTTTAGAACATCACTCGTGCCTTCGATGATCATTCGGGCAAAGGGGCCTTCTCTTGACAAGCGCAGATTTAAACTGTCACTCCAATATGTTTCTAAACTGTTGGCTAATCCACCAATCCATTGATTCATTTTATACCATGATTACCTGTTCTACTATATATGAACGCCTATGACATAAATTTTAGCTTTACACACCAACCGTGATGAACACGCCAGCAATGGGATTTCAATCGTTAATATTTACACCTGCAGTGGAACTACATCCTTGACCTTTGGTGACGTCAACCTGAATGCGAACTTGTCTAAATGTATCTCACGTCGCCTCGCGAAGAGTGAAACGAAAGTGCCAATTATTTATTACGTTTTTAAATGGGTTTACCACCTAAGTTGCCAAAAATTAACAAACATGCATTGTCTCATGTTAATAAAACATGCATAACTCGAAATAGTATATTATTATGTTATTAAAACGAAAAAGGCTCAGTTTCCTTTTTCCATTTCGTTTCGGCGATAAAACTGACAGCTGAAGTACCGCCCACCGATGCTCGTGTAAACAAAAACAGATTCACTTGTATGTTCGTCTGGTGCTCAGTAAAATCGAGAAAAAATAATAGGTACTCCTCATAATCTGAGGATCATGGTATAAATAAAATATACCCAAAGTAGCTTGGTGCACCAAATGTTCACCACTCGTGGTGAAATGGTGTTAACCGTGCGCCGAATGCTCGCGGTGAACATTTGATACACCAAACTACTATGGGTATATTCTATATGTGTCTTAGACCCTGAACAAATTGGAATTTTTTTAATAGACACCAGAAACATATTCCTCCATTGGGCATTAGAATTACTCCCCATATGGAGTCTGTCACACTTGAATCTGATTCAATAAAAGAGAACCGTGAACCCCATATTCCGCCGTGGCTTCCAAGGAAACCTTCTGTCATTTTGGAACTTGCTTCTGGGACAAACTCTCTGAAGTTCTAACAAAGAAAATGCCGAAATAAAGTCTCGGTATCGTGCAGATAAACGAATCTATATATTGGATCTAAAGTTGGTGACAAAGTACAATCTGAGTTGTAACTGGTGATCATGTTGCCACAGTCGGAATACCAAATAGAAGTACTATTTTCACAGCTGACGTCAAAGCATTATTCCTAGCGCTTGAACACATCAAGAATGTAGTAGAAATGAAGTCGATAATCTTTTCCGACTCTCTTTCCTCTTTACTAGCTTTTCTCAACCCCAAGTTGAAGAACCCTCTCACTTCGGACTGAGTGAGAAGTAGAATACTTTCATGTCTGACAAATATGATATCGTGTTTTGCTGGTTACCTGGGCATGTTGGTGTCTCCTGTAACACTATGACAGTTAGTGCAGCAAAATAGGCCTTAAACAAGCCTCTCACTGATTTTAAATTCCCTTCAGTAATTTTAAACCACACATCAATAAGCACATCAAATCTGTGTTCAGGTGGAGTGGGGTGGAGCGACAAATAACAAGTTTCATCGCTTCAGAACCTCTATTACTGATAAGCTTCCATCTGGTAACCTTTATAGAAAAGATCGTGTCATTCAGGCACGATGTCATATTGACCATATAGGACTCACACATTCCTTTTTGTAGAGGACGATGTGCGACCAGAATATGTTCCCTGTTATTGTCTGTTGCAACCGAACACATTTTTATCAGATTGCACTGATTTTAATGACATCAGGCGGTGATTTTATAGCATACCGTCTCTGGGAGAACTATTTTACGCTACCACACACTAAAAACTAATGTGTTAATACTGACACTTTCAAGGTGTTAAACCCATTCTAACTCTTAGGGTTTGATTTTAACATTCAAAGTGCAATGCTTGAAGCACTTAGACATTACAATCGTCAGACATATGAAACTTGAATGAATGGCACTTCCCATGTGTCTAGCATTGGTGGTTCTTCCAGAACCGTCCATAATTTGATTTGCGCTTGTTGGGTACATAATTAAAATGACACAACGCAGATGACGCGGATCAGGCTCGAGAGTTCGAGCCTGATCCGCGTCATCTGCGTTGTTTCCTTTTGAATGTCGCGACATTACACTTGTCAAGTGGTATTATTGTCAACACCTGTCAAGTTCTGGGATATCTGCACTTGAATAAAGCGCTAGTTCAGCACTTAGTAAGTGTTAAATACAGCACTTCAAGTCCAGATTTTAACACTTTAGTTTTTAGCGTGCACTTCTCACCAGATTCTCTCGTTTCTCAATGAGATCAACCTTTTTAATAAGTTTTAATTGTTTTAATCTCTTCGTATCATTTTCGAAAAGTTTTCTATCATCGGGTTGATTTTAGCCGACAGTCGTTCATCTTTTGGTATCATTATTCACTACTATCCTCGCTATTTATTTCAATGTCAAGGTCATGTACATTTTTTATGTTTTTCTCATATATTTTTATTTTACTCAACACCTCTTATTTTCGCCACGATATAGCCTTAGTTGCATGGACATGCTAGAGGTTTCCGATTGCGGGGTGTATGGTAGTGAATTTCCAACTACAGGGAGGGTCCGGACCCCCCACCCCCTTCCTTCCTGGTTCCTCCCCTAGTTGGAAATTCACAAAAATGTTGAAATTGAAGCCACGAAAGGGGGCATAAAATTGATTCTAGTAGCAGAAATGCAACACATTTATGATAAAATTATCAGGTTATTATTATTTTTATTTATTATTCTTCTGGGAATTGAACATGTGCTAAACAAATGCTTAAGCTGAGAACTTTGAGCAATTCACACTGTCCTAACGTTAAACCAGATCTTATGCAGGAATGATCAATTTTCGAAGTTACATCATTTTGTGACTGTGTATGACGGAAATAACTCAGGATAACGATTTTACATGATGTGATTTTCTTGGGCATTACGAGGATTTTTTTTATTACGATAAGTAAACGTACTATAGAAATCTGGTACTGATTGACACCATGCATACTTATGAAGCTCGATATTGCGTAAACTGTGGTTGTAAATTGTAACAGAATTTTGCCGACTTGAAACTGAATTGGAATTTTAGGAAGTAAAGGAGACATCAGCTCTGAAATTTCCAACTACTCATGACTTGTCCTCCGAATTTTCAACTATAGGAAATTTTGGTTAGGATTGGGGGGTGACACCCCCTACACCTCCTGTCGCCAATTAGTTGGTGATTTGGTGGTATGCACCAATAATTAAATCAACCTTATGCTTTATTCTATCTTGTGGCTGGTATACGTAGCACGTAATGCTATGTCAGATTGTATTGTGAGGCGATTGGGAGAATACATGGTCGTCCAGTGCGGTATTTCGAGGTAGTCCTTGGTTGATTACAACAGTAGTATAGGATGTACGGTTTTCACCCGTCCCTGATGGTTCAATGTTAGCCATTTATACTATTGATCCACTGAAGTCTTTATATCATTCTATAACTGGTATACTTTGAACTAGGCCCGTAACTACCGAAAAATAGTGTGTGTGTGTGTGGGGGGGGGGGGGGGGGGGGTATCATCATTCTACCCTACTATTAGCGTGTATATATATCACCACACTGTATAGCAGGGCACTCCACACAGGAAGATAAATGAATATATTCTAAATAGAATTTCTGAATTTACAAGAACACCCTGGCCTCCTTTTGCATGGACAGCACGCCATATGAACTGAGATGGAAGTTGAACAAGACCATGATATATCAGGTACCCAGCGTGCCCTAGCTATTCACCTCTATTCTCTAAGGCAGGGCAACATACTGGCAAATAATTCCTTGTCAGGACAGTAGTTGCGGAGGTCGCAGACCGTGTGGTAACCCTCGGCCTGCCCTACTCGCTGCCCTGCGAACAGAGATCTGAATTTTTTTTGGCGGGGGAGGGGGGGGGGGGGTGTCTAACACACAAACCCACACCCACCGTCAGGATTTACGCCCGTGTGTGGAACGTGGTGCTAGTCCAAGCGGTAGTTTTAGGGTGGGGTAATGCATGGTTGTCTAGTGCTATAGTATAGGGTATACGGTCTTTACCCCTGCTGGTCTACTGTTCGTTTTTGGAACTACTAATGCACGGAATGTATTTTACCATCGGGGGTTAGTATAAGTAATATACAATACCAGGTCATACATTATTGCGAGGTATTGCTTGGTAGTCCTTGGTAAAGTAGTGTAGTATGGGTGGTATATACCACTGTCGGGGCCCAGCTTAAACCTTGGTACTATTAACCTACCGAATGTTTTGCATTATCCTATGACTGGCATATGTAGTGCGTTATGCTAGGCCAGGCAATGTTGTACTTGGTTGTATGGTACTACGGTAGTATATGATGTTAGATATGTACCCCTGCTGGTTCTCTGTTAACTCTTGGTACCAATATCCACATTCGGCGTTGTGCTTACCCACAGATGGTATAGGTAGTACCTAATACTGGACCAGACGGTATTGTGAGGTGGGGGTAATGCTTGGTTGTCTAGTGCGGTAGTATTTCTAGGGTGTACGGTCTGTACCCCTGCTGGTTCAATGTTAGCTCTTAATACTACTTATCCATTCAAAGTATTAGACTGTAAACTTGCTACCCATCTCAAACTGCTCGAAAGACTCAAATTTGTTCGAAAGAGTGACTGCACACACGACTCTTATCCTCATCTCGTCAAAAACTGATTCCATAATTACAGACGTTTTTTTCAAAAATGTAATCTTCTAGAGAGATTCCGTAAGAATGATATCTATTGGATGATATTTACTTGAGGATAATTATCGTTCCTTGCACCCGATCGGTTTCTGTTTTCTAGACCTTCATGGGACTAAGACCACTATTACTGACTTAAGATTACAGTATTTTCTGCCATTACTATAGTTTTCTATCCCACGTACAGTTTTGTACATTTACCACTGACTTATAGCATTACTATAGGATTGTTAACTATCTCTGATTGCTCGAAAAACTCGAATCAATTTGAGCAAATAAGCTATCGAGCAATTGCTCGAACGAGTGACTCCTCTTGCAACTCTTATCTCCATCTAGGTATTATAGGGTACATATGACATGGTGATGTAGTACTGGGGTATACCACTTGAGGGTACCTTTTGGAGTATACCTTTTAGATGATACAACGATATTTCTTATTGCCCCTGTACGGTTTTTAGTTTCAAGATCACCCCCTGACTTTTATGAGTCCAATACCAAAATTGCTGACTTATCTATAGTCATCAGCAACTATCCTATAAGAAGCTACCACTATATTTACCCAGTACTGCAATCCTCTACCGCCTTTGCGGCCTTGTACCATTACTTTCACTTGTAGTACTACTGGTGGCTTGCTAGCTACCTTAGATCAAGGCTTCTGCCATCCATCAAGTCTTGGAAACTCCTCTACTACGATACTAGAACCCAAGCACATATATCACTCAACTACATCACACTACATCACCTGGTATTCCGAACTACCCATAGGACAGTATATCGCCTCAGTCAGGCCAATGGTGCTATGCGCTAACAGTGGACCTACATGTGTTTTTGATGCCCATTCAATACTACCTTTCCATCTACCAAGCATTACCTCGAAATATTGCATGGCATATCATTATTACTACCAGCTGTAGGTCAGTATAATGCCTTCAGTGGATCAGTTGTATGAAGGGCTAACATTGAACCAGCAGACCATACACCCTAAACTACTACCGCACCAGACACTAGACAACCATGCATTACCCTCACAACCACAATATTGTCTGACTTCGTATTAGACACTACCTATACCATTTATGGGTTAGCACAATGCCTAAAATGCGGCGGTAAAAACTAGTAGGAGTACAAACCGCACTACAGGGGGTATATACAGCCCATACCATACTACTCTACCGAGGACTACCAAGTATTACCTCGCAATACTGCATGACCTAGCATTGTACATTATCTATACTAGCCCCGGTGGTAATATGCATTCAATGGGTAAGTAGTACCAATGACAAGTAGTAGACAAACATGGCAAAAACCATACACCCTATACACCACACTAGATCACCAGGCATTAACCCCGCCTCCGCAGTACCACCTGACCGAGTTTGTTTGAATATTAGCTTGTGGATATCTTCAAGTGCTGGTGATTTAAAATGTGCAGGCAATACGACCACAGGTGGGCAAGTGTGTGGTGTATCACTTGGCAGGAAAAAACATCAGAGAGTGAACTTGCATCAAACGAGGCTCTGATGCCGTAAACCATTCTAAGAAAATAGAGAACTGGTTTGTAAGGTCGTCAGACAACAAATTACTCATGTGGTAATCTGACCTTTTATCGTACAAAAGCTTCTCAATATTAGTGTACAGAACGTGTGGAAGATTTATATTATCACAAATAAACTTGAAAAACCATTTTTGTTTATCCGATTTAATAAATGTGTTAATAGCCTTTCGTTGGTTTTGAAACATCTCTCTGCGGTGGACAGACAGTTTTGTTCGCTGCCACTTATGTTAAAGCTTACGTCTCGAGGATCAGCTTTGTTTATCGCCACAGATACTCAAGTTTACGCCTCGAGGATTTGACATTCCTGATCGCATCAGTGAACCAAATAGAACATAATGTGCGACTTTTCATTATCGTGAACTGATCAATAACTTAGTATTTTGAAGTTGTGAAGACACATTCAGTGCCGTACACGTTTCGTTCTCCGCTCACGGATGTAATCGGTGTGTTTGCAAGAGCCGCTGCAAATTTGACATGGTCAGTTTTACTTTATTTGCGGCATCAATGCTCTTTCGAACAGGTAAATTCCGCAGAAGTGCCCAACCAAAGAGAATTACGAAGTGGTCCTGATACCGCAACATCAACAATTATTACGACTTTCACAAGAGTCAGAGTTTCTACTGATTAGTAGATGTAATGTGTAGCCACTTTTGTGAGTAGCACGATGGACATGTTAGTGAAAATTTATGTATCTGAATAGATCACGACATTTAGAAATCTTGTGGGTATTTTCTATCTCAAAATGACCTCTTCTGAGAAATTGTCTTGGTGAGGCTCTGAATTAACCAAGAAAGCCTCGGAGTTCGCCGATAAATAGAGATTATTACCATTATGTGGATGTCCAAAATATGTATCCGAGTCGAGCTCCGGGTTCTAAGGGCAGATCAAGACGAATCATTTTATCTTACAATATATTGGGGATAAGTCAAGAATGTAGACGAATATAGAACGAACTATTTATTCGCGCGGATGAACAAAAAGAAGAAAAAATGGAACTCACGCGAAAGGAAAGTGCATGTATACGACTCCCTGATACAAACATCTGTATCAGGGGGTCGGATGCACGACAGTTGCAGAGTTAATACAGACAAAATACATGTTGAATGTAAGATAAAATGGTTAAAAGTAAGTTGATGTTTTGAGCTCGGTGAAGGTCTGTAAATGACAATTTACACGAACCGATTGTGAAACAACAGGAAGAGTAGTAATAATGCACTTACATGTGGACTTAGTCTGACATGATGGCCGCTTAACTTTTAAAGTGTGGCCGGAAATTACACCAACATCACCACCTCGCTGCGTTTTTTACATGCTCTTTCACAAACGAGCACAAACTGCGAGTCGATGTTTTCGTAGGAATTTCCTTTGCTTATTGTCCTTTGATCGGATTTTTAGAGCCATAATAGGAAGTTAATGGTCTCTATCGGGTTTGAGGACAACAGATGATACAGTGTTTTGTAATTAGAATCGATTTGAACAGACTTCTTACTGGTTTCTTTCGATAAATATTGGCCTTTATTACTTTCCAAAGTGTGATTTACTGGGATTTCCGGGTTTGATTATTAACAATAACTCCACAAGTGAATTATGCAATCAACAATTGTGTCATGTATCCGTGCGCGCATACGCAGACGCTTTGCCGTGGGTGTATGTTTTTTTTAACCCTTTACCTAATATGAAAAGCAGACGACACTTACAAAAAACATTCTTGAATAACTATTATTTTCAATTTTTGTCTCAAAAACATAGGTTATAACCCTCATTGGAACGAGCTCGACGAGATTTTTCCAATGAGGGGTCATAACCTATGTTTTAGAGACAAAAAATGAAAAAAATAATGAAAATTAATTGACAATTTTTGAGAATAGAGTTGGCTGGTTTTGGCCACCATTGCGTTAGGTAAAGGGTTAAATAATATAATTATCGTTAATAATGAAAGGTAATAAACAGAGTAATCACTTGACTGGGCTGGTTACGTGAAATAATTCATTCGAGGCGAGGGACTATATTGTAAAACACTCATGCGCATTCGCGCACTCGTGCTTGTACAACGTCCCTCACCTCTCATGAATTATTTCACATAACCAGTTCAGTCAAGCAATTACACTATTTATTTCTCGGCACACCGTTTGATATCGTGACTGGCTAATCTAGTCACAAGGTAAGTCATTGTGAAATTGTTAGAGAAACGAGCAACCAAACTGTTCATGTTTTTGTAGTAAGCAAGGTATGCGACAGACAGTTGCCATTTTTTTTATTTTTATCATAGTTTTCCTTTCTCTAGATAGTGTTTTGTATAAAGGATATTTGCCTATCTGAAACTTTAAAAAAATAAATATTAAAAAAAACATTTAAGACGAGAATTTACCCATTGCAGTGTGGCAGCAACGTCACATCAGACTCAGTTGTTGCATTTATGGCACAGCTGAAAAAATTCAAAAAGGTATTTGACAACTTTGTTAATACAGTTGTGGACGTGTTTGGTTTTTACACCATACAGATTTTACACATGTCATAGATTTTTAATTCAACTTTTTTTGTAAAGTTGATGCTAATTTCTATGCGATGAAATTATACTGAATGCGATTTTTCGGAAAACCAATATGTTTTACTTCATTAAGTTGATAGTTGCTCAGTGACTTTGTGTGGTAACCCAATCAAGATTATTTTCAACGTGCATTAACAATATGAATTGGTCTTTCCCCAAGTAACGAAAATAGACTCTTCCAATTGCTGACACTGAACTGTGGTGAAAGATACCACCAATGTTCAAAGGGTTAACGCTACTACCCGTCTTATCTAGGTCGTCGAGTGGTTTTATCCCCAGTAATCCTCTCCATACTGATGTGGAATGCCAGACTTCCAGAAAACATTTTTTCTCCTTAATGCAACTTGAAATTCAACCAATTCAATGGACACAGCTCAGTTAGTTCTGTTGAACAAGGCTGATTTGGTTATGAATGAGCGCTGTTAACCCTTTACCCAACTTAACGGCCAAAACCGGCCAGCGCTATTCACAAAATCGCCAATTTCTTTTCATTATGTTTTCATTTTTTTATCTCAAAAACATAGGTTATGACCCCCTCATTGGAACGAGCTCCACGAGCTCGTTCCAATGAGGGGTCATAACCTATGTTTTTGAGACAACAAAAATGAAAAAGCAATTAGTTATTCAAGAGTTTTGTTTGCAAGTGTCGTCTGCTTTTCAAGTTAGGTAAAGGGTTAAACAATATTGAATTGGTTAACTTCCTAGTTCCATTATTAGAAAAATTGCCAGCTTGAAATTTCGATATTTTGACATGATTGAGCAAAGTATTAAGTCATTATGTAAACAACCACTGTGTCCAGTTGACATTTTAAAATCTCCCAACAGGGCGAAAGGGTCATTGCATAAACAATGTAGAATATGAATTTGTATTATAACATGTGTGAAGTGGAGTTTCAACTCGATAGTTGGCAGATGTAATAGAAAAACATTTTTATTCGAAAATGGATATCCGGGTTGAACCCAGGGTCTATTGACTGCAGCTTGTCTTGTGTTTCTTCTCCATTTCCATGTAAATTGGTGATTATTTTGGGGTGAAAACTCCACCCACCTCGTGTCTTAGTGGCAGTTTATTTATTCCAAACTAAAGTTTTGAGAGAACGGTCAACTTCTAAAACACTGTTGGTGGTAGATTTTCCAACCCAGTATAAGAGCATTATATTGTCATGTTCCGCATTTGTAAATAATGAAACGAACAAGAGGGCACAAATCTTTAAATCTATAATTCCTACCTTCTTAAATTTCCTACCTATGTCTCTCCCAGATGCAATTTTGTCTCTGCTGTTTACTTATTTGTTTTGTTTTTTTTTTTGTTAATGTTATAACTGTTGTCGATTAATTTTTATATCTGGTGCCAACAAATGTATGCTTGTGGTAACTCTTGGATAATATGTTCTTGACCAATTAAGAACACAAGCATCGACCATCTCTGCATTTGCGGCACCGACATAGGTTTTTCGAATACAGCCAAAAACCTAGGTGTTTATCTAGACTCAAATCTGTCCATGACTGTCCAAGTCAAGAACATCAGGAAACGTTTGTTTCTTGAATTGAGAAGGATTTCCCATCTCCGACCTTATCTTACTCAGGAGGCCGCGAAAAAGCTGGTTAGTTCCTTCATCCTATCTAGGTTGGACTATTGCAATTCGCTTCTGAGCGGTCTACCGATAGAAAAGATAAATAGTTTGCGACGCATTTAAAACAACGCCGCTAGACTTGTCCTACGCAAGCCAAGGCGCGACCATATACCACCGATGATAAGAACCCTTCATTGGCTACCAGTACAGGCACGGATTGAGTACAAGATTGCATCCTTATGCTACCGTAGCCGGGATTCAACCTTGCCACCCTATCTATCATGCCTCTTACATAATTACACCCCGCCTCGTCACTTAAGGTCCCAAGACCTGAACCTGCTCACCGTACCCAAGTTTAAACTAACACAATTTGGTCAGAGAGCATTCACATTCTACGGCCCATACATTTGAAACTCACTTCCTCATTCAGTCAGGAGAGCCAAATCATATAATATTTTCAAAACCGAGCTTAAAACATATCTTTTCAAGAAATACTTACTTGATGACCCAGTAGTTTTAGAATGAACATTTGTACGCATGACGTGTGTTTCATTGAATGTGTGTGAGAGCTTAGTGAGTAAATGGTCTGGAATTGTAAAGCGCTTAGAGCCTTTTTCAGGGATTAAACGCTTGATAAATGTGCCGTATTATTATTATTATCTCCCTTTAGCCTTCTATACTTGAGTGAGGGTAGTTTCATTAATTTTAATCTTTCGTCGCATGATATATCTCTGAGAACGGGCACCCTCTAGCTGATTCATCTTTGGACGTTTTCGATATCTTTAAACTATTTTGCCACCTAGGAACTCCATATACAACCATCATACTCAACATGAGGTTTATATAGAAGACAAAAGGTGATGATGATTGTTTGTTCAGTAATGTACAACGTGTTTACAAATCTATTGTGGATAAAATAAATACATTATAATATGTGAGTATATTGCTTGGAGATGACATAGCCATTGGCTGTCTTCCTGCCATCCCCACAAAAAAAAACAAAAACAAAAAACAAAACAAAAAACAAATAAAAACCCAAAAAACAAAACAAAAAACGAAAAAACAAAAAAAAAACAAAACAATTTATGATGCAAAGTGCCGTGATACAATACTAAAGTATATGTAATATTCTTGCACTATAGTTGCTGGCATATAGTACGCCGTGGTCCAGATTTCTATTCAATTAAGAACTGAATGCAATCTTTATAATCTTTATTGGAGATTCATACATAATTTGTTCCCATTCCCACACGTTCATACTCCAATAAAGATTATAAAAATTGCATTCAATTCTTATAATTACATTCCGTAACTGTTTAAACTACTTTTTACCAAACAACAAAGCAGAAAGACGAATTAAAACATGTACGAACGAACGAGGCTAAAACCACCCTCACACAAAAGACAGCGCACAACTCTGATTTTTAATTTTCACAACTGTAGAAATGGAAACGAGTATTTTAGTAACGGGCTTTATGCCACAGTTGGTAAATATCACCAAAGAAACAGCAGCGGAGTTGATCACTGCGAGAGGCGCTAAAAGTTAAAAACCCACCAAACACCGCCTGAATTACATTCTGTCAACGGTGCTCAACCGTAAATGCGGGTCAAAGTTCGACCAAATGTATTCATTGGAAAATGAATTACATTTGGTCGTGACGTTTTCATCCAGCTGACCAACGGGAATTGAGTATTTGGACCCAAAACGTATAATAACATTAACAATGTAATTATATAAGAGTGAATTATCAATGAATGTTAACAGGAGTTTGTGGTGGATTAACAGGATTTAGGAGCTCCAATACAAGAATGGTAAGCGATCCCACCCCAGGGGTCACAGTGGATCCCAACCCCTTCCAGGGAAGCATTCCGAGGAGGTCTGTCTATTTAGCTGACACATGCTACGCTTTGGCCCGTGGAAAAAAATGTACGATTATCACATCGTACACTTCCATTCCTATGTCCAAAACGTAGCATATGTTAGAGGCTTTACGGGTAATAATAACGCCTGGGATCCTATAAGTGATCTAGGTGCCAAGGGCTGGGGCGGAGGCGGAGAACCAGTTCCATGGGTATACCAACAGTAATTCACCCCCCCCCCCCCAGCGGTTCTATATCCACTGTATTTCCTAACAGGCTGAAGGTTAGCAATCCGGACATTCAATTCTGGAACAATGTACCTTTGACGAGTACGATTCCAGATATCCTTTTATTAATTGTGCTCTGAATTTATTCCTTGCAGTAATACCATTGACATTTCTTTCGAGATTGTTCCACCGAAGTGTTAAGTGTTAGCAGTTGGACTTGTAAGTTGGAGGAGAAGGTTGTCCTCAGTTTGTTCGCGCGTAATTGTCCTTTTTGTCTCGTGTTTGTTTCAAGTCTGTGGAAGTAATTCTCAAAAGATACAGGTAATTTATTAGTGTGCCAGTCATGTACAAACGTGAGAACGAATAATTTGAATGGTCGGGAAATTTCAATCTACTATTCTTTTTAAAAAGGGGGTCAGTATGACTGTTGTATTCTTTTCAGTTTGACATCCTAATTGCCGTTTTGTGTAGGGCATTAATACGGCTAGTACTAGCCCCATTTCGCCATATCTCTATTCCATAAATGAGGTGACAATGTATCAAGGCATAGCATAAGGACTTTAGGGCGCTTACTGTTGCTGTTCTCTTTAATTTATTTAGGCAGTAAATTGCGCTGGAAATTTTCTTGCACCCAGATTCGATATGGTGTTTGAAGGATATTCGCGTCAATGATAGCACCAAGGAATTTCACTGATTTTTCATTATATCGATTTACACAACAATTTAAATCTAGTCCATTTAGTTTCAATCGTATTCGAATTGATTTATGATCATTACCGTGAGGGTGAAGAAGCATGCATTTACTTTTATTGGCATTTATTTTAAGTGTGTTCCTACAGCACCATTTGTATAGATTAGCCATTTCCTTGTTTGCCTGTGTTTCTAGTAATTTCATATCATGTCCGTGTAAGCAGTTGTGTCACCAGCAAAAGAAAGAATACTCAGCTCCGAGGCAGTATTAATATCATTAAAATAAATTAAGAATAGTATAGGTCCAAGTACAGACCCCTGGGGCACCACACATGTTGTTTTGTAAAGAGAAGACACACTTGACTGGTAGCTGACATAATGCTGTCTATTATCTAAGTAACTCTCAAACCAAAATGTGTCCATAGGTTCATGAGGGTGCGTCTACGTATTCCTACACCGGTAGCCAACCCAGTGTAATAGAATTATATTGTCATGTTCCGAATTTGTAAATAATGAAACGAACATGTGGGCACCAACCTTTAAATCTATAATTCCTACCTTCTTAGATTTCCTACCTATGTCTCTCCCAGATGCAATTTTGTCTCTGCTGTTTACTTATTTTTTTTTTTTTTATTAACGTTATAACTGTTGTCGATTAATTTTTATATCTGGTGCCAACAAATGTATGCCTGTGGTAACACTTGGATAATACGTTCTCGACCATATCTCCCTTTAGCCTTCTATACTTGAGTGACGGTAGTTTCATTAATTTTAATCTTTCGTCGCATGATATATCTCTGAGAACGGGCACCCTCTCGCTGATTCATCTTTGGACGTTTTCGATATCTTTAAACTATTTTGCCACCTAGGAACTCCATACACAACCATCATACTCAACATGAGGTTTATATAGAAGACAAAAGGTGATGATGATTGTTTGTTCAGTAATATACAACGTGTTTACAAATCTATTGTGGATAAAATAAATACATTATAATATGTGAGTATATTGCTTGGAGATGACATAGCCATTGGCTGTCTTCCTGCCATCCCCACAAAAAAAACCCAAAAAACAAAACAAAAAACAAAAAAAAACCCAAAAACAAAACAAAAAAAGAAAAAACCAAAAAAAAAAAAATACAATTTATGATGCAAAGTGCCGTGATACAATACTAAAGTATATGTAATATTCTTGCACTATAGTTGCTGGTATATAGTACGCCGTGGTCCAGATTTCTATTCAATTAAGAATTGAATGCAATTTTTATAATCTTTATTGGAGTAGGAACGTGTGGGAATGGGTACAAATTATGTATGAATCCCCGAAGGGATTCATACATAATTTGTACCCATTCCCTCACGTTCATACTCCAATAAATATTATAAAAATTGCATTCAATTCTTATAATTACATTCCGTAACTGTTTAAACTACTTTTTACCAAACAACAAAGCAGAAAGACGAAATAAAACATGTACGAACGAACGAGGCGAAAACCACCCTCACACAAAAGACAGCGCACAACTCTGATTTTTATTTTTCACAACTGTAGAAATGGAAACGAGTATTTTAGTAACGGGCTTTATGCCACAGTTGGTAAATATCACCAAAGAAACAGCAGCGGAGTTGATCACTGCGAGCGGCGCTAAAAGTTAAAAACCCACCAAACACCGCCTGAATTACATTCTGTCAACGGTGCTCAACCGTAAATGCGGGTCAAAGTTCGACCAAATGTATTCATTGGAAAATGAATTACATTTGCTCGTGACGTTTTCATCCAGCTGACCAATGGGAATTGAGTATTTGAACCCAAAACATATAATAACATTAACAATGTAATTATATAAGAGTGAATTATCAATGAATGTTAACAGGAGTTTGTGGTGGATTAACAGGATTTAGGAGCTCCAATACAAGAATGGTAAGCGATCTCACCCCAGGGGTCACAGTGGATCCCAACCCCTTCCAGGGAAGCATTCCGAGGAGGTCTGTCTATTTAGCTGACACATGCTACGCTTTGGCCCGTGGAAAAAAATGTACGATTATCACATCGTACACTTCAATTCCTATGTCCAAAACGTAGCATATGTTAGAGGCTTTACGGGTAATAATAACGCCTGGGATCCTATAAGTGATCTAGGTGCCAAGGGCTGGGGCGGAGGTGGAGAACCAGTTCCATGGGTATATCAACAGTAATTCACCCCCCCCCCCCTCCCCCAGCGGTTCTATATCCACTGTATTTCCTAACAGGCTGAAGGTTAGCAATCCGGACATTCAATTCTGGAACAATGTACCGTTGACGAGTACGATTCCAGATATCCTTTTATTAATTGTGCTCTGAATTCATTCCTTGCAGTAATACCATTGACATTTCTTTCGAGATTGTTCCACCGAAGTGTTAAGTGTTAGCAATTAGACTGGTAAGTTGGAGGAGAAGGTTGTCCTCAGTTTGTTCGCGCGTAATTGGCCTTTTTGTCTCGTGTTTGTTTCAAGTCTGTGGAAGTAATTCTCAAAAGATACAGGTAATTTATTAGTGTGCCAGTCATGTACAAACGTGAGAACGAATAATTTGAATGGTCGGGAAATTTCAATCTACTATTCTTTTTAAAAAGGGGGTCAGTATGACTGTTGTATTCTTTTCAGTTTGACATCCTAATTGCCGTTTTGTGTAGGGCATTAATACGGCTAGTACTAGCCCCATTTCGCCATATCTCTATTCCATAAATGAGGTGACAATGTATCAAGGCATAGCATAAGGACTTTAGGGCGCTTACTGTTACTGTTCTCTTTAATTTATTTAGGCAGTAAATTGCGCTGGAAATTTTCTTGCACCCAGATTCGATATGGTGTATGAAGGATATTCGCGTCAATGATAGCACCAAGGAATTTCACTGATTTTTCATTATATCGATTTACACAACAATTTAAATCTAGTCCATTTAGTTTCAATCGTATTCGAATTGATTTATGATCATTACCGTGAGGGTGGAGAAGCATGCATTTACTTTTATTGGCATTTATTTTAAGTATAGGATGAACCTGAAATATTTATGTCGAACCTGGTTCAACATGAAACAATAATTATGGTCCATCCAGGATCGGACAAACTATTTCAGGTTCGTCCTCAATATAGGATGAACCTCAAATATTGATGTCGAACCTGGTTCAACATGAAACAATAATTATGATCGATCCAGGGTCGGACAAATTATTTTAGGTTCATCCTCAATTAATATAGGATGATCCTGAAATATTTTTGTCGAACCTGGTTCAACATGAAACAATAATTATAGTCCATCCAGGGTCGGACAAATTATTGATCGCGTACGAGAGGGTCATAAATATTATTTTAGGATGAACCTGAAATAATATAGGATGAACCTGAAATAATATAGGATGAACCTGAAATAATATAGGATGAACCTCAAATAATATAGTATGTACCTCAATAATTATTTTCGAACCTGTTCGTACGCCATAGGTTGAAATCAAAATCGCAAACTCCATTGTCATTTAAATTGAAATCGCGAACTGCGTTGCCCGTTATTTCCCCCGAATGTAAAAGTGTGTCGCTACTGTCACTGATTTTAAGGTCGCGGGTGTTATTTGAATTCACTTTTTCAGCAGAAACGGGCCCCGTGTTTATAATATTGTTTATGGGTTTTTCCCATTGCGAACTTTTCTTCATCAGACATCCCCGTAGTTGACTGCAATTGAACTGGCGGATTTATGCCCAGTTACAGACATTATGTGTGCAGGTGAAAACTTGTTTCGAGCCAAGATTGTTGTTCCAGTTGCGCGGACGGAATGATTTGTGTAAATCCAGGATAGGTTACATAATTTGCTCACCTTTGTGATGAATGAACTCAAAGTATCTTCACCGTGACATTGCTTTGAATACCAGAACGGTTCATCATCCGAGAAGGTGTCCAGTGGCCTTTGCCAAAGTTTATTATTGTCAGGATTTACCTTCTCCAAGTATTTCACAAATGAGCTGACCGGGCAGTAAGGTGAGTCTTTTACTTCCGTCATGAATCCTCCGAAATTTTCTTTTTCGTTTTCTCTGCGATTTTTTGTCAGTTCGTCTTTCTGTTTTTTGACATAACGCATACCACTGACTAGGTTGGATATCACATAAATGTATCTTTAGTCATTTCAGACATACTTTCCAGCCCTCTTCTACAAAAATGTAGCCTTATGTCCATCTGCACTTTGTTTTGCAAACCGTACGGGGTATCCACGAACATTCAAAAGTTTGAATATAATTATTTCAGGTCACAATCTTCCAGTACTGGATAATGGGTTAAGTCACCTTTCCCAACAGATTTCAATTCAACTAGAGTTGTTTTAAATACCCCATTTGCAGAATGAAATGCCTTATCTTTAATAATATCAAATGTTTTTAAATAAGGCGGTAATTTGAGGTGTCTGTTCAATCTATACCTAAAGTTTTCCCAAGACGACGTTTTATACTGTTCTCCATTTGACGTACGTGCATCCAGGTAGAAATGTTGAAGCACAGTATTCAGCTCTTTTTCAAAGGCACTATCGCATGATTTTTCTTTTTCTTTTAAATAATCTTGCAACATTTTAGCACATTTTTTGTTTGCTTTCACTGTATTTATGGGTATAATATTAGCTCTTTTCCCTAATAATATTTCTTGTTCAGTGTGCGAAGGAAATCTTTTTGAAGCCATTTTGATTTGACAGACGCTGATTTCAACAAAAAACTGAATTACATTTTCAAAACATTGATTGGTAATTACGCTTTCAAAATTAGTTCCATTTGAAGTTGGTTTGTTTTCTTCAAAAATAACCAAGTAAAAAAAATTCATTTACGATCATTTTATTTATGTGGAAAATTGTGACTTGATATTTTTTTCCTTTCTTTCTGTGGGATTTGTATTTAAAATAGGCAACCTCTCTGGGTGATTGCATCGAATTCGAAAAGGTTCTCCGTTTTTTTTCTCTTTTTGTTTGTTTTTTTTGTTTGTTTTTTGTTTTTGTTTTGTGAAAGCGTCTCTTAATATATCTTGCAAAAGAAATAAAAAATGAGAGTGATTTTCTAAATGGAACAGGCAACGTCTTCATCTCCCGCATATATATATTTTTATTCCTAATCAAAGTTTTTCCCAATGAGGTTATGCAAGTATTTTATAGCTAATGTCTCGCATTATATAAACCCTCGCGCCCAGGGTAACACACTCTTGGAGCTAAAGGGAGTGAAGTCTTTGATATTCCCGGTCCCAAGCCCGGGTTGAGAAAGGAAAAGAGCGCCTTGTTATCCCATGAGGTGCGTTCCCAAGGCCCCGGTGGAAGGAATGCTGGTAGTTGAAGACAAACAGTACCCCGGTTGCGGCAGTCTCCTTTGTGGAGATACCTGTCCAATACACAACTTTGGCCCTAACTTCGGACATAGAGGAGCCCCCCCTCCCCCCCCCCAAAAAACCCTAAATAGTGTAATTACGACAGGAGGGGAGGGAGAATTGGGAGTTCATTCAGTCAGTTATTTCTTTGAACACACTTTCGTCACTGCCAACGTATATTGAATTTTCAACGAGTTTCGGAATTTTTGAGCATGTTCCTTTTATTGCACTGTCTGGGATTAGTTGCGTGTGGCAATTTGCAATACACTAGTTTTGCAAAATAATTGGCTGAATGATGGACTTCTGAAGATGTGGCACTACCAACCCTCGATGTGTCAAATGCCCAGTGGAATATTTTGATATCACCACTGGGTGAGTATACTATTTATGAACTCAAAGTGTTGTACGCTGGATAACCATGGCGTAATCCCCAGGTTGGGCTCAGAGTAAGGGTGCAATTCATGAAAAGAAGAATATTAAAACAATTTATGACAAAAACACAAAACAAAATAGAAAGAACGCATGAATTAGTAAATATTAATATTACTTCTCATTCTGACTCCGAAAATCTGATTGAATCTTATAACACATCTTTGTCAAAATTCATAAATATTTACCCCACAAATGAAAATATTCCGGTCAATAGATTTAAACCATTCATCAGAGAAAAATATATTCAAGGCATTGGTGGTACCATAAAAGATGTAAAGAAATTAAGAACTGGTGGTCTTCTTGTGAAATGTGCCCATAAATTTCAGTCAATGGCACAGTTAAAAATTAGGTAAATACATAATCTAGACATGGCTGCTAGTGCTCACAGGAGACTCAATAACAGCAGAGGTGTTTAACCCTTTACCTAACCTGAAAAGCAGACGACACTTGCAAAAAAAATTCATGAATAACTAATTTTTTTCATTTTTTGTCTCAAAAACATAGGTTATGACCCCTCGTTGGAACGAGCTCATCGAGCTCGTTCCAACGAGGGGTCATAACCTATGTTTTTGAGACAAAAAATGAAAAAATAATGAAAATTAATTGGAAATTTTTGAGAATAGCGCTGGCCGGTTTTGGCCGTTACGTTGGGTAAAGGGTTAAGTACTCGTGAGCTAGCTCATATTGAAGAAACTGATATTCAAGAAGAAAAGGAACCTCGAGGAGTAATTGAAGTAAAAAGAATCGAGATTGAAAATTAAACAAATTAAGACAAAATCGTATAGTTTGATATTTAATACCCCATGACTACCAAAAGCAGTTAAAATTGAACGCCCATGTGGATTTATTCATTCCGAATCCACTTAGATGTTTCACGTGTCAAAGGTTCGGCCACAGTAAAGATGCCTGTCGAGATCAAGCAATATGTCATAGCTGCGGCCCAAAGCATGATAAACCTTGTACTATCGACACCATTAAATGCATCAATTGCCAGGGCAATCATCTGTCACCTTCGACTGATTGTCCTGTGTGGTGTCCTGTGTGGAAAAAGAAACAAAAATGTATGCAATAGCTGAGAACTGAGAAAGAAATCAGCTTCAAAGAGGACAGAGACATTGTATCATCTAAGTCTGGCCTGGACGCATCAACGCCATCATATTCAGCGCATATCACAGAAGTTACCAACACAATCTGTAGAATGTTATACACTATGGGCATGGCCCAACAGCACCATTCCATCATTACTGCAAAACATCACGATAGAGCACTCCAAAGAACTAGAACCAAATCCCATCAAACACCATCAAATACCCCAGCATTTATCTCGAAACTAATAAAAACACAACAAACACAAGACCAAACACATATATACCTGAACCTGAAATGAATAAAGACCAAAAACCTAAATTCGAACAGAAATATGCCGAACGAACCAAAACTGGATTAGAAACACGGACCACAGCAACAAAATTTAAGTCAGAGTCAGAGAAAGAATCAATACAAAAAAAGGAAGAGAAACAACAACCAAATTCGAAAAGAATACCTAAATATTTGAAAAATGTTGTTACAAGCAAAATGTTTGAATGGGTGAAGGACATATCAGTCGATGAATGCATGGATGACGCGTTCTTCGGTCAACCACACCTCCATTCTCAGGGAAGGTCCCCACGAAAACATTCACCAAAGAAAAACACGGGACAATTTTTCACATATGTCCACCGTCTAAATCTCCAACCAATCATGGATAACACAACCAAACAATATATAATGCAATGGAAATGTCAAGGTTTGAGAGCAATTTTAATTAACTCGGACATCTGAGCCCAAAAATATGAACCTGCTGTTTTTTGCTTGCAGGAAACACTCTGAATGAGATATGACACTCAAGATCAGTCAGCTTTTAAGTATTATATTTGGTATGATGCCTGGGCTGACGAAAATTATCTTCATGTTCGTGGAATGTCCGTCCCAGTCAGAAATGACATTATCCACAGTCCTGTCTCTTTGAAATCAAATTTCCAGGCTGTGGCGGTTCGCCTAACTTTAGACAAGACAGTTACATTATGTTCTATTTACATTTCACCAAATAAGAGCCTTGAGAGGGGGAATATGTCTTTTGTACAGAATTTTTTTAAAGGATCGTCAATTTCAAGTCCATGTTGCGTCTACATAATCTGATCCGCATGAGAAAGAATTGGGGGTACCTCAGGGTAGTATTTTCTATCTGTTACCCTTATTTTCTTTTTTTTATTGGCATCTCTAGAAAAATAGTACATTATATAAGATTACAACAAGATTTTTACAGTATAATGTATATACAAAGCAGTTCTCCAATTATTCAAAGAATGCGTCAGTTAGGTAGTTCCATTTATCCCTGATACTCTCGGCCTTGCTGATTGTGTGCATGTATAGAGAATACATTTCAATATTTTTGTAAGATTTTATAGCTCTTGCTAGATCTGAGAAAGAGGGGATGTTATTACTTCGACTGCAGGTGTAAATATACTTTTTGTAGATGAGGAGACAGGTATTACCCTTTTTAATGTGAACATCAATGGCATCAGTGAAACAATTAAGAACATGATAGATTCTTCATTGTATGTTGATGACTTTTTGATTTGCTATAATAGTAAAAACATGAGTGCCATTGAGTGCAAACTTTGGTTGTGTTTAAACAGTATTCAGGAAATATGCTTCCGAAAATTCTTTTAACTTTTCGAAGACCAAAACAAATTGTGTTCATTTCGGTAGGCTCCGGAACCACCACCTTGATCCGGAATTGACAATACATGGTCATAGCATTAAAGATTTTCATGTCATTTTACAAAATTAAGGAAGTGACATTCTTGGTTTTATTGTTTGATAATTAACTGAATTTTACTTCTCATATCATTCAACTAAGAGTGAGATGTTAAAAGGCATCTGAAGGTAATTGGTAATACTGATTTGGTTGCTGATCAAAATGCGTTAGTTTCTCCATCTATATAGATCACTTGTGGGATCAAAATTAGAATATGGTTGTGTGGTTTACGGTTCTGCGAGATTGTCGTACCTCAGACCACTTGGCGCAGTTCATAATAGTGACATTAGAATTTGCCTGGGCGCTTTTTGTCAATGCTTGTTGGGGCAGAGGAACCCTCTTTTAAGGGGCGCTGGATTACATTGTCACTCCAATATGTTTCAAACCTGTTGGCTAATGTATCAAGCCCAGCTTATAATTGTGTCTCCGACCCTCAAAATGATGGTTTTTAAATAGACACCAGAAACACATTCTCCATAGGGAATTAGATTTAAACTCCATATGGAGTCCATAACACTTGATTCTGTTGCTATAAACGAGAACCATGAGCCACATATTCCTCATTGGAATCTGAGGAAAACTATTGTTAATTTGGACCTTGCATCTTCTAAAAAGTCCGAAACAAATTTTTTTGCAATTTAAACAAAATTATGCCGAAATTAAATCGAAGTTTAGTTTATATAAAAGGAAAGTATACAGATGGATCTTTTAGTATCATCAAGGCCGTTGTTACTGATGATCAGGTCACCTCATTCCGAATACCGAATAAAAGTTCTACTTTTACAGCTGAAGTTAAAGCTTTACAACTTGTTCTTGAACACAAATAAAATATACAGGAAAGAAAGCCGTATATCTTTCACGATTCTCTTTCCTCTTTACTATCTTTACTAAACCTCAAGTTGAAGAACCCTCTCATTTTGAAACATCGTGAACAGTTGAATACTCTGATGTTTAACCGATGTAGTATCGTGTTTTGCTGGTTACCTGGACATGTTGGTATCTTCGGTAACATCAGGGCAGACAGTGTAGCAAAGCAGGATTTATCCAAGTCTCTCATCGATTTTAAAATTCCTTTCAGTGATTTTAATCCACATATAAATAAGCACATCAAATATGTGTGGCAGGCGGGATGGGATGGAGAGACAAATAACAAGCTACATCGCTTTCGAACTGCTATTACTGATAAGTTTCCGTCTAGTAACCTTTGTAGAAGAGGTCACGTCATTCTGACACCATGCCATATTGGCCATACAAGACTTACACACTCATTTTTGTTAGAGGGTAAAATGCAACCAGAATGTGTCCTCTACCAATACCTGTTGACAACCAAACACATTATATTAGATTGTACTGATTTTAATTTCATCAGGCGGCGATTTTATGGTGTATAGGCACTGAGAGAACTATTTTGCACAATCACTTTTCAACAGATTCTCTCGTGTCTCAAATAAATCAACATTTTCAATAAGTTTAATTTGTGGTTATTCCTTTCTTTACATATCATTTTTCGAAAAGGTTTCAGATCATCGGGTTGAGTTACACCGTATCTTACCTCCTACAAGTATCTGGGAATTTCATTGGTTCAAAGACGTCACATGCAGATTGCATATAAAACCATATACTGCCTGTCCACATCAATATACGCTGACGGCTGTGGGTAATCTCCCCTTTGTTCATTGATTATTCAAAATGGCGTTAGACGATAGACTCTTCAAGTCAAAAGATTGAGTGTTGGAAGCCCATATTTGGTCTGAAGTGCAGGTTAGGCAACTTGAAAGGCTTCATATTCTGTGGATGTGTGTCATGTTACCTTCGAAATGAAACTGTTTGGTATGTATGAATTTGCCTTGTTACAATTTATGGGAGAGTGCCTGTAAATTGTAATAAGGCAAAGACACGTGAAAACATTGTGAGAATTCTCTCATTTATTTTTTATCGCTGTTGTTATTAGTTCTGTGCATCGATGCAGCAGTCGGAAAGATATATTCGTTACACAGTTTGTTGGTGGCCTAATATGCGACCAGAATGTGTTCCATACGAGCAGGGATTGACAGTGGAGCAGTGTGTTTTGCATGGTACAGATTTTGATCTTGTCAGATGGAAATATTTCACTGTGGGATCTCTACGAGATCTTTTTTATCATACGAGCCTGCACAAGATTCTCTAATTTCTTCAAGAAATCAACCATTTTAATAAATTTTATCTATTTTTAACCTAGATTCAAGTCTCAAATCATCAGGTTGATTTATAAAGTATTCACTACACTATTAGTATCATTACTTATTACTGTCCATGCTATTATTATCTGTGACAATATATTGCGTTAATTTTCTACTTTTAATCAATCATTTTATTTTAAGATTGACAATGACATGTACGAACAAATATGAATTTCCATCTCACTTTCTGCAAATCGAGTGGGATTTTCTACACAAAATAGGCAACGTCTCCGGTTGAGTTTCTGAACCATCGAAGACGATCTCGCGGGAATGTACGGACACAAGAACCCGAAGTCGAAGTTTTAAAAAAAAATAATAAAAATAACTCAAATGTCGTTTGTCAAGTGATTCAAAATAGAAATAAAAACCTGGTGACTATGATTGCGAAAACAAACAAACAAAAGGAAAACTTTAGAAAAATATCCATTAATCAGTTCTCTTTCATTTTTATCTCATTCCAAAACGGACCGATGCATCAGCTTAACCCCCTGCACACTGATGTCAAAGTATCTAAATTTCAGGCAGAAAAACATTTCCATATTGCAACTAGAAATTTAACAAATTCAGTCTCGTTTGACAGAGCTCATTGAGCTCTGTCAAACGAGATTGAATTGGTTAAATTTCTAGATGCATTATGGGAAATAACAGCTTCCTGAAATTTTGGTATTTTGACATCAGTGTGAAGAGGGTTAAAAGCAGAACACTCCCAAAAACTAAATTACTATCACAACAATAGAACCATTCATCGTATCACCATTCATCCAGGGCGAAGGAAATACGCCCTGTGGCATAAATTAATTATAGCTGTCTTCAATGTTTCCACGTCGATAAACACTAAAAAACAAGAAACAAACAAAAATTCGAAAGGCCTGAAACCTTTCTTTCACAGACGTCGAAGAAAAACAAATCACAAACAAACTTTTTTTTTCCAAATCACATTCAAAACAAAGCGAGTGGAATTTTCCTACATGAAATTGGCAACATTACTGGACGATTTTTCTGGACCATCGACAACCATCTCGACAAAACTTACGAATACAAAAAACTGGAAAACACCACCCCATTCTAACATTTCTTCCCCCCCCCCCCCCCTCTCATCGGAGTGAGATAGAAAAATACACGATTCGAAACCCAACGAACAAAAACTTGTACACCGCAAAACTCTTGGAACACGCAAATGGTAATGTGCACGTTTGAGCACACGAAAAATGACATTTGCCATATGACTCTCCACTGACATTTTCCAGGCCAATCGAAGTGGGCGCACTTGAGTGGCTTTGAATCTCTCTATGGCAAATCCAGTTGAATACCGACGGGCTCGCGGATTTTGCCCCGTACACGTTTTCGTCAAAAATGTTCGATTCACGAAGGATTAGCCACAGAAAGTGAGATGTATAGACTCTTGAACAATCTTGTCAAGAACACGCTGTACAACTGACCTTGGTAAATCTCTGTTAGATGACACACAGTAAATTCTAGACCACCGCTCTAGAGTGAGTTTGAGCAGTTCTTGGTGGGCTGAGAATACTCAAAACAACATACTGTTGGTACTCAAAGATAGATCACATGAATAAAGATTAAAATTATTGAAACTTTCATCACTTCAGTATAGGAGGCCACGAGGAGAAGTGATAAATGTGTCTGTAGTGTATAATGTAGTGCTCAAACGGTTAAAGGGTTTTCTTGATCAATTAATCGCATGGATTAACCTTGGTTAACCAATTAATCACACGGATTAACCTTGGTTAACAGATTAATCACTTGTCCTTATATGTTTTTGAGACAAAAAGTGAAAATAATAGTTATTCAAGAATTTTTTTTGACAGCAAAGTGTCTTCGTTTGTGCGCACGGATACATGACACAATTGTTGATTGCATAATTCATTGTGAAGTTATCGTTTATAATCAAACCTGGAAATCCCAGTAAATCACACTTTGGAAAGTAATAACAATGCATAATCAAATGAAAAAGAAATTCTGTTTATATATCATTTATGTTCCAATAAGACTAAAATCCCTGCCCTATGATTGGACGAGAGCTAGCAAAGACTTTCCTATGCTTACATCTCCAGTAGCATATGTTTAGAGCTGAAACGGTTCAAGTGTTTTCTTAATCGATTAATAACATTGCTTAACCTTGGTTAACAGATTAATCACTTGTCCTTATAGGTAGCTGAATAACTGCTGTACCGTTGATGATTTATAGCATTAACCCTTTACTCAACGTAAAGGACAAAATAGGCCAGCTCTACATATAAAAATCTCCATTCAGATTTTATTATGTTTTTAATTTTTGCCTCAAAAACATAGCTTATGATCCCTCATTGGAACGAGCTCATTGAGCTCGTTCCAATGAGGGGTCATAAACTATGATTTTGAGACAAAAATTGAAATTTTTTAGTAATTCAAGAATCTATTTTGCAGGTGTCGTCTGCTACCCGCGTTTGGTAAACGTTAACTTAAGAATGACCAGTTCCAGCTACTGATACAGTATAATGATCATACAAGTGAACTAATATGTTAGCAAGTAACTTGCATGCTTTACTCTGTTGGTACTCAAAGATAGATCACATGAATAAAGATTAAAATTATTGAAACTTTCATCACTTCAGTATAGGAGGCCACGAGGAGAAGTGGTGGAAAGTGATAAATGTGTCTGTAGTGTATAATGTAGTGCTCACACGGTTAAAGGGTTTTCTTGATCAATTAATCACACGGATTAACCCAATCTCCACGCAATGATTTCTCCCTTTCAGTGGATACATCTCTGCCAGAAGTTTCCGAATCTGCAAGAATCTTGCAGATTGGGCATCGTGCTGTACGGGTTCATAAATTCAAATCAGTCCGATTTTTAATTAAACCGGTTTTATTACCTGAGAAGGAATTTTCAAAAATACTGTTTGAATCAATGAGAAATTGGGGAAAGTGAAATAAATATAGTCCAAGTAAGAATACACCGACAATCACGTGATATTTGTAAACAAATAAACGCACGTGTCATCTAATTCTCAGACAATCGGCATGGAGTTTGATGAAGCACTGCAACGTAGTGTGCAATTGTTAAACTAAGTAACTTGAGCTTCATTTGAACATTTTCTTTTCTGCACCGTGGGTTACTTAACTTAAAAATAGTAGCAATACTCGTCAGCAAGCACGAGAAACACTTCACCGGCGACGATTTTGTTGGTGTTTGTGGTGCCATGTTTATGAACTGAACGTCTGCGTTTCCTGTTTTGTTTTGGATTGGGGGAAACCGTGAATCTAAATTTAGACGTAAAAAGTTCAGTAACTTCTGGCAGAGGTGTATCCGCTGCAAGGGAGAAACCGTTGTGTGGAGATTGGGATTAACCTTGGTTAACCGATTAATCACTTGTCCTTATAGGTAGCTGAATAACTGCCGTACCGTTGATGATTTATAGCATTAACCCTTTACTCAACGTAAAGGACAAAATAGGCCAGCTCTACATATAAAAATCTCCATTCAGATTTTATTATGCTTTCAATTTTTGCCTCAAAAACATAGCTTATGGTCCCTCATTGGAACGAGCTCATTGAGCTCGTTCCAATGAGGGATCATAAACTATGATTTTGAGACAAAAATTGAAAATTTTTAGTAATTCAAGAATCTATTTTGCAGGTGTCGTCTGCTACCCGCGTTTGGTAAACGTTAACTCAAGAATGACCAGTTCCAGCTACTGATACAGTATAATGATCACGCAAGTGAACTAATATGTTAGCAAGTAACTTGCATGCTTTACTCTATCTCATATAATTGATGTGAGTCAGTGTGACAATGTTTGCCTGTTTTGGAGGAAGTTTGTTCCTTTGTTAACCCAGAAACTACAGAAGTTCAAAAGTAATGGTTAATCGATCAATTTCTTTTTTGATCGAACAAGACGTTAATCATTGATTAATCGATTAATCGGTTAACCGTTTCACCTCTAATAATAAGTCTCTTGAGTGCAACAAGGCTCGATCTGAAATACTTTAGTTCTATGAGTAACGACATGCCTATACTCTAAAATCAGTTGGGTTAAAAATCAACCCAACTCATCCGGGTTGAGTGAATATGAACCCAATTGGGTTCATATTCACTCAACCCAGATATTTGGGTTAAATTTTAACCCAACTGATTTTGGAGTGCAGGCCTATCACCGAAATATAATCATCAATGTACCTGGTAATGAAAAAGAAACACAAGCAAAAATCCATTCAATGGACCCTGATTTCAACCCGGAGGCCCATTTGCTAAAACATTGTTTCTTTTGATATTTATCAGTTACTGAGTTGAAACTCCACTTCACACATATTATAGTTGTAATCCACTCTCCGCGTACTTTATGCCGCGAATGTCACCCCCATGCGCCTCATGGAAAGACTGAAGAGCGTCAACCGGAAACGGTGCTGGGTTACATAATTGCTTAACCCTTCGCACAATAATGTTGGAGTGGTGGCCGAGTGGATAAGTGCGCTGGCCTCTCATGCCAGAGGTCCCGGGATCGATCCCCGGTCGGGGAAAGTTCTTGAGGTGTCCGAACACTCTCTGTCAGCATCAATTGTGGGGTTGATGCTGTCACAGCGTATCGTCCTATCGGGTGGGGACGTAAAATGGCTGTCCTCTGTGCGGAGAGAGACACACTCCGTGCAGGCTAAAGATCCCTTCGTAGTATTCGAGAAGAGCTAGGCTGTGAAGGTCATCCCACACACCTACGCCATTGGGCCAAAGAGAAGCGTTAATATAAGTTGCATAACTTGTTCGCCAATCCTTGTAAAACAAATAAGATTAAATTAAATAATGTTGGAATATGGAAATTCCAAGCTGCCAATATTTCCCATAATGCAACTAGGAATTTAATCAATTCAATTTTGTTTGTTAAAGCCCACTCTGTATCATTCTTAATCACATCAATATTGTTTGGAAGTATTCACCTTACTCCATCAAACAAGATATAATTGGTTAAATTCTAAGTTGCATTATGCGAATGAAAATGGTGTTTGAATTTTGGGATTTTTTGTGTTTTGACTTCAGAGTGCAGAGTTCTAATGGGCAGAAAAAAACAGTTTAGATAGATAGGACGGGTAGACACGTAAAAAGGCACTGCTAATCATGTTCGCATAACAATTTTGAAAAAAACAATGTATCAGTAATCTGTCACAAGTGTAAAATTTGAATTGTGTACAAAACGAACACGCCAACATCTGTAACAACAGATTTATTAAAGACCATTTTGGTCTTCTCAGCTGGCAATAGATGAAACGAATGAGCCTGACGTGACGTCAAAACACCTCAACGAATAAAGTCTCCTTTTAAATGTATTAGTTATTTTTTTTAATTGCGTTCAGACATGTAAATATTCTTTAAACTAAATTGTTATCTGGAGCTATGAAAACTATAAACGAAATTTAAGAAGTTTGACAACATTCTGTTATATACTTTGTTGAATAAAAAGCCAAGAAGAATTTGATTCGATGTTTCTCTAACAAATTCACAATAACTTACCTTACCTTTTGATGAAATTTACCTGTCACCAGATCTGACGCTTTAGTGCAAGAAACCGAGTTTGCGCTGAGAAATGACTGCGTATGTTAACGAAAAGAACAGACAGAAAGTTCAAGTCTATTGTAGTTACAAAACACTGTATCGAGTAATATTGTCTCCTACAGTCAACCAATCCCATATGTGTCCACAAACTCCACTGTTATGTTCATTAAACATAAGCAGCAAATTTGAAAAAAGTATCGATTTTGCTTGTACGTTAAAGGGTATGTAAAGAAATCATTGTATGCAAAGTGCACGGGGGCGCGGTTGCTCGGTGATAACTGCATCGGACTTCAAACCGAAAGGTTCACGGATCGTTCCCCACTTGGGGTGACTGCGGTGTGTCCATGGCCAAGGCACGTAATACCGATTACCCGCGCGGAACGCTGTTTACTATGGCGTACTCCACGTCGATGGTGCACTTGTCTTCAACAAAAGTTGTCCCTGCTTGTGTGGAGTGAGTACTTTGGGAAGTCTGGCAGTGGCTTTCTGTTGCTTGTTGGTTCTCCAACAGCTTCCTCCAACCGTAAAACTGTCCGATACGAGTTTACCTTGACTGTCGAAAGAGTCGCTAAACCCCAATATAATAATAATAATAATAATAATAATAATAATAATAATAATAATAATAATAATGCATTGTGAAAGACATCAGAAACAGCGAAATATTATTTAATTATGTAATTAAAAAACTTGAATGCAGACGAATTTTCAGAAGAATGATGAGTACAGAGCCCCACCCCACCCACCCCCTCCTCTCGCCAATAAGAAATTTCGAGAAATGAAAAACCTCAGCAATCAGATTCTAAGCTGAAAGTTGAAATGGTGACAAGTTCAGTGGCAGCAGAGAAGTGAGCTAAAGACGAACTGAAAAGAACAGGACAGTTTTAACCGCGGAGAAATAACGAAACGAAACTAGAGAAACAGAATTTACTGCCACCAGTAAATTCAAGTCTGTGTGAAAAGGGTTAAAGAATCAGGAAATTAATATATAGAAAGAGAATTTATGGAGGCTTATTTTCAGGAGTAAAATATGTTTTAAACATATCAGAAACGGATTTTCGTTGGTTGTATTTACAGATATCCATACAGGAATCAGAACACTTTTTATAAGAGACAAGAAAAGGCAAATGTGTGCACAGCATTTAAAGGATTCGATCAAGGAATCAGAAATTGACGTTACTGGCTCTGTCAATTATTTGAAGGATGACATACATGGATAATCTTCAACACTGCATTAGCTGTTATAAAATGCAATTCCTAATAGTTCTGAAAAATATGCGCTCAATGACCTGCATTGTCCTCATTGAGGTGGACCACATTTTGAACCTCCAGAAGGTTTCAACTCATTCGGTGTAAGTCCCATGTCTATTGGTCATTTCAAACCTGAAGTATAAACGTATCCCACTTTAAAAATATTAGCTTCACCAACTCAGGATCTGCCATGTTTATAGATGATAGCAAATATTCAGATTGCCAAGAAAAAGTTTAAGTACATGATACCTTTGGAAAATATATTGCCAGTAAACGAATTCAGTAATTTTGGAATATAGAGGTAAACGGCCCCCAAGAGCCCATGCGTGCTTAGAGCATCATTGTGAGAACAGAAAGCGTTATCATTATTCCTGCACTGCAAAAGTAAATGTTTGGGGACCCATATTAAGATATTGAGAGGGCTAAAATAAGCCCTTTAAATACTCCATTTTAACCCTTTAAAAAGGAGCTCATTCCAATGAGCGGTCATCAGCAATGTTTTTCAAGCAAGAACGAAATGAAAATTGAATGGAAATATCTGTGAATAATACTGGCTGGTTTTCGCCGTTATGTTGGGGAAAGGAAGGTAAACCTGGAAAGGTGTCGCATTTCATATAGAAATAAATGTTACAGAAAGGAAAGCGTAAAACATTCTGTGGCCATGAGTTATATGAAGGGTGTTTGTACTCACACTGAAGTATTAAGAGGGCTAAAAACAGACCATTCAAATATTCCATTTCATTACTTTATAATTGTGATAGGTCTTTTGAGAAAGCCTCACACCACTCCATACCGAAACCTGTTGAGTTATGATTGAGAATAAATAAATCTTATAAATTCTTTGAAATATGAAGGGTTCTGTTTTCAGCATGGTTAATTTTGTAACATGATATTAAATAAATATACAATGCTATTCGATTTAAAATTTACAGCATTCTCTGTATTGTTTATGAGAGATGCTGTCAAGTTTTAAATAATGGCTATTGACTTCAGTGAACTCATTTTCAAGTACAGTCTATCAGTATAACAAAACATTAAGATAGGATTGATTGTATAAGGTTATTGTGTTGACAAACAGTGCATGGAAGACACAAATATTACAACTACACTATCAAGGCATGCCTTCTATGAATGTTATTTATTTATTGGGCTTAACGACACTATTGACAGCCACTGTCACCTCGTGCCGGACAGTTTTATAGGAGGGAAAGCTGGAGTACCCTGAGAGAACCACTGAGCAACCACTGAGCATATGCGAGCAACTGTCAGGCTCCCCAACAGACTGACTCCACACAAGCAGGTTAGCATTTGTTGAAGACAAGTACACCATCGACGTGCAGTACGCGTTAATGCACAATGCCACCATGCCCCCAAGTGGGCAATGGGAGTGAAGTATGTCAAGGACACAACAGGGTTACCACAGCTGGGATTCGAACCCAGGACCTCTCGGTTTGCAGCCTTCGCCTCTACCTACTGAGCCACGGAGTCCCTTCTATGAATGTAATTGGAATACTTTGGAGGCTTATTTTCGGGAATAAAATTGTTTTAAAGAAATCAGAAATAGGTTTTCGTTAACAGTATTTAAAGATATCCATTCAGTTCAGGAATCGGATGCATTTTTCCAAGAAATCAGAAAAGGCATATATGTACATAGCAAAAAAGGGTTCGATCAAGGGAATGCATTTGGGGGTCAAGGGAATGCATTTGTTTTCCAGCAATTCTGAAGAGTGCATTCAATGACCCAAGGTGACCTCAGCGGCCTTGATCCATATTTTGACCCTCCCTCCCCACTGAGGGTCGACTCATTTGTTGTTGGACCCAGGTCCATTCATCATACCCTACTTGAGATGAGTGTGTCCACTTTCAACATTTTGGCCACGCCCACTTTTTTCATGTAAAATGCATGTCTGGGTTTTGGGAATGCATTAGGGGGTTCAAAATGTGGCTTCCAGCAATTCTGAGAAATGCACTCAATTACCCCTGCGTGACCTCAGTGACCTTGACCCATATCTTGGATCTCCATCGCGTGTCGACTCGCTTGGTCTTGGTCCCAGGTCCATACGTCATACCATGCTTGAGATATGAGCGTGACCCACTTTTAAAATTTTTGGCCACACCCATTTTTTGTGTAAAAATGCATGTACGAACTTCGGGAAAGCATTTTGGAGTCAAAAATGTGATTTCCAGCAATTCTGAGAAATGCACTCAATGACCCCTAAGTGACCTCAGTGACCTTGACCCACATTCTGAATCTCTATCGAGTGTCGACGTATTTGGTGTTGGTTCCAGGTCCATAGATCATACCATCCCTGAGATATGGGCGTGACCCACTTTCAAAACACCCTTACGGACACCATTGATGCCCCGAGAATCTAAAAAAAAGGTGGCCTGGAACATTTGACTGCCGATCAGTATGCCAAAAATCAGCGAGATAGGACGTTTTGTTTTCGAGTTATCGTGAGGACAAGGAAGTGCATATAAGACAGAAGACAGGAGAATTAGAAGAAAAAAAAAGAAAAAGAAACCGTAAAAAACAATGGTCTGTGTGTTTCACACATACTGATTAAAGAGAGAGGGCAAAAGCAAGAAAGAATATTAATAATACAACAAAAATGTAACTTGTGATAAAAATAAAAGTAATATTTTATTCAGCTTGGGGTAGTAGTAATAAATAATCATTAGTAATAAAATAGATACCAATAAATAGGACTAACGACGGAAAAAGTCTAATGTTCTAGTCAACTAGGCCACACGCACATCTGATACTTTTGCGAACTCAGTCTAATTATGACTAATTCATTGTGGGGTAGCAGGATTCTAGCTTTTGCTGCGGTATTCATACCAGGACATGTCCGATGTTTTACAATGCAACGCACACATGCATGCCTGATCATGGGGACGCAGTTGTTATTGGCACATTGCTGGGGCAGTTGGACACTAGCCTTTTTGATGTTGCATTCGTGACTCATTGAACCACCCGTTCTACGTAGTGTGTTACCTATCTGCCTCACACCTATCAACCCATGGGAAATTTACAGATGAGTCGACGACCCATCCCCACACTCATTTCCAAGATCGCTGGATGATATTATAAATTATCTCCGCCAACATGTATGGTATATGAAGATTTAATACCTGGATGTCGGTTTTTAAACACCGAACCGCAGGCGAAGTATTTAAATGAGACATCCAGGTATTAAATCGCCATATACCATACATATTGACGGAGATAACGTTTTTGTCCCGTTTAAAACACAATACAAACATCGTGGAGAAAAATTTGTGGACGCGTTTTTCACGCTGTGTAAACAGTAGGACCAAATTCGTGAATAACTTTTGTTTTTACAAACGCAGAAGACAACAGATAGAGTTACATCCCTTGGGTCGTTAAGGAAACGAGTAAACAGTATTTTGTTTACATGTAGTCCCTCGAGTTCCAATGTGTTCTATGTGCCTATCGGCACATAGAACACACTGGAACTGAGGGGACGATATTTGCTCTTATTTTATTTTTCTCAAGTTGTTTCATTTAATTATTCGCCGATTTAATTTATAACAGCAAAATATGATTGAATTGTCGGAAATCTGATGAAATGTGTGACTATTTTCGGGTTTTAGGGCTCGATTTATATTCCGAGGCAAGTGAATGCGAAAAGCTTTCATTTAAACCATATTCCCCCGATGTTTCGCGTGCGCTTATACCCTGGATGTTGCACGCTTTCATATACCTCGAATGTCGGGCGCAGGGTTATTTGTGCAAGGCATTCTGACTAATCAAAAGACAGAATTTATCGAGATATAGAGACACGAGAATTTCCGATGCGTCAGTTTCGCAACATTACATGGGCTCTGTGCCGTACACAATAAGCAAGCTCACTGGGGACGCAATGCCTGCTAGAGAAAAGGGAAGGCTGTGACACAATATGACGTGGTCGGAAACGCGTCGGATCGCTACATGTCTTGTTTCGTAGACAATAGGCCGAGGCACAATAGGCCAATGAAGTGGCTTAAAACACGTGGGATGCTACGTGTCATGCGTCTTGAGCAAGAGGCAAACGATAGGGTCTATACAATCGAAAAACAATAGTCAAGGCCGAAACACAATAGTTAGGCCGATGATGTTGCCTAAAAACATGGGGACGCTACGTGTCACTGCTCTAAAATGGTGACAAAGCCTATCCTATTGGCATACACAAGGAGAACAATAGCGTTCCTGGCATTCCACTGAGTCAAAAGCACAATGACCACTGTTGACAGCTACGTACAAAACTAGAGCTGCATGTGCTTCATGTAAACTTAAAATAAACATAAAATGAGTCGGAAATCACACATAGACCAAATGATTTACAGTGGCGACAGCATTAGTTTCAAGTCTCCTCGCATGTGCTTCATGTAAACTTAAAATAAACATAAAATGAGTCGGAAATCACACATAGACCAAATGATTTACAGTGGCGACAGTATTATTTTCAAGTTTCCTCGGCTCTTCCAGCAACTTTGGGGGGAAACAGTCTTGTGTCCACCTCGTATATTATCTCAATAAAAATATATACTGGAACAAAAATATATGTTGCCGTGTGTTTTCTGTGTTCAAATTTGGTGATTCTGCTATCAATTGAAGAGGTATATATTTACTTTTATACCATGATTACCTATTCTACTATATATGAAAAGCCTATGACATAAAGTTTAGCTTTACACACTAACCGTGATGAACACGCCAGCAGTGGGATTTCAATAGTAAAACTGTACACCTACAGTAGAACTACATCCCCGTTGACCTTTGGTGACGTCGACCTGAATGCAATCTTGTCTAAATTTATCGTACGTCGCCGCGCGAAGAGTGAAATGGAAGTGGCAATTATTTATTACGTTTTTAAACAGGTTTACCTCATAAGATGCCAAACATTAACAAACACGCACTGACTCATATTAATAAAGCATACATAACTCGAAATAGTATGTCATTATGTTATTAAAACGAAAAAGGTTCAGTTTCTTTTTTTCATTTCGTTTCGGCGATAAAATTGACAGCGGAAGTACCGCCCACCGATGCTCGTGTAAACAAAAACAGATTATCTTGTATGTCCGTCTGGTGCTTAGTGAAATCGAGAAAAAATAATAGCGACTCTTAATAATCTGACGATCATGGTATAAATAAAATATACCCAAAGTAGCTTGGTGTACCAAATGTTCACCACTCGTGGTGAAGTGGTGCTAACCGCGCGCCGAAGGCTAGCGGTTAACAACCATTTCTCCACTCGTGGTGAACATTTGGTACACCAAGCTACTATGGGTATATTCTATATTTCCCCCTCGTTTTTTAACTATCATAATTTTGAAAGGACAACCAGTGCGAGTATTTATAGTCTTTTCCAAAATAGGCACATTAACAGTTTAACATTTATTGAGGGTTCCAATGTCAACAGATGTTACCCCAATCAGCTAATCCCCTATCAGGCCTAAAAATAAGCAGTCTGACATTTGCAGAATGAGTTCCCCAGAGGGTGAATGTGATGATGGTATCCCATCCAGTGGGCCAATTTATCCTCTGGGTACCTCTTTCTGTTTAGTTTTGAGACCCTGATTCAGATTGAGGTTCACAGAGGGTAAATTTAGTGATGCTACCCTGATGTGCAGGGTAGCATCACTAATTCACCCTCTTGGGACCCCATTTTGCAGATGACAGTTTGCTTATTTTCTGGCTTGTCCCCTATATTTTATGACCATTAAATGCTGAGGTGAAAAACACTTGGGTATTTACCCGCATATTGTCTATTGTAACCTAAAGTGTTGGCAAAGTTGATAAAAATATATGTAATTTGGGGCTGAAATTATAAAAAAAACATTTATTGAATATATTTATTTTATATTTTAATTCTCTTGTCTGCTCTATCGACATTACAATTAACCGACCCTGCATGCTTGAGTGAAAAAAACGTGACATTTTTAACATTTCTCCTCATCAAACGACTTCAACAAACAGATATATTCACAAAACATTCACAAAACATCAACCATTGTATATTGATACTTTAATAGGTTACCCGAATGAACTCCCGAAAACAAAATTTATTTTCATGGAAATGAGTGCGAAAAACATTAACCCTTTCATTTTTTCAGCTTAAATGTAGAAACAGATTTACTTTTGTTTCAAAACATGTTTGAAGAAGGTACACGTTAGAGACGAGCAACCTATCAGTGAGGCATACACTGCCATGAGATATCCATATAACTTCTGTGAAAAAGGAAACAGCTTAATCAGTAGTGATGGCTATATGAACCCCACCAATTTGGCGAAGAAGCTTACAGTCCTTCCACTTTAGTTTCAGCGACAGAACCTCAAAAGCGTTTCAACATATACATATAGAATAAACGTATAGCTTTTTAAAGTAAAAAAAAAATATTCTACAAGTAGGATTAAGAATGAAACTGACGAGCCTCTGGCGAGTCGGTTTCATTCTTAATTCTACGAGTAGAATAAATTTTTTACTTGATAAGACTATACGTTTATTTTGTTTATCCCATAAATCTTTTACAGGGCAGTTGGGGCGAAATCGTGCTGTTACTCGCTACAAAACACAGCGAGAAGTGAGGAGCACATAGGTCCAATTCGAAGACAAGCAAAATTTCCCAAAATAAAAAAGGCGCAGTGATACATTTCTGTCTAAAAATAATTCCCTACAAACCTGAGCTAAACTTGCAAAAATACTTTATTAAATGAACAATGTGTAGTGTTTTCTATTGGTATTATGTAATACTTTCAAACAGGTTTAATGAAAACAACAATTGAACTGTTAATTATACTACACGAATGCGGTAGAGGTAAGAGGTCAACAAGTCCGTCTCTACTGTAGGAATAAATTCTTACAGTGTTAAACCTGTGAAGAAAATGTATCACCCTACTATGTGAATTAAGTAAAAATTTATCCAAGGCTTTTATTGTTCGAATAAACAGAAATTTATGGGATACAATGAACAGAGATAACAAGCAAGTTGAAAATCAGTAAATCACACTTTCAGATGATATGGACATTGCCAAACTGAGATAAAAGTGGACAATTTCCTCAGATTTGTACTGATAACACATTAAGAGCACACTGCTCATAGTGGTGTTCTTGAATGTTACAAGGAGTTGAAAGAGTACTAACCACGTGCTTCCTTCTATATTACTCATGGTTTACAAAATTCGAAATTAAAATAGGTAGAAGAGATGAAGCCGGGAAGAGGAGAGGGTTGGTTCCAAGATGAAATTGCACGGGTAAATCCACCACTAAGTTTCGAGTAACATTATTCTGTACAAGGTGACATCTCTTCATTCAACTTTTGAACCCTAAAGGCCCATTTTCTAGCCCAGGATCGTCATACGACCCGAATTCATTAATTAGATAGCTGTTCAGTGAGTTCGTGTGGAAGACCAATCAAGATTTTCAACGTGCAGCCTCAAGGCTGCACGTTGGGAATCTTCATCAGTCTTCCGCCAAGTATTTATTATTTATTTATTGGTGTTTAAGGCCACGTACTTATGCACAATGGCTAATCGTGACCGTGACAGTTTTACGGGTGGGGGAAGCCGGAGAGAACCACCGAGCATCGACGAGCAACTGTCAGCTCCTTAACATTCTAACTCTGTTCAAGCTCCTTTCAAACAGGGTTACAGCGGTTGAAGACATGTGCACCATCAACGTGCAGTACGCCTTAGTACACGGCGTCATCGTGCCCCCATGTAGGTAACCGGGATAAAGTGCCTTGCCCAAGGACACAACTCGGGTCGTCTCAGAAGGGGATCGAACTCGGGATCTCTAGCATAGAAGTCCAACAGCCTACCACTGAGCCACCGTGCCCCCCTTCCGCCAAGTGACGAATATATTGAACTTCCAGTTGGTGGTTCCAAACTGGCAAGAAATATACCATCAGGGTCTATGGGGTTAACCCACATTCACATTTACCAATTCTATATAATACTTCTAAACATGTGCCCGCCTCACTGTATCTCTGCTTGTTACACCTATTCAGAAAAAATGATTAATTGATGAACCTAGTTAGAATCAGTATAGTGTCTTGATTTCAAAAAGATCCAACAACTTATTTTAATTAAAATGAAATCAACACATTAGTCTTATACATTGTTAGGTTCTTTGGTTGCTGATTTATTACAACAGATGGCATATTACTTAAACATGATGCTAATTTTTCTGTTAACACTTTGTAAGAACAATGTGTTTCATAGCCGTAAGACACGGTCCAATAGTCCCAGCCCTGTGGGGTTGACCCTGGGTGCTATGGAAGTGATCGCGGGGTTGGTCCCAATGTTGAGTACTATTTTGATTTATGGACCGACCGCCAATGTGGTCGTTTAGTGGTTAATTTCGATTCTCCAGGTTCTGGTGTTTAGACTTGGCCAGAGAGGGTTAAAGGATACTTGTCAAATAATAAATAAGCTTCAGCACAGTTATACAGTGACCAATAGATATTTATTTAATTAAGTGTGAGAAATGAATGATATGCCATCAACCAGATTTTATTTGTGGTAATGTCTAACAGCCCTTAATAGGAGCTGAAGTTCTTATCCCAAGTTAAATCTCACAAGTTAACTTGAACAATTCTACTCCAAGAAATTCCTTAACCCTAATTATTTATCAGCACTAACCAAGAGCTCAAAGCTCTCTACAAAGAGCCAAAGCTCTTAAAGTTTAACCCAAGAGAGCACTGAATAGATTAAATAAATACAATAGCCCAAAATCGGTTAGCCCCACCGAACTATATGATTTCAGACCATTTGTAAAAATTAAAACCAACCTCATAAATTTTGCAAACATAAGCTCGAAGAGTTTATTTTAAAAGTTGTTAGCTTCGACAAGCTATGAGAGTAAGTCCCACCGGACTATTAGAAAGTCAGTTCCGCCGAACTGTGATGAGAACAAGTTCTGTTTTTACAGTGACAGTGGGCTGCTTAAATACAAACCAGAGGCAGCAAATCACCAATGAGAGAGAGTCTCTCATTGATGGTTCAGCTGCCAAGACTAGTATTGCATCAGCCAACCGCTTTAACACATTGAATTTAGTAAATGCGTAGACCAAAGATAATTTACATAGTAAAATTTACTAGCTTAAACTCCAGCACATAGTCAGTTAAAGAGAATTAGTAGTCCATCTAACATACCTATCTCTGATAATGAAACTGGAGTGATGATGGTTGTTTGACAATTTAAGTTAGTTTTCATAAACAATTTATGAGGTGACCTTAGTACTTTGTATAGTAACATTAGAAGTGCCCGAGTGTGATGGAATATCTCATTATAACTACAGACAAACTAGAAATTATGCTTACAAGTTAAATTCTATCTGCCAAGAGCTTCTGGCAAAAGAGCTGATCCAAGCCCATAGAGTTTACTTCGTCACACAGTGATAAATAGAAGATAGATATTTTAGATACATATGTTATTTCACGGTATAGATACACATGGAATTACATATCTAACTATAGAAAACATATAGAGAATTAGAAAATTTTACTTAATGTATACCGTTGGGAGATGACATAGCCTGATTGGCTGTCTACCTGTCACTCCTGTAATGCTTTCATCTATAAAACTGACTACATGCTCAGCCTTTTTGGCTGTGATACAAAAGACCTATGGATAGTTGTGAGTAGATCTTTAACTTCAGACCCGTCGACCAGCTCATTAATCTATCTATTTAGATGAACACGTTTTCCAGATTCATAAAAGACGCTTAGTGGAGAATGTGAGGGTGAATATCCCGAACCCTCCGCAGTGATCTGATAATATTATTATGATTACTAAACCAAAGTGGGCGGAGGTTAGATTTAGAAAAAATATCGCCAAAACAATAACGCATGGTTCAAGAACTACTCGTCAATCAGGAGGAACATAACTTATTATTTATTTATTGGGGTTTAAAGACACTTTCGACAGCCAGAGTCACCTCGTGTCGGACAGTTTTACGGTTGGAGGAAACCGGAGTACCCGGAGAGAACCACAGAGCAACGGCGAGCAACTGTTAGACTCCCCAAAGTAGTAACTCCAAAGAGGAACATAATGGATACCACATTATACATAATATGTGCTTGGTGTGTCGACATTTCAGGACGCTCAGATTGTTGGTTTGACAACCACTACTGTGGGTTGTAACACTGATAACTTTCTTGATATGAGGATAGTTTTATTCTAAATTTCTCTTTAAATTCCTTTATATTGTCTATGTCTCACAATACAGGGTCCAGTTCGTTCCACATCTTCGGAAGGGCATACGAAAGCAGCCCATCCAATGCCTGGGGTTTGTTAATACGTACCAGTCTTGATTTCCTTGTATTCATGTCTGACTGAGAGAATGGAGAAGCAAAATAATGTTCGAAAGAGTCTGGAAGTTTTCCATTTGTTCCCGTCAAACATAAATAGATAGATATGTAGTTTGCACGCATCGGTGGTTATCTTTTGCGAATAGTGGGTCTGCGTGAGAATTAAACTTTTTGTAATTTAATATTCGAAGTGAACGTTTCTGTATTTTTAGGAATTTAGTGATTCTAGTGAATTTCCCCCATATTTGATTACCGTAATACCAAGTGACAGTGAACCAAAGAGTAACAGAGCATCTTCATGACATGCTGTGGTAGTAGGGTTTTTTGGGGGTTTTTTTTGCTCTGTTCAGAGTATAATTTGCTCATCCAAACTCTGCACATATTTTTGATATATGAGTTTGGTAAGATACGTGTTCATCAATGTGAATACCTAAAAAAATCAGAGATTTATCTTCTTCATTTGAGCCCACGGTTTTAATTTCTTACTATTCATGAAGATGTCATGAGGTATGTAACTATTAGCTTTATGGTTTGGTTTAATAATAATGTATTTTGTTTTGTTGGCGTTTAGAGCGAGTGTATTTTCTGAAACACCACTCATATAGATTATTGAGTTCATGACTAAAATGGGTATATATGGGATTGGAATTGGAGAGTGAGAACGTGAGCAGTTGTGCCATCCGCAAAAGGCAAGAGGTTAAGAGTTGTAATACGACTGATATCATTTATGTATAATAATAATAAGATGGAACAAAAAACTGAGCCCTGTGGAACCCCACATGTTAAATCGGTAAGTTCAGACTTTTGTTCGCCCTATTGAACATATTGCATAACTTTTAAACCAACTATTACTGATGCCTCTAAATTCATATTTTCTAGTTTTGTTATCAAGTTGTTGTGGTTTATTGTGTCGAATACCTTGGATAGGTCAAGAAATGCTGCTAATGTACTGTTTTTACTTTCCTTGTTATTTTCAGAACATATATTTTTTGTAATTGCATTATTAAATGTATGGTGGAATGGTTTTTCCTAAACCCATAATGACGGTGATATAAGGTATGAACTCTGTTGAGGTACTTCACGATTCTGTTGCTCATGAACTTTTCTAATAACAAAAGATTCGTAAAATACTTTTCGGCCTATAACTATTAAATGAGTACTCATATCTCCATTGTTAAGTTTCGTAATAACTCTTGTTATCTTCATCATATCAGGGACAACATCGTAGAAAAGGAACATGTTAATGATGCGGACTAGAGGAGGAGTTATTGTCTTGATTGAGTGTTTGAGGAGGTTGGTAGTGATGCCATCACAATCGTTACTATTTTAGACTTAAGTGAATTGATAACCTTAAGTACCTCGTATTCAGTTGCTGGCGTTATGAAGAAAGTGTCTCGTTGATTACTGGCCATGAAATCTAGAAAATATGATTCTGTGGTATGTTTATTTGTTCGCTAGTGCGTTTTCCTATGTTCGCGAAAAAATTGTTGAATTCCTGTGCTATTTCAGTTGGATCATTTATTTCTTTATTATTTTCTATTACGAAAGACTGTAGCGAATTGGCTGCGCATACACTTAGTTTTAAGTTGGGCATCATTAATAATTTCCCACGTTCGGCGTAAATTACCTTTATCTTCTGATTGTAGTTTAGAGTAGTACACTAATTTACGTTGTTTCTTAATTTTGTAAAATATTTTACAATATTTTTTATATTTTCTAATATTCTGCTCAGTTGGGTATCTCAGTTTTTTGTTATAAAATTTAGATTTATTATTTGATGAAGTTAGAAGCCCCTTCGTCATCCAAGAATTTTGTTTTACATTTTTTTAATTAAGTATTGTTCAGAGGAAAGGACTTCCCGAATGCGGATTGGTATATGTCCATAAAAATGTTTTATGTAACATTCGAACAGTTACATTCGAACACAGGGGAAAAGTCACTTTGAGTCAGAAGTGTTTTAAAGTTGTCCATCCTGTCTGCATCAAATTTACGCTTTGGGGTTGTTGGTGGAGTGTTATAGGTTTTCGTGCCTTTGTTTTATGCAATATTCGTACAGTTAGATTCGAATCACTTTGTGTCAGAAGTGTTTTAAAGTTGGCTATTCTTTCTGTATAACTTTTACGCTTTGCGCTTGTTGGTGGAATGTCATGTGTTTTCTGGTCTCTTTTAATGTAGAAGGTGGTGAAATGATCTGAAACGTCTGTGATGATTATGCCCGACAGGGATGTTGCAAAAATATTGTTTGTAAATAAGTGATAGATTAATGTGGCGGAATGACACGCTCCTCTGGTCGGCTTTGTGATATGCGGTAAGAAGCCTTGGCTAATCGTACTATTCAAATAAATGTCGTTCTTTTATGAACACACGATTTCAAGAGGTCAATGTTAGGGTCACCCATTATGTACGATTGCTTGTTCTCGTGCTTTATTTTGTCAACTATTTCATTTAGTTTGGCCAAAAACAAATCAATGTCTGCCTCAGGCAGCATGTTAGGTGTATATATTATCTCTAGCAAATTGATAGACTTTTTGAAATTGATTTCAACGAACAGGGATTCGATGACGTGTGGAATAGATACTGAAAGATTCCAACGAGTCATCAAAGCTATACCTTCCATGATGTACATATAGAATAAACGTATAGTGTTTTCAAGTAAAAAAAAATATTCTACGAGTAGGATTAAGAATGAAACGACGAGCCTCTGGCGAGTCGGTTTCATTCTTAATTCTACGAGTAGAATAAATTTTTTGCTTGAAAACACTATACGTTTATTTTGTTTATCCCATAAATCTTCTACGGGGCAGTCGCGGCAAAATCGTGCTATAATTCGCTACAAAACACAGCGAGAAGTGAGGAACACATTGGTCCAATTCGATCGACCAGCAAAATTGGCAAAAATAAACGGGGCGCAGTAATACATTTCTGTCTAAAAATAATTCCTCTACAAACTTGAGCTAAACTTGCGAAAATACTTTATTATATGTGTGGTGTTTTCTACTGGCATTGTGTAATACTTTCAAAAAGATTTAAAGAAATCAGCAATCGAACTATTAATTATGCTAGACAAATGTGGTAGAGGCCAGAGGTCAACAAGTCCGTCGCTACTAGGGGAATCAATTATTTCCGTGTTGAACCTACGGGGAAAATTTATCACCCTTCTGGGTGAATAAAGTTTATTCAAGGCCTTTAATTTTCAAATAAACGACCATTTATGGGATAAATACCAATACCACCACCTCCATCTGACATTCAGTCCTATAGTCCCAGAGAGAGGGTGATGGTTATGCAGTGTTAGGGAATATTTGGGGGAATTTGGGATATTTCAGACAGCCCTATTTTGTATCAAAATGGCTGTAAGAACCTTGTGTTTCAGACATAGACTGAAGCCTTCGATAATGTTTGGATTTATTCACCTCGTAGGTGAATAAATTTTCACCATAGGTTTAACACACGAAAAGGGGGCACGGTGGCTCTGCGGTAACCGGTTCTCGTCAGATCACCGAAGTTAAGCAACGTCGAGTCCGGTTAGTCCTTGGATGGGTGACCGTCTGAGCGATCGATTCGGACTGCCGCGTTGTGTCCTTGGGCAAGGCACTTCACCCTGAATGTCCACATAGGGGCACTTCACCCTGAATGTCCACATAGGGGCACGATAACGCCGTGTACTAAGGCGTACTGCACGTCGATGGTGCGCATGTCTTCAACCACTCTAACCCTGCCTGTGCTGCAGTGCGGAGTTACCATGCTGGTGTGCTGGCAGCTGCTCGTCGTTGCTCGATGGTTCTCTCCGGGTACTCCTGTTTTCTCCACTCGTAAAACTGTCACCAACACGATATGACCTTGGCTGTTAAAGTGTCGTTAAACCCCAATAAATAAATAAATAAATAAATAACACACGAAAAATTTATCACCATAGTAGGGAGTTGGAAACTGACTATACTATGATGACCTCTGGCGTTCAATGTCAATGGTCGCGATATCGTGACCTGTTTTACGCTTGTCATAAATTTGTGTAAACGAAGCGATGATCGTCATTTATACTAATTAAATGAGTTGTACCGGTATAAAAATATATGCTGCATGTGAGACGTGCATTACTCATAATTAATTAACAAAAGTGTTTAAAAATAAAACTCAATTTTTAAACACGTAATGGCAGTAGTGTTGTGTTAATTATGGGATGTACATATGCTCGATGGGTCAGTACTATTTTCCAAATAAGGGAAGCGTAAATGAACAAACGCACGTAATGAACCGACGTTTATCAAACGCTGACCGTTGCTTAAATGTTAGTTGTAGAATGTATCACACATTTCAACTCTGCCTTACCATAAAACGAACAACAATTCAACAAAAAAACACAAATTAAATCAATCGAAACCGCGTTGAAAAGCATACAAAAGCAAGTTTGATTGTGAAAGGCGGAGGCATGATGATTGATATTTCATTTTCCAAATTAGGAAATTCCAAATTAGGAAAGTGTTAATAAACAAATGCACGTGTCGTCTGCTCTGGTTATAAAAGCCAACTTGAATCAGCGACGAAAAAATAACAATAAACAACGAAAATAAGAAAGATAAAAATGCATGGAGATTTCACTGTGGCCAGTGACTTTTCTGAAGAGGATTTGGACTCCGATTCCGAAGTTATAACATACAACGAATTGGCTTGAGGTACTGGAACTGGAAATAATTTAGACCATGTTAGCAAGCCTACCGGCACAAGTCATGACAGTATCGCCTGTAACAATGACAAAGATGACAGTGGCAACCTTGCTGACCTTCTTCTGTTGTCCATAAACCCAGATGATGTTTTGTCTGACTTTGAATGCGAGGTAGAAAATGAAAATACAAAGCAGAATACTGAAACAACTGAACTTGTTTTAATGATGTAGTCTGTTATTGTTAAAGCAGAAACTGAAAATGTCACCACATTAACACCTGATAAGTCTGAGGAAAATGAGCAAATGACAGAGTGCATGTAGTTGAGGCTGATACAAGGGATGGAACATCTTAGAATGTGACAATGAAAGTGTAAATGTTTTTTTATCTTACAATCAACATGTATTTTGTCTGTATTAATTCCGCAACTGTCGTGTATCCGATCCTCTGATACAGATGTTTGTGTCAGGGAGTCGGATACAAGCACGTTCCTTTCGCATGAGTTCCATTTATTTTTCTTTTTGTTCATCCGTCGGAATAAATAGTTCGTTATATATTCGTCAACATTCGTGACTTATCCCCAATATATTGTAAGATAAAATGATTATTACCATTATGTGGATGTACAAAATATGTATTCAAGTCGAGCTCCGGGTTCTTAGGGTAGATCACGACTCGTCTTCAACTCGTCGTGATCTATCCTTAGAACCCGGAGCTCGCCTCGGATTCTATTTGACTCGTCGTGATCTGCCGTTAGGACCCGGAGCTCGACTCGGATACATATTTTGTACATCCACATAATGGAAAAAATCTATATATATATCAAAACAAGACAATAAAACTACATTGAGAAAATCAATGCATGATATAAAATTATTCAAACAATTTCTTCAGATATATGGAGGAAAATCGTGAAATACATCAAATTCCACCAACGGAACTAGACTCTTTAATTGCTTACTTCATTCTCGGTGTAAGAAAAAAGGATGGCGGGGATTTTGAGCCAAGCTCCCTTGGAGGGCTAATTTCAAGCATTGATCGGTACCTGAGGCGACACAAATATGGCACTTCAGTGGGGAACAGAAATGACGATTGTTTCGATACTGCTCGACGTGCACTTGATGCAAAGCAGAAACAACTTAAGAAGTGTGGGAAGGGAAGCAAGCCATTTAAAGCTGAAGCAGTAGCTGATAGTGATCTTGGATTTTTTTACGAAAAGAGACTTCTCGGCCTAGAAACTCTCAAAGCAATTTTGAACACTCTGCGGTATATTAACACTGTAAATTTTGGATTGCGTGGCATGGCTGAACATTACGATTTACAGTTGGGTGACATTTTTTTTAGAAACAGCAGCTGATAATGAAAGAATCCTTGAACTCAATGAACGTCAAGCTAAAACAAAGACTGGTCGCTATGTCCATCCTTCAACTCAATGAACGCCAAGCTAAAACAAGGACTGGTAGCTGTGTCCGAAATATCCGTGAAATATCTCCCAGGATATACTACAGAATTGGAATTGACAATGAAAAGAACCCAGTATTTGTTTATGAAATGTTTTAGGAAAAGAAGCCCAAATCTTTCTGTCTGCTCAATGAACATTTCTATGTGGCAACATGGGCCACACCATTTGAAAATGATGTTGTTCAAGAAACAGAGGGTGGGACGGAATAAACTTTCACACAAAATGCAGTCGATGACAAAGAAGGCAAATTTAGAAAAGAACAAACGTTTATCCAACACAAGTGCCAGAAAACACCTTGTTCAAAAACTGAGGTAAAGCACTGTTGCCTCAGTTGACATTGCTAATGTTACAGGGCACAAAAATCTTGCATCGATAAACAATTATTATGTTTCAGGAGAGATAGAACGTGAACAATGTTGTTTAATAATGAAAAACTTCACCTCTCCATCCAGCACAGCAACATGTGACACTAAGTGCACTCTGCACAATCCCAGTATAACTGAATCCACACATTGTCATATTAATTTGAACACACCTATATTAAATGCTATTGAACCCATGGATTCCACACACGAATCGCGGGTAACCGCAATTACTATTTCATTATTAGAACGAACTGGTGGCACAAGTGTTACATTAACGACTTCCGTTTGCAGCATAATGACCTCTCAAATCCAAGCACGCTGTTGAATAGTTTATTTCACGGAGATAATATAAATATTAGCACTCTATTATTAACATACAAAAATGGACTGACATTCGTGACATGCTTTGAAAGAGGCCCAATTGCTCTACCCCACTCAATGCTACATGTACGCATTGTAACGTAGCATAATTAACAGTTCAAATGTTGTTTTCTTTAAACTTTTTGAAAATATTACACAATGCCAGTAAAAAAAGAGTACAGATTGTTCACATTTAATAAAGTATTTTGGCAAGTTAAGCTGATGTTTGTTGGGGAATTATTTTTAGACAGAAATGTATCACTGCGCCTTGTTTATTTATTCCAATTTTCCTTCTCGATCGAAATGGACCAATGTGCTTTTCACTTCGCGCTGTGTTTTGTTGCGAGTAACAGCACGATTTCACCGCTACTGCCCTGTAACAGATTTATGGGATAAACAAAATAAACGTATAGTGTTTTAAAGTAAAAAAAAATATTCTACTCGTAGAATTAAAAATTAAACTGACTCGCCAGAGGCTCGTCGGTTTCTTTCTTAAACCTACTCTTAGAATAATGTTTTAACTTGAAAACACTATATGTTTATTCTAAATATAACAAGGGTGGGGGTGGGGGGGGGGGGGGGGATTGTTACCAAGTCGAAGTTGTACATCCATAGGAAAACGTAATTGCAGATCATTGTATTAAAACTTGAATACAATTCTAAAAATTCCATGCAGAGTCATGAGCAGGTTGGAATGGTGAAATGTGTAGGCTAGTAGAAATGCAAACACATAAACAAGAACATATAGAGGATATCTAAGTTGTTTTAGTGAACATCGGGAATTATCTCATGAGAGTGGATCTGAAAGTTTTATTCTTCACGAGCGCTTGCTCGAGTGAAAAATAATACTTTCAGGTCAAGGCGACTGATGCGGCGTAGCGTGACGTCATTTAGAACGCTACTGATGTATAATTTGCGATAATTCACAAGCTAGTATATAATAAATATACATATTTCATGTTATTGTCTATACTATTTAAGACTTCGAAGAGAAGCAGAGTTTAGTATATGTCTGGGGCGGGGGGGGGGGGGGGGGGATCTGAATGGACAGATGAATGTAAGTCCTATGATTTGTTGTTGATACTCATTCAATCACACGCCCATTCACCCACCCATCCTCAACCATCAATCCATCCATCCATCCATCCATCCATCCACCCATCCATCCATCCATCCATCCACTGAATGAATGACTGAATCAATGAATTAAAGAATGACTGTGAATGATTTTTTTAGAGCTTAACGGCACTTTCTACAGCTGGAAATGAATAAATGAATTAATATTTATTGGGGTTCATCGATAGCTCCAACTATGGTGGATGAATGTAGACAATTATAAACACATCTGATAAAATCTTTTGCTCATTTAGAAACATCCTTTTGAACCCTAGCGGCCACTTTTTCGGCCAGGAACACGATACTTCATAACGTCATTATACAGGGTGGCAGTTCAGTAAATGTGTGGGGTAGACCCATCAATATTTTCAACGTGCAGCCCCGAGGCTGCACGTTGAAAATATTGATAGATCTACCCCAAATAATGAATATGGACTCTTCCAAGTTCTTTCACCACTGAACTGGCATGGAAGATGCCACTAGAGTTGAAAGGCTTAGGAGGTCATTGTCGTCATCCTTGGCTCAAACAAAACCACAAACGAGTAGCGAGTGAGGTGTGGACAACGGTAGTTTAGCAATTAAGTTTACCACTTTGAGAGCATCTGGTCGGGCAATTGCAGGAAGTTACGGGTTCTGATATTTCTGGCCTTAATTCATTCACTCACCCGGTCACCCCGTTATCAACCCATCGAATGAGTGGATGCAGGAATAAATGCATTTTTGTTGGAGATGATTTTCACTTTCAACAGATAGGGTCAATGGATGAACGAACAAATGAACGAATGGAGGAATGAGGGAGCGGCTGTAAACAAATCTGATGAAGGTTTGCATTTACTGAAGTTTAGGGTCACTGTCGTCGTATTTGGCTTTAACATAGCTATCAACGAGGAAAAGGCCCGCTAAGGCATGTGCTGCGGCATCGTCGTCGTCGTCGTCGTCATCATCGTAGTCGTCGTCGTCGTCGTCGTCGTCTATGGCGGCTTTAACTAACAGACCTACCAATGAGAATAAAGTCAGGTTCAAATAACTTTCGCAATTAAGAGGTGTGATGACCATGAGGTCTATGACGTATGGCAACTGGGTTCAATTATGTCATGGATACTGGGTTCGATTATAATAATCAGAAGAGGTCCGTCAATCGCGGTAGACAAGCACAATTTCGCTTCACAAGGAACTGAAAATGAGTTTAGTTGTGGCAGCTTGAGTGAGATTTAAAGACACGACTGGATGCGATTGAACGGGATATGGTATGGCGAGTTCACTTGGCACCAAGAACACAACACTCACCAGTTGCGCGGTAGCCTCCCTGTCACGAAAGTTCGAACATTGGCAGGAAAAGGGCTTTCGGAAGTCAATGCAAGGTTTTCTTCAGTTATACATCACTGGGTCAGGACGAGTGCTGAATGCCAAGCTAGGGCAAGTGTATTCACCCCTAGTCGATACCGATTGTAGCTGTTCATTCATTACGAAGATTGTGTCTTTAGAGGATGGAATGGAAGAATAACAAAGGTGCCACAGTTACCCGCCGACTTAACAACACCGTCTAACATCGCTGCACAGAATTTGTTCGTTACCTTTTATACAAGGAAGCAGGTCTTATTTACCAACATCGACCATGCATGGTAAGTGTATAACCCTTAGTTGATATGGTAAATAATGATGAAATAATATGCCACACATGGACAATTTGTGCCTGGAAACATTGTATTATCATTCGGAGAAGTGTTTATAAATTTATTTAGTTGATGCATGGGTATTGAGCACACAGACATTTCATTGGGGTCTAAGCGGATGACCTGCGTTCAACCTCTCCACAATGAATTTGAGGCTACGATGGGAGTAAATAAATACTGGTATACGTCGGAAAGAATTGCGTCTCCGAAATCGAACATGTAGGCCTTTCGATTAACCTCGTTGTTGTATAGAGAGACCTACTTGTACCAAAAGTTGGATACAGATCTCCAGTCACTACAAGGATACATCCTTGATGGGGAATGCGGGTCACATTATCGCCCAGATGCCAAAGCATTCTAACCCCAGTATTACATACAATACTTTGGCACAGACAATATGTCAGGTCAGAAACTATAAGTAGAAATTAAGTTTGTCTTAGACCGTTTTATACTTAACCGCTTCCGACTACTATCTTCCATATCAGTTCAATGATAGCAACAGGAAGAGTCCATATTCATTATTTGGGGGTAGACCAATTAATATTTGCAACGTGCAGCCTGGCGGACCTACAGATTACAAATCTGGACTCTAATATTAACCCGTTGTACCCTAGTGGTATCATCCATATTAGTTCAATGACAGCAACTGGAAGAGTCCATAATTATTTTTTAGGAGTAGACCAATTAATATTTTCAATGTGCAGCCTTGGGGCTGCACATTGAAAATATTGATTGGTCTACCACACACATGCACTTAGCATCCATCCTATTTAATGAAATTATGAAGTGTAATGTTCCTGAACGAAAAAGCGACCGCTCGGGTTCAAAGTCGGATTACGTAATATTACGTACTGTGGTCGGAAAGGATTAAACAAGATTAGTGGAAAAGAAAAGAGATCAGTTTTTTGGGTGGAGGAAGCCGGAGTACCTGGAGAGAACCACCCAGCATCGACGAGCAACTGTCAGCTCCTCAACCTTCTAACTCTGTTCAAGCTCTGCTCAAGCAAAAAAAAAATACAAGAACAACAGTACTCGGAATAGGGTCAGAACTAACCAGAACAGACCAGAAAAGCTAAATATAGTAACAAAATTGTTCCATCCGATAGGCCCTTCTACCCTACTGGAGTATACTCCAGAACAAACGAACTGGCCGGGTAGAGGAAAACTATAGCATAGATAGAAGAAGAGAATTCTGAAAGAATTCGAAATAGTACAACTTGCCGGGTTTATTTGGGTAATTCGACGAATCAGGAAATTACTCTTGTAAAAAGGAACATGCCCTTCGAACATACCCCTGTCCTATTAGAGGCATTTGGGTAGCATAGCAACCATGCGGTACCTTAGAAACCTAAATGTTGGCCTCCAGTATACAAAATGGCCGACGGAAACACATATCACTCTAACAAGACGCGCTGCACATGCGCACTAGGACCACGTATCGCTATTGGGATGGCGTCACAAGATGGCCGCTGACGCGGGTTACCATGACAACACAACATGGCGTCACTGCGTCACGCGACATGACATCACTTTCGGGATCCTCGCCGGGGTCCCCTGAATTGGGACTGTTACCTCCTTCTACTTATAATTTACTCTAGGTTCTAATCACCCTTTTGACGCTTTACCTATCAGAAATCTACCACTCAAGGATGAATTTCACAACATCTCATGGGTATCGGGACTGGCTTTTTCGACCGAAAAAACAGGAAATGCCGTTCCCGGGATTAAACCCTACATAAGAGCAGTACTGAACATACTGTTGGAAAAAATGAGTGAGCTTCATTCGATCAGTGTCTTATCAATGAGTTCAGATTTCTCTTCTGAGAACTTTGAGGATATTTTCTACAAATACAAAATGTAAATTATTCATCAAACACAATAGGAAGTGTTTTCAAAAGCCAGAATTTGATTAAAAAACTATCACAAATGGAACATTCAATATAATAAGACGATATTTGTGTCAACATCAATTAAATGACCAAATTGATAAAAGTTTTTGATGACAAGTTGCATATTGGGGGAACTCAGGACTATATCTTTAACTCATATATAAGTGGAAGAAAATCTGCCATTAAATGTTTGGAGCAAATCTTTTCATTTTGGTGAATTATATCCCCTATTCAAACAATAATTGAGGCCCATGTTGTTTCGGAAGGTTGGGGTGGATCAGCATTTCTCTTGACGTGTGGTTAAATGTTACGGTTGAAAAAACGTATTGTTCATGAAGAGTTACGATTTCTTGAGCAAGAAGGTTTGTTGTCATTGAAAGTTGTGAGCACTTATCCCTCCCAACTTACTCATTGAGTTACAGAGTCGGAAAATCTGTTCGGGACAATTCCAGTTTTTTGGTCCGTTTCACATCGTTTGGACAATTTTCTTCAAAAGAGATCATTTCCAATGTTGTTGACGCTGTAGAAGCCAAAAGTTGAAATCTAATGCAGAAATCAGGGCTCAAAATAAGCGGTGTCGCGTCGCTTTTTGCTATGCACAACTTGCAAAAACTACATAATGTTCAATTATGTATAGCATTTTGCATTTTGCGATACAAGATAATCAACTGCAGCCTATTAGTTGATTATCTTGTATCGCAAAATGTAAATGAAACTTTGCAAACAAATTTGAAAACTAGTTCACTGATGCTTTACTTCTGATTGTGAAACATTCCAGGCACAACTCAGATTAACTCTCCATCAAGTATCATTAGCAACTTCATATGTAAGATGAATTCTATTGGTTTAAATTATTCCTGTTTTTACAACATTTTGCATAAAATGTCCATTAAAAATAACCTCAAGCCCATCAAATTAAAAATCCCAACTTCCATTTTGAGAACTCTGTTAAACAACCACGACGTCATTTGAAAATATCCAAGTCCATCCAACCCTTAAAGGCAGTTCAGTTAAAAAAAACATAGTGTTGCAGATCATTTAGAAATGCCCAGAAATGGATGAAAACTATTCTATCTACTTAGAATTCAATACAAAACAGCATAACATAACTCCGGTATACAAAAATAGCTATGCAATTTTTACAAAATGCTATTCATTTTTTGGAAATGTGTAGCATTTTGCTACGCATAGAAAAAAAGTTATTTTGAGCACTGGCAGAAATGACTTTTTCACACAAAATAGGTACCATGTATTTTGGTAGGGTTTGTTTTGATTATTGGTATAATAACACTAAATATTTGAATTTGAAAAGCGACACAAGGGAATGATTTATTTATCTATTTATTAGGATTTAACGACAATTTCAACAGCCAGGGTCACCTCGTGTCGGAGAGTTTTACGGGTGGGGGAAGCCGGAGTATCGAAATGAACCACCGACCAACGGCGAGCAACTGCCAGACTACCCAACGTGCTAACTCCACAGACGCAAGCTCAGCATTGGTTGAAGAAAAGTGGACCATCGACGTGCAATACGACTTAGAACACAGCGTCACCGCGCCGTCATGTGAGCAAGCGGGATGAAGCGCCTTGCTCAAGAACACAGCGCAGTTACTGTCGGCGGTGATTGAACCGTAGACCTTTCGGTTTGAAGTCCACGAAAATGATGACTGTACACTAAAAACTAAAGTGTTAAAACTGACACTTTCAATGTGTTAAACCCATTCTAACTCTTAGGGTTTGATTTTAACACTCAACGTGCAATGCTTTAAGCACTTAGACATTACAATCGTCAGACATCTGAAACTTGAATGGATGGCACTTTCCATGTGTCTAGCATTGGTGGTTCTTCCAGAATTGTCCATAATTTGATTTGCGCTTGGTGGGTACATAATTAAAAGGACACAACGCAGATGACGCGGATCAGGCTCGAGAGTTCGAGCCTGATCCGCGTCATCTGCGTTGTTTCCTTTTAAGTGTCGCGACATTACACTTGTCAAGTGGTATTATTGTAACACCTGTCAAGTTCTAGGATATCAACATTTGAACAAAGTGTAAGTTCAGCACTTAGTAAGTGTTAAATACAGCACATTTATATCCAGTTTTTTCAACTAATAATGTTCTGTAATAATTTATTGGAAAGTATCTCGAATACGTTACAACAAAAAAGTTACAAAACTCATACTGTATTCACAAAAGTATGCAAAGAACAAATACAGTATCGGGTTTTGCATGTTCGATTTCAAAAGTGTCCTAACTCGTTGTGTGCGAGAATCCCGTATCTTGGCATTACTCTGAAGTGCAGATACTCAGCTTAATGGTTTCATACTCAGTAGATGTGCTTCATATATTTTTTGAAGTTAGATTATTTAGTCTCTGAAATTTACCTTGATAACATTTATGTGAGAATACCTTGTAGGCACCCCCCCCCCCCCCCACCTCCATAAATTTTAACAAGGTAGAGACATGTGAACATATTTTACCGACCCAAAATAGTTTAACTGTTAAAACGCAGGGATATATTTGATAATCAAAATTTGTGCTCTAATGTTGTTGTGTTAGCGTTTGTTGCAGAGTAGCTTAAAGCTATTCGATTTGTGTGACTGGTCATTAGACTCGACTCGACAAATAATGAGATATCGGTAGAGCTTGCACAGATTGGTACTTTATCGACAATGATATCTATTTATTCATTGGGAGAACCGCCGAGCAGAGACATGCAACTGCCATACTCCCCAAGACTTCCCGACGTATTAATTCCGCACAAAGCATCGTTACTATTGGTTGAAGGCAAGTTCCCCATCGACGGCAGTGCTGCAGTATAGCCTGTACGGCATATAAACCTGTTGGTATCCTCTTAGCCCATAGTATTACCAGCCCATAGAATGTATTTTACCATCATATATTGTTTTAGTTACTGCGCAATGCTAGGTTATGTGGTATTGTGAGGTAATGCTTGGTAGCTTAGATCAGTAGTATAGGATGTAGGGGCTGTGCCACTGTTGGTCTAGTATTAGCCCTAAGCACCATCAATCACCTAAGGCCTTATTCTGCCATACAGTTAGTCTGGGTAGTACTTAATGCCAGGCCAAGCAGCGTTATCATTGGTTGTCTGGTATAGTAGTATAGGATGGACGATCTGTAAGGTCTACTGATAGCCCTTAGTATCACAACCCATATAAGGCGTTGTGCTGACCACCATTGGTATAGGCAGTGTGTAATGCTAGGATGTCGAGTGGTGTGGTGTGCATGGTTGTCTAGTGATGTAATAGAGGGCGTACTATATGTACCCGGTTGTTGTACTACTAGTTTTGCGGTGTGCTGAGGTATGTTTTGTTGGCTAGTAGGGAAGTATACGGTGTATGGTATTTACCCCTAGTGGTCTACTTTTATCTCCTAGTACTACAAAACCACATAATGTTTTGTACTGTCCCCTGGGTAGTTCGGAATGCTAGTTCATGTGGTTGCGTGGTGTATACTTGGTTCCTATTATCGTAGTACAGTACAGGCGCCGTGGACTGGTCGTAATATATGTGTGGGCAGTGATGCACACCCATGCGAAATGACCATAGAAATGACAATCAGAAAAAAAAATTAATTAATGAAGCACCGGGTTATACCCGGTGCTTCATTAATTAATTTTGTGATGAGTATTCCTATAATTAGTGTTTGGAATCTAATATTAATGCGCCCGTGGAAATATGTCCGCCCGTGGAAAGTGACCAGTCCACGGCGGCCATACTGTAGAGTATGGATTGTCTTATGGATATTCTAAGACCTGACTGAGGGTAGAGATTATGATCGGAGATATATAGACAGCTTGTAGTTATGGTACAAGCCACTAGTAATTGTACGAGGCTGTAGGGGTATTAGAAAACTGTAGTATTGGGTGCCTAGAGTTAAAGTTGATCATATGATAGATCACGGTGACAATGGGTATGTCAGCAGTAATGGTCTCAGAACTATGTGGCCATGAAGTCGTCTAGAAAACAGAATCCGATCGGGTGCTAGGAGCGATGACTATCCTCTATAAAGAAATCTCCGGTATATGATGTCGGATTTTCATTTTCTGTCAACTTTATGTTTTAGACCATGAATGCTAACAAGTCGCATGGTCAAACTTTGCGAAAGTTCAATTTATTGTTCACACTTTTTTAGCTTTCAGTCTGTTGCGACAGTAAGCATACAAGTGCGCCCATTTCCCATTGTAACTATATCTTGCGCTATGTGTGGAGTTACTATAGGGGGACAGTTTGACATGGTGGAGGTAGGGGTGCGACCTAAACATAATCTAGGGGGTTAAAAGCATAAATTGCCGTAAATGTGGAAAACTGTCAAAAATAAAACAAACCTCCAAAAACAGCTATTTTTTTCGAGGCCTACAATATACTCAATTTTCATGAAAATCTGACAGACTATAATTATTCCGCCGCTGACATCCTACTACCACCCTATCGTCTACCCCAAACTGTTTGTCAGCTGAAAACTGATTACATTTTTAGATGTTTTTTTTTATCAGAGAATGCATTTCCAAAACTTCGAGAGTGAGCGTTCAACAGGCGGTCCGATAATAAATGTGAATTAAAAATGACAAATTGGCATTATTCTGGATTAAGGTTTAAATTTGAAAATTTAACAAATGCATTTAAAAGAGCCATCATGAAAGAAAAAGTGTGTGATCTTCCATAGTTGTGTATTTTATTTATGCGGAGCTGTGCGTTACTGAAAAACAGCGTTTCAGTGAGAAATGTGAAAAATAACGCCTAAATTTGAAATGATGTAAAAAGGGTAAAAATTGTGATGAATCAAAAACACGAACAGTAGGTTTCTTTGAAGTATTTTTTCGACTGAGGCATCTCCTCTCAGAAAAAAAATCCAATGGAATAGAGCTGTGAAATGAAACCTTCTGGTGGCTTTTGCTCTTTCATGGACCTCGAAAATGAGCAACGAACGTGCGTTTTGTCTAAAGGTAGGTAAGAAGCACAGCCGGAATTCAAGTTGACTAAGTGGGTTTGCACCTCTGCTGTGCTTCATAATGTGCAAAACATGACTCATATTTTGAAGACACGGAACATGAAAGTGCATGGCTCATATTTATCTGCTTCCGAGCTTGAACCTCATTACTGGATATGTTCATCTGGTGTATGGAGGTGAAAAATCATAGACAGTGTTAGCTTGGGTTTGGTGTGTAAGTGAGGATGAAAGGAGGGCGTAAATGGGGATCGTCTATATTCAGGTGATAAATATCCCCCACCTCCAAAAGGCCACCTCTGCGTGCTGTTACAATATTAGCCTGTACCTTGCCCAAGCCTTTGACTGCAATGTTCCATCATCTTCTCAACGAGAATCATCTTTCTCCACCCAATGGAAAAGAGAGCGGATGTATCACAAGTGCCCAAAAATATTTTCCTAACCTTGCGGTATTCTGTCATCTCATCTTCCTCTCATGCTGCACATGGAAGACCTTCGAGGGGTGCGTATCTAGGGAGCTTTATTCAGTTCTAGAAACAAAGGTCCTACTCACTTGTTTTCAGTCTGGCTTCACATCTTCACATCTACCGTACTCTAGTTAACTGATTTACATAAACCAATAGGAAATGCGTTTGATGAGAGTTAAGAAATACGTTTCATCTTCTGTGATATTAGCAAAGGGTTCATTAAGGATGGCAAAAGAGACTACTTTTTAAACTGAAGAAGAGATTCTTTTTCTTTTTTTAAAGATTTATTTAGATATAATATGGTATTTTGTGCAGTAAGCAGTTATAACATGGCATTTTGTACAGTAAACAGATATTACACTTAGAGATATACAGCTATAATCTTTCACTGTATAAATGGCTACAGGAATCCAAAAATGGTATCTGAAGACTTTATGAAAATAATATAAGTGGTCATTGAGGCATAGGGTGAAGTTACTTACTACACATTCGAGATCACTCATTTGGAAGCGAAATTGTCATTTTGTTTGTTTTTTTTTTCGTTTGAATGATGAAGATGTTATGAGAAAACGAAAAACAGAATGATACATGTAAGGCTATAAACTGTTGATCTGATTGAAACCTAATTTTGTCTAAGAAAATTTTATTAAGGACAGAGAAATAATAAAATGTACGTTAAACTACGGCAAATAATATAAAAACACCTCTTTTGAATGACTGATGCTTTTCTTGCGGAGTATAGTGTGAAAAGACATTAATTCCAGACGTTTGTAAATGTTTGCCTCTTCTGTGAAGCCCAAAAATGAGGGTGTGGGAGTGGGGCACCCTTTCTTTCTACCCGAACAAGTAAAACGTTTAAAAAGAAGGATGCAGACATAAAAAATAAGGGACGTATTTTGGCTATTTGTGTCTTAATTAATATACGTTTGTGTAAAAGGAAAAGTTATGCTAATTTCTGTACTAACTCATTCAACAAATTTATTAAGACTGTTTTTGAAACAAAAATACATTCAAAAAATAGTTGTTTAATTGTTCCTTTGGTGTTGATACAAAGGCTACAGAGTTCTGACTCTAACAATCTTATCTGAAAAAAGTTCCGAATTAGTATACAACATTCTACAAGAATTTTAAACTGTAAGGATTCCAAATTTGAAAAAGATGAAGAAGATAGGTATCGATGTGTTGCAACTTGAGTGGTTCGAATCCTACTTAAACGACATCAACCCGCATTAGACGTATCAGGAGTTTTACAATGATCCATTCTTGGACCGCTTCTATTATCAATCTAACTAAATGATATTGTTGAAAAGTTTTGTGTAACATTCAAAGATGAGACTTCCTCCTACCTCATTGTGGAAGATACGATTCGAGTTGCAGATCTTTTGACTAGGGGCATTAGAGGCATCTAAACCTAGGCCAAACAGTGGTTAGTTGACTTCAACCCAGCAAAATTGAATCACAGATAATCAAGCAAATCTACAGAAATTACTCACAGCTCTTTATTAGGTCAGCCACCCGAATAACAGAGGTAGATGGCCACAAACATCTTGGGTTACGTTACATCAGCTGGGGTGTGAGAAACACATATTTTGGAAATTGGCTCGAAAGCGTGGAAACGACCCTTATAAAAAAAAGTACCATGGTAAACCATGGTAAATCCCAAAATACCCTGGTAATACCATGGTATTACCAGGGTATTTTGGGATTTACCATGGTTTACCATGGTACTTTTTTATAAGGGGAATGTTTCTTATTAAGTACAAATTTACTCTTGACCATAAAACACTTCAAAAGAAAATATTTGACATTTATTCGCCCCGTGTTTGAATTTACCGACACCCTCTGAGGTAGTTGTACCGAAAAAAAGACACTGGAACTAGAAAGAGGTACAACTTGCAGCAACCAAATCGAGATCACAAGACTAGGCTCTCCGCAACAATTCTGACCCATCGGTTCCCTATTGCAGGAGCACTTAACATCAAAACTCAGTCATATCATTTCTAACTGGTGTGTAGAATACTTTACACACTAGTGTTATAGATAATATAGTGTTATAGATAATAGTTCTTTACATCACTCTACCTCATTCATCAACAGAAACAAGATGTGTTTTCCAAATTTCTTTCATTATCATAAATCTAATAAAACCCGAATCGCCCACTATTGGTTAAGAATGTACCATAGTAACCTAAACGATCACCCAATTAATAGCCATTAACAAGCTCGTCCATATCTGTCTATGCGACCGTGAAACAACTAACTACCCCCCTCCAAACGACGGCTATATACCTGGATAAGAAGTGAAATGATTGATCTCCTTCCATACCCATTGACGCAGATACACTTCTATATGGAAGTATCTGTTATAGCTCAGAACTCAACTTGAACACCTGCAATTGTATACCTGTCTTTATTACATGCCTGTTCTATGTAATCCCCATCTACATCAACACTAAACCATGCGGAAAATGAAAATCTGTTCCGCACATATTTTTAAATAGAAGCGAAATTTCACTGGAATTTTCTACAAATCCTACAACGCAATTACAATTTGAATCCATAGCGATAGCTGAATATCGTCCCCTGAGTTCCAATGTGTTCTGTGTGCTAGTAGGCTGCCAGTAGGCACATAGAACACATTGGAACTCAGGGGACGAAATAATAACACGGGTTCCCCTCGCAAATTTCGTTGTCGATAAAATGTGTTGTTTTTATTGATAGTAGTCAAATGAATTGTCGAGTGACCTTCTTGTAATTGTTTTTATAGACGTGAATGTGTGTAATAAACACAGAACAACACGCGTTTGTGGATGGGTTAATCGATATGGCACAAAAACCACATGGCACTAAAACCGGCCATCGCTGTTCACAAAAATCACCATTCAATTTTCATTATTTTTTTCATTTTGGTTTATTAAAAATAGCTTATGACCTCTCACTGGAACAAGGTCGTTGAACGCGTTCGAATGAGGGGTTCATACGCTATGTTTTTGCCACCAACAAAGTGAAAAAAATAGTTATTCGGGAATTTCGTTTGCAAGTGTCGTCTGCCTTTCGTGTTAGGTAAAGGGTTAATGTTGCACGCATGGCGTATTTAATTTTGATTGGTTGTAACCTGAGACGCCTATTAATCAATTCCGTTTGCACGGTGGCAGTTATAAACTCATTTTCTGTACTTTACTTACTTCAGGCGTAACACTGGTCTAGACGATTCACCATGGTTGGTGAAAAAGTAGTTCAATGACGTGATCCTATGGGGTTCCCAGCAAATGAAAAGTTACGCCCATGTCTGAATTTGTTTTATAGATAAACATAAAATCGAAACGGGCGGAGATAGTTGCCGGTAGAAATCAAGAAAATTCGTGTTTGTTTTGTTTTCTGTTTCTGAGGGGTGGGTGGGGTGGGGGTGGTGTGGGGTGGTGGAAGAGGAGTACTGCCAGTGATAATTACAGAAAAAAATACCCAAAAGCTCATTATTGGCCTGTCAAACTCTCATGGTCATGGTCGTCTAATGCATGACTTCCGGCTCCCCCCCAAAAAATCCGCCCAGACATTGGTGGATTCCCCCACCCCTGTTTATAACCGCTATAATAGATCAACCCAGCGTCATTGTTTGGGCTTTTATTTTACTTATACAACTCATTGACTATTTCCCGACGAGGGCGAAATTGTCTCTCCTCAATCCTCTGCCTAAACTACTAGGAGGGTACGCGCGGTAAAGGCGGCACTAACTCTGGTCTATCCTCGAAACATCCATCTCCGTTAAACATACGACATCTGGGCCATCGCCGTCGGCGTGGTGTCTGGATGTTACTCCTGGTAATGAGGCGTTAGTGTAGACTGCATCCATTGGTGGTGGTCTGTGTACATCGAACGAAATTATAAGGGTCCCAACAGGTGCGGTACTGGTTCACTGCACTCTCTGTGACTCTTTTGCTTTTCACAGTCGCTTTTTATTGGTGTAACGACACTTTCGATGGCCTATTTCGCATCTTATCAGATTTATACAGTTCGTATGAATCTAGTAGAACTATCGTGTCGCACACCGTACCAGCGCACTTTGTGTACCCAAAAACTTATCGTTTCCTTTTCTGTAACGATTTGCCAACTTGTGTCTTTGAAACCCTGTGATACCAAATCAGTTTGCGTTGCTATTGAAAACATCACCTGTTCTTCTTAGGGAGTGTTGTACAAAAGTTCAACGCAAAAGCTCACAACACAAAAACGACAAAACAAATGACAAAGATGGACAAACGCGCACCGGACAAAAACCCTCAGAGATAGTTATATTAAAGCCATCGAAACTTGATCCATCAAGAAAAATAGCAAAGGTGATTAAAGGCTCTCAGTTTGAAAACAAAGTCTGCTCTTCAACTTTCAGTATGTCACCGATGAAATAATATGCTGGAATTAACTGAAACATACAGGGAATAAAGAGCACAACTCTCAAAGTTTCATAATGATTTTCTGAGTGCTGATTATCTCGCCCCACCATGCATTAGATACGTCGATTCAACAGTATAATTTTCACTCGCTCCAACATTCTAGTTCAATCCCCTCAAACTTTTAGTCAACTCGCCTCTGTGTACCAAGTCATCTCGCTTCTGTGTCCCAAGTCAACTCGCCCCCATCATTCAAGTGAACTCTCTCCCTCTCACTCAAAATAAATAAACTAAATAAATAAGTAATTTTTTTTATTATTAACAAAATGAGTATTTATTTATTTAAATTTTTCAGAAGAAATTAGATTTTTCAAGTTTTTCCTACCGTTTACCATCAAAACGGCCACTCGACCAGAAAAGAACTCGATAACCATGATCAGTGTCTAATTACATCATTACTCAATCGTTTATTGACTGAAACCCTGCTTGATCCCAACATTCAAAACATATATTTGCTTAAACTTATTAAATTCTGTTCTATTTGACTGCGTGACAGGAGCAAAACATGAAAGGTGTTCTGTTTTTAATCTGTTGTGTTTTTGTTATTTGTCGTTTTGTCCGTTAGTGTGGAAATGACAACCGTTAGTTATTCCCCATCCTTATTTGACATTCCTTATCAACCGATAAAATAACGAATGTCGAATAGTGAACAAGGTAGAGCTGAACGGTTAATCGATTAATCGATTAATCAATTAATCAATGATCAACATCTTTATCGATCCAAAAAGTAATTGATTGATTAACCGTTACTTTTGAACTACTGTATTATATGGGTTAACAAAGGAACAAACTTGCTGCAAAACAGATAAACATTGTCACACTGACTCACATCAATTATATGAGACAGAGTAAAGCATGCAAGTTACTTGCTGACATACTCGTTTACTTGCATGATCATCATACCATATCAGTAGCTGGAAATGGTCATTCATAACCCTTTACTCATTGCGGGTAGCAGACGATACTTGCAAAATAAATTCATGAATTACTGAAAATGTTCAATCTTTGTCTCAAAAACATAAGCTATGTTTTTGAGAAAAAAATTGAAAACATAATAAATTTGAATGGAGATTTTTGTATATAGGCCTAGTCGGTTTTGTTTGTAACGTTGGGTAAAAGGTTCATGTTATAAATCATCAACGGTATGGCAGTTATTCAGATATCTATTTTGACAAGTGATTAAACGATTAACCAAGGTTAATCCACGTGATTAATCGACCAAGAAAATCCCTTAACCGTTTCAACTCTAGAATCAGGAATAAGAAACGGTTGTCACGTCAGTTCTATTTGTAACGTTAAAACAGTTTTACTATCTTCTTTATCGTGGTACCACACGAACACAGTCATAATTATTAATCCCATCAAATCAGTGTCATTTCACAATCAGCTACACATAAGATAAGATAATTATTGCCTCACCATCAACAGAGATAAATGACAAGAACTCAGATCTACATGTATAGGTGATATATTACAGGTACAAATCCAATGGACGAACATGATTACAAACAGATATCAGTGATGGTTCAGATCAGGCAAATGTGGTACACCTCAAAATATGTGCAGATATATACATATATTGCGTGGAACGTTTAAACGCTCTTTCACAGACACGAAAAATTTGCCATTCGATATTTTCGCTGTAATTCTCTTTCAAATGCTCAGTCACATGCAAGCTAAAACTGCGTGTCGTATCTTTTCAAATTGTCTTTTGAAAGCATTTTTAGAGCCATAACAGTGAAGTCGATAGTCACTATTGTGTTTGATGACAATAGAAGAAGAAGATACAGTATTTTGTAATTAGAATCGATTTGTAGAGACTTCTTACTAGTTCTAGGAGACATCAGCATCGCCAAAGAAGCTCTAAAATCCAGATAGATGGAATTTCCAACTACTCATTACTTGCCCTCCGAATTTTCAACTATAGGAAATTTTGGCCAGGATTGGGGGTGGGGGTAACACACACGCGCGCCCCTGTCGCCACGTCCCTGATTGGACATTAGACCCTCGGTTTAGCACAGATTTCGAATATTAGCGCGCCCGGGCCCCAATCTCCGTAGAAAAATGTTTTGTTTGTTATTTTTTTCTAAAAATAGTACCATTATGTCTGTTTTGCTCAGTTTTGTCCAGTGCCGAAACATTTGTTTTACTCAGAAAGGTGGTCCGAAACGCCCCGAGCCACAATAAAACATAATTTTGGACTTATTCTATGTCTATTGAGTGGAGAGCACTGGAGATAAGCTTCCAGTTGACCGCCGAATCCACCACGAACCCCGCTGTGCTTAATTAAGGTGGACTGACTTATTGAGATCGTTAGCCTATTTTTTAGTGTTTTTCTTTTTTTTCAGTTTTGCATTTTCACATTTCTAAAGCTACAGTTACCGAATTTGGCACATATGTTAATGACCATTTCTAATTAAACAAAACGGTCTTAGACTTTTGATATTCGACCTTTACCCCAAAACAACATCACGTCAAACCTTTTTCTCTATATATATATTATAATATTAGAACGTTTCTTTTCATGTTCTATCGGTCGATAGTACCTGAGTTTGTGTGATTTCTGAAATAAAACCTGAAGCAGCGACCGATAGAACATGAAAAGAAACGTTCTAATTATTTTATTATGCCGAACAAAAGTACGTATATTGTTATAATGTTAAGCGTTAACTGCAGCATGCCATCAGTCTTGTAACAACAATGTAGTCGAATCCAAAAACATGACGTCATTTCGAACGAATGACGTCTCTTCGAAAATGACTTGTCACAAGTGCCGTCGCTTTGGTAGTTTCTATATCAACAAATGCCAGTGTTTACAGCTGTTCATGTTATAATTCATTGTTAATGCCTGTGTGATAAGTGGTATAAATTAATGGAATATAAATTCATGTTTCTCGGACGACGGCAGTTGATAGAATTAAGCGGAGTGAAACAATTTATTTTGAACTTGAGGCGGAGGTTCAGTGAGGACGGGGATTACTAAACTTGTGGAAATATAATTGATTGAGGTCACAACTCATATTCAGGATTTACTGAGGTGGTGAACAACACGTGAGTTTTTAATATTTCTTATTCTTTTGAATTCATTGTTTGCTGTTAAAATTGAAAACACACCCACTGAAGATGATATATTTGTTGGTAAGTTTGTGTCTACCGGTGACGAAAAAAGTTAAACGAACACGGAGCCAGCGTTTGGTGTTCAAAAATTCCAATCGACGCTGATCAATGGAAGTGGAGCTTACATTTTCTTCGTTCTCTTGTCTCCAGGGAAAAACGTTCCGATAGTACCCGTGTTTTGCCCCAAAACTCCAGTACTATGACTTTTAGAAGGTGTCGAATTAACCAATCACGGCTGATGTTACAAACGTGGGGCATAATATAAGAATTTATTTCTCTGCATATACTCAGTTTCTTCTGACGTACTCGTTTGATCACGTGAAAGGCTAATCTCCTCACAAGGTAAGTCATTGTGAATTTATTGGGGAAATGTGCAATCAAACTGTTTTGATGTTTTTAAAATAGATTATTCAACGGGCTGTTGCCAAAAATTTTAATTTTTTTATAGTTTTCCTGGCTTCCTAACGTTTTGTATAAAGGATATTTACCTTTATCATATGACTCGTCCGTTTTGTTCACTTTAAAACATTTGATATTTTGTTTTCATATTAATCAGTGATAAATAAAACCTTCCGTCAATTTCATTGGTCAATTTCAAAACAAGTCAATTTGATTGGCTGAACAAAATAAAACTGGGCCACATTTTCATAATTTGCATAATTTGAGTTGGAAGCTTTCATTGGACTATTTCGAAACTGGACAATTTGATTGGCTAAATAACTGGGTCATATTTGCATAATTTCAGTAGGGAGAATTTACGTTATCTGTCCTGTTTATGGCGGGTTATATTGTATTAATATTTTACCTACAAGAAAAACGTCATTCTTTTTTTTTATTTTCACTTTTTGCTTCAAAAACATAGGTTTTGAAAGCAAAAAATGAATTTTTTTAGTTATACGAGGATGTGTTTTCCAAGTGCCGTCTGCAACTCAAGTTAGGTGATGTGTTAAAAAGTCATACTAAGCGGCTAATTTGTGCGTATGTGTGTAATATGATAAATAGAATATGAAATGAGTGTTTTTCTCATATAATATTTATGAAACTCGTCCGAATTTTCCGTTTGGGCTCGCCAGATGCTCGCCTGTACGGAAAATTCTTAGATTCGTTTCAGAAATATTATATGAGAAAAACACTCATTCCATATCCTCTATATCTGAAACTTTATAAAAATATAAAAAAACAAGTCAGACGAGAATTTACCCATTGTGGTATGGCAACGTCAAAGCACACGCACTTGTTTCATTTATGGCACAGCTGAAAAATCAAAAAAGGGTATTTGATATTTTTGTTGTTACAGTTGTAGGTATGTTTGCTTTTAACACAACACAGATTTTACACATAGATCATTATTAATTCGGGTTTTTTTCAAATTTGATACACATCTATACGCGATGAAATTATACCGAATGCGATTTTCGGAAAATCCATACGTTTTAACGCTACTGCCTATCTTATCTAAGTCTCCGAGTGGTCGTATCCCAGTCGTCCTCTCCATCCTGATGTGAAACACAAGACTTTCAGGCACCACATTATCCCCTTAACCCTTTACCCAACGTAACGGCCAAAACCGGCCATCGCTATTGTCAAAAATCACCAATTAATTTTCATTATATTTTCATTTTTGTTTCAAAAACATAGGTTATGACCACAGTTTGGAACGAGCTCGTTCCAATGAGGGGTCATAACCTATGTTTTGAGACAAAAATGAAAAAAATCAGTTATTCAAGAATTTTGTTTGCAAGTGTCGTCTGCTTTTCGTGTTAGGTAAATGGGTGAATGCAACTGGAAATTCAAACAGTTCAATCTTTTATTGACACAGTTCAACGAGCTCTGTTAGACACGATTGATTTGGTTATGGATGAGAACTGTTAAATAAGACTAAATTGGTTAACTTCCTAGTTGCATTATTAAAAAAAATGCACCTTGAAATTTCGATATTTTGAAACGATTGTGCAAAGTATTAAGCTATCATGTAACCGAGCACTGTTTCCGGTGTACAATCTCGTCATGAAGTGAAAGGGGTGATTTCATTCGCGCCATTGTGAATGTAGAGTGTGAATTAGTATTATAACATAAGTGGAGTGGAGTTTCAACTCGATAGTTGGCAGAAGTGCAGTTAAACTAGAAGTCCTGTCATGAAATGCGCACAAATAGCACGTTGATATGCGCGTTAATGTACGCGTTATGGCCCAAGTAAAGCTATTAAATTCTGTACATATGGCCTGGGAACAAGCAATGTTTCAGCCAATGGACCTCCGGGTAACCCGGAGGTCCATTGGCAGAAACATTGCATGTGTTTGCTATGAGTAACCAAGAGAATCTGCCGTACTTTGGATGCCATTCGATAATGATAATGATTTTATTTCACGGTATACAGTATACATTCCGTTTAGACAAAGAAAGTGGTACAATCTATTTGTAATAATACATGAGGAGAATAATGTATAGTTTTAATAAAATAACATGAGATATTAAAAAAAAACATGTATGCCGTGGGGAGGTGGCATAGCCAGATTGGCTGTCTACCTGCCGTCCCCCTGAGAAAATGCTGCTGATTTGTGTCAGACTTGTATATGAAAGACTGTTGTAGATGATTTCTGGAGTGTAATATTATCTACAATCCTGTCGAATTTGTGAAAATAATTCCTCGTTAGGCCCGATCCACTTATCAAGCGAGCAAGCCCAACTTGGAATCTCGAACGAGGTTCAGAGTGAGACGTGGCAACTAGCCCGTGGCTAATGACACTAAATATCTAATGACTATTGCTGGCCACCTTACACCAGAGTGCACGTCAATGTGACCAGTTCTATGGACCGGCCACAGTCGCACGCATACTGATGCGACGCTATTAAAGAACTGTGGGTAAAATTATGTTATTACTGTGATAACAGAATGGAGGGAAAAAAAAAAAAAAAAAAAAAAAAAAAAATCCTTCCGTGTCGGGTAAATTGTTAATTTCCGTTGGAGCAATCCACACAGTATGGATTGTTGCATCGGACATCTTCAGCATAACAATTTAGGAGTTGATTTTTTAGTTCTTTCTTGAAAATATTCCTGCTTTTAATATTCCTCAGGCTTACGCTTAACTCGTTCCAAATTTTGGGGTATTGATAGGTGGGAAGTGCTTCTAGAGATCTGGTTCTAGATTTACCTTCATGTAACTGGTCCGATTGTCTTGTAGATCTAGCACTTACTGATCGCACATATCGGAAGTTGTCATCAAAGGAGCGCAATTAAGCTTAGATAAGCGCACTATTCGTGACAGGACTTCTAGTTTTAACTGTAAGGGAAAAACAATTCTTTCGAAAATGGACATCAGGATTGAACCCGTGGTCTATTGACTGCAGCTTGGCTTGTGTTTCTTGTTCACTTTCAGGTAAATCAGTGATTATTTTGGGGTGGTAACTCCACCCACCTGTTGTGTTAATGGTAGTTTATTTATTCCAAACTATTGTGATGAGGGAATGGTCAACTCCTAACACACTGTTGGTGATAGATTGGCCTATCCAGTATAATAGAATTATATTGTCATGTTCCGCATTTGAAAATAATGAAACGAACAAATGGGCACCTGTCTTTAAATCTACAGTTCCTAACTTCTTTACTTTCCTATCTACGTCTACCTGTGCTTCCCAGATGCAAAAATATCGCTCGTTCTTCTATATTTTGATCGTCAGCATCATGTTTCTCGCCATTGTTTATTTGGGAATGGCCGGCATGTTTTGATTTGAATTTGATGTCCAAGTCTACATCACGTTTTATAGGATGTATGCCCCACCATTTAAGTAGATTCTCAAACTTTTTTTTTTAAATTTTATTTATGCTTACTATATAATCCGTGAGACTCGTGCCGTTTTTTTAGTCTTACTGTAACTTATTTTTGTGTCTACGTTTTACTAATCTGTTTTTTTTCCTAAATTTTATAATTGTTGTCGACTGATTTTTGTATCTGTTGCCAACAAATATGGGCCTGGTTACTCTTGGATAATACGTTCCACGAATAAATGTTTAGGTCTCGACAATATCCCCCCGTAGATTTCCATACTTGAGTGAGGGTAGTTTAAATAAATTTAATCTTTCTTCGCATGATATATCATTGAGAACGGACAACCTCTCTCTGGATCGTCTTTCTACTTTCCGATGTCTTCAAACAACCCCCCACTCCCCGTAGGAACTCCATTCGCAACCAGCACTCAAGATGAGTTTTATATAGCAGACAAAAGGTTTCCATATTCAGGTTCAGGAAGGGGCTTCTAATTATTCTCAGCATTTGTCTTGCTTTTGTAATTTGGTTTTGTACATGATGTTCATAATCAATTATAAATCCCATTTCCATTTTCAGTAATAACTGTGACCCGCTATATATTGGCGTGTTTTAAATTTCTTGTTGATCTCCTTTTTCTTCGTCAAGGCGGATACGTTTATACTTTCCACATGGAACTCCCATTGTTTCTCCAGATAAACAGATGTAACAGGGGACAATACTATAACATTTTTACAATTGTATTTTCTAGAATTGTATTTTCTAGTTATGACTTTAAATGGGTTGAAATGAATAATTAGCATTTTCAAAGATATCGCAATTTGCCAGTTGGCAAATTGCCACATCTTTTAAAATGCTAATGATTCATTTTAGTCAGTTATATTAATAAGTAGAAAATACAATTCTAGAAAATATAATTGTAAACGTTTCATAGTATTGGCTCCAGGTCATTTTGTATAATTTTTTTAATTTCTCTTTTTTGTATTTGTCCAAGTAACTTACCGTGATCATAAAATATGTAGACCCTTGAAGCAACAAACTCCGATAGGTCATTGATACATATAACAAAGTGTACATATTTTGCGGTTCATACCATATACAGCCTTTAATTTTTGTACTAGCCTGCAGTGATGAACCTCATCCAGGGCATTCAAAAATACATATATACAATATCGCGCCTATCCCCTTCATCTAGTGCGGACATCCAGTCACCTATTACCCTTAGTAGTTGTCAATTTGTTGACCTTTCACTTATAAAGCTATATGGATTGTTGCTTAATAATTCATTTTCACCAAAGTGATTCATATCCCTGTGGTGTATTAATTTTTCCAATTGGTTAATTTTTTGGCAACAAAGTGGTTAATATTCCTGTGGCGTATTAATTTATGCAGTTGCTTAGACAGTATACCTGTTCGTCTTCGTAGTTTGATGGTTTTTGGTGTTTAACGCCTCATCAGCAGCTGAGGCAATACCGTGGAGAGTAAACGGTGGAAGTAAAACATAACATTTTCAGTTACGAAGTAAAATGATGGAATAAAATTAGGAAATAATTACAATAAAATGTCTAAGATGTAGTTTCAGTAGTAACAAGAGATGATCTCAGTTCAGTGTAATCCTTATAGATCAACCTGGTGATTTGTAATTTGAATCTAGCTTAAGAGAATAAAAACAAATTTTAAAATTTATGAAAAAGGTTTATTCCTTTAAGAAATGATAGAATTGTGGGCGGGCTTGTATGATAAAAAAATATCTTATAGATCCAACTATGAAATACTGCATTCTGACATCATTAAAATCAGTGTAATGAAAAGGAATGTGCCCCACTGACAACACCTGGCAAGGACCACAATTTTGACGCATATTACCCTCTAACAAAAAGGAATGAGTAAGTCTTGCACGACCAACATGACAGCGTGTCAAAACTACCTGATCTTTTCTACAAGGCGTCGCCTGAGTGCTAGAATGTTCTATGTCCCCTATGGGCCATAGAACATTCTAGCACTCGCTCGATGAAGGTTTACTAGATAAGTAGTGATCAAAATATGCGGTTGAAAGAGATGGAGCTTGTTATCTATTGATATGTGGTTTACAATCACTGAAAGGAGATTTGAAATCAGTGAGAGGTTTGGTTAAGGCTTGTTTTGCTGTACTGTATGCCCTGGTGTTACCGTAGCTTCAAACATGTCCAGGTACCAGCAAAACACCATATCATGATGGTCAGACAAGTTGGGGCTGAGCAAAGCTAGAGTAAAGAGGAAAGAGAATCGAAAAAAATCTTCGACTACCTTTCTTGTACATTCTCGATGTGTTCAGTTCAATGTCTGGTTGAAAAGCTTTAAGTTTAGCTGTGAAATAGAACTTTTATTTGGTATTTTCACTGAGTTAATCTGATCACCAGTAACAACGGCTGACGACACGTTAGATCCATCTGTACAGATCCTTAAATTATATGCATTTAGACTTTATTTCGGCATATTTTTGTTTAAATTGCAGCAAGTTTGTCTCAAGATGACAATTGGTTTTCTTAGATGCCGATGAAGCATGTGTGGCTCACGGTCCTCTTTTATCTTATCATATTCTTTTTTCTAGGTTATAAAAATACTTGATTGGTTTTTTGCCCTCTATCTTCCAGTTTGCTTTTGTTCTCAATATCATACCATTATTTTTTATCACAAATAGTTTTTATTTCCAGTCTAAATTTTCGATTTCTGGAGAGATGGATAATCCACGGTTTTCAAACTGTATAGTAAGATCCTTTAGTTTCTTTTCGATTTCGTGTTGTTTCATGCATTGATTTTGTTCAGATATGTCCTGTAAGATATAGCTCTCCTGCGTGTCATTAACGTCAGTGTTTCCCAAAAGCTGGTCATTGATCGTAAAATTATTATGGTTTGTATTTGGAGTGTTGTGTGTACTGTACTAGCTTATTGTCTCTGATATGAATTATTTTATCGAATTAAAATATTCGAGGTCGGCCAGTAGACTGTTATTGAATTTCCAGAAGCCCTTTCCACTGGGTTGTTTTATGAACGAAATCAAAATACTCACAGGACTGTGGTCAGTTAAGTACCAGATCTGAATATTAGAATTTCGGAAATAAACTTGTAGATCCGAAGACATCAAAAAATAATCTAGTCAGACAAGCCTTGTCATTTTATTTTCGGAGTCCATGTTTTTCGTTTCTAACAATTTCTATTGATATCTGTTCCCCACTATATGTAGGCATACTATACACTTTTCGTTGCTTACATTGTTCTTAGTTGACGTGAATACATTTACACTTGTCGGGATGGAATTTCAATAGCCTTTTTGTTTCTCAAATCAAACAGCTGCATCAGATCAGTTTGCATATTTTTTTCTTCAACCCATGTTTTTATTTGTCGATATATACAGATTATCGCCACAGTGTGTGTGTCTGGAAATTCAGATCAAGTCGAGTTGTAGGAACAGAAGAGTATTTCGACGAGCCAGTTAGGGCGAGTCGAAATGCGATTCTGTGCCTACAACGAGACTTGATCAGAATTTCTGGAGACACACACTGTGGTGATGATAAATTTATCTCACAATATTGACCACAAGATGTTATAAAACTATTTCAAGAGGAACTTTTTCATTTGCCTTATCGATGGAAAGACGCAAATTGAAAAATAGAATGGCGTTCATTGATCCCCATATTGAGGTCAGTGATGACGTTACACTTCAGAAAAAATTACGTGACTGGGATTCACTTCACTGAATACTGTCTTGCGAAGTGGAGCAACTGTGTGTTTCGACAACTTGAATTTGGTCGTTATTTTTGCAATAATTACTGGTGAATTAAATAAACCTTTTGATGTAAAGGTTTATTATATTTTAAAATATGCCGTTCATCGTTTATTGAGGTGGAGTTTTCCACAGTTCATAGCGAAAGCTAATCCTTCAACTTCATAAGAGTAGCCTCGACTCGAGCATTCAGTAAAATCCCAATAATTGGCTACAAACCAGCCCAAGATGCCGAAAAGTGTGCATAATTTAACTATTAGTTGATTTAACTTCCCCAGTGACATTTTAGCATGCCGTGCATAATACATACGTTACAGGGCGTTTAGTTGGCAGATGCAGTGTCATATACGGCTCAGAGAAAACAATATAAGGTTCGGCTTCGCCTCACCTAATATTGTTTTCTCTGAAGGAAAAAAACGCGAAGCGATCGAAAAATGATATTAATGCCGTTGTTTTGGCAACAGCAGAATCACGCGCTTGTATTAGGGACCCTTGATACGGATTCGGAATAAGGGCACAGAGACATTAAACTTTAGTTGCGTAACAGTGCATAAACGCCCCGATTGTGAGATATACTTTTGTATCATCGTCAGCTTTTGAGGCAACACTATCTGCAGGTCATTTATAAATATAATAAAGAGTATTGGTCTTAGAAGAGGGCTTTCTTACTAAATCCGAAAATACAATATTCAAACGGACGCTTTCCCTACAATTCGATCGGAAATCTATTATCCTGTCACATATGCTGTGTTTTATGCCATGTGGTTTATTTTGTGCTTTAGACTGCAGTGGTGAACCATATGGAAGGTATGCATGAAATTTATACAAACTACATCGAGCTCACTTTCAACTGGTACGAAGTCCTGTCGTCTATTACTTTCAGCAGTTGTAAAGCCGCTGGGCTGCCACTTATAAAGCTTTAATGATTGTTGCTGAATAGTTTATTTGCACATAAGTGGTTAACCATTTGAACCCTGGTGGAATCTTCCATGCCAACACAATGACAGAAATTGGAATAACCCACATTCTTTATTTGGGGGAGATCTTTGGACTGCATATTTAAAATATGTATTGGTCTACTCCAAACACATACACACTCACTTAACAACCATCCTACTTAATGCAGTTATAAGGTACAATGTGCCTGGGGTGAAAAAAGCCCTTCGTGTTCGGAGTGTTAATATTCGTCTGGCGTATTGTTTGTTTTCCAGTTGCTTAAGCACTATACGTGTAAACCTTACTTGTATGTATTATGCCCTCTCCTTGTAATTTTTGTACCACAGAATCTATACATATTGTTCATTATTTATATCATTGTTTGTGATTCCTTTATTCTATCCAAATGAAAGTATAGAGAGTAATCGCTTGATTGGACTGGTTACGTGAAATAATTCATAAGAGGTGAGGGACGTTGTACAAACACGAGTGCGCGAATGCGCACGCGTGTTTTACAATATAGTCCCTCGCCTCGAATGAATTATTTCACGGAACCAGTCCAGTCAAGCGATTACTCTCTATACTTTCATTTGGATTACTCTGTTTATTACTTTTTATTATTAACGATAATTATATTATTTAACCCTTTACCTAACGTAATGGTAGCGCTATTCGCAAAAATCGCCAATTAATTTTCATTATTTTTTTCATTTTTTGTCTCTAAAACATAGGTTATCACCTCTCATTGGAACGATCTCGTCGAGCTCGTTCCAACGAGGTGTCATAACCTATGTTTTTGAGGAAAAAAATGAAAATAATAGCTATCAAACCCGGAAATCCCAGTAAATCACACTTTGGAAAGTAATAAATACTCTTATGGAACATTTGTTGCAACATAAAATATTGAGTTCAATTGAAAATATGTAGTTTAATGGGAATTGTTGGTGTCTGTTTAAAATATATTAAGTCGTGGTTAGCTGAATAACTACATTGTTGTTTGGGGAATCACTTTGTGAAAGCAGGTATTATTTTATGTTTGTGCATATTAAGGCAAGCTCACTATAATGTTACAAGTTGTAACTAACTTCACATCGCTAGTGAATGGTCGGTGTATCCAAGAGCAGAGAGGAGTGGAGAGGACTGGGAACTCTGACCGGATCATGACGAAGCGCTATCTAACACTCTGTATACCACCACCACCAACAACTCTAGACTATATATTTACATGAGATATACATTAGGACCTTGTGGCAAAGAACACCACTACTATCACCGAAGCATGTTTAGAGCATAAATGACTGATAAAAAAGACTAATTTACTGTTGTAAAATTGACAATCTACACTATTCGCATTGAGTCCAATTTAATTTCATTTGTTTCAAACTTGGCATATTTCTTCATCGTCGTGTGACAGCAAGCCTCTCTTATAGAAGTTGTTAACAAGTTGCCTCTATTCATTGTTTTCCTCCGTAATCTTTATATCAAGTAAACTTGTTATGACATGACGCATTTATTATATTGTATATATAGCCTTGATCACAAGTAAGAATTCAGTTATAGTTTGGATTTCCAAACGTTACTCTGCTCCATTTTACTGGGAATCCCACGAGCTATTATTACGGTGATATTGTTCGGATATCCACAGTGGCGGGACAGCCTATGGGAGTGGGTGGAGTAACTCCAGGGGCCCCCGACCCTTGGGGGCCCCCAAAGTCATAAGAGGGGGTTGGTAAAATTCATCAACTGAACAACGAACTATATATACACCTGCTTTCCTTATGTCGCAAAAAGATCAGACCACTAGTCGCTTGTGACACCCACAATCTACAGGGGGAGAGGGCATTCATACATTTTTCCCCGGCTTATGCGCTACCTGCCACGCACCTGGGCCCCATATTTCACGTTTCCAGGCCGATTCAACCAACGAACCAACTTCATTCATGCAAAATTAACCTTAACGAAGGAACTTTGTGAATATTTATCGAAATTGTTTTGTCGACGCATCATTGTGCATTCGGAAAACCCACTTGGCAAACGATTTCGTTTCGGAATACCACTTTCACTGGATGAAATTGAGAAGTCCAAATTTTGTTACGTTTCAGTTACATATCTAAAACTGCGCATATTCTTCAATCTGACGTCATAATGTGTGTGGTGGTGTGAATTTCATTTCATCGATTAACAGCGATGAAGCGTCAATATGAATCAGGTGCTCAAAAGCGAAGGGAGCGGAAACAGAAGCAAAAACGGGTAGAAGAGAGCGTTTCTAAAATAAGTGACTTCTTATCTCCGAGAGGCACCACACTGTCCACACATGAAAATACTGTGTCACCGAGCACGAGTTTTTCTGTCCGTGAAGAAAATGGAAATTCCGATTTTTGCAAACCAATTCAAACAGACATCGAGTCTGGAAATCAACATCCAGAACTCGTTCATCACGAACGATCTTTTGAGGGGCAGACATATTCTGGTGATCATTCTGCAAGTTCAAATATTATTTTCGATCCCACCTTGAAAAACCCGACTGATGGGGTCATTTTCCTAGATTAATAAAAGACACCAAGATAATCGATTTAATCTTGCGACACGGTCCATGTCAGCCAAGGGGGCCGTTTCCGAAAGGAGAAGATGGGTATTACACTTTCAGTGAGAAATACTTCGACTTTTTCTCAAAAGCTCAAATGAAAGTACATCGGAGTTGGTTGTGTTACTCCCCAATATTACGGAACGCTTATTGTGAGACTTGTTGGCTTTTTGCTAACAAATCGGGCCCTAGCCTTAAGTGGGAGTGGATTGATGGTATTTCTGCGTCGGTAAAGCACATGGCTGCGAAGATTAAAGTTCACGAACAATGTAATGTTCACATAGAAGCTATGATAATAGCAGAGAAATTCCGTGCTGGGAATCGTATCGATGAGTCTGAACAGAGGCGTTTAGCTAAGGAAACGAACTTTTGGCACCAGGTCCTATCTCGCTTGATCAATATTATTATCACACTTGCACAACTCTGTCTTCCGTTGAGGGGTCATAGGGAGAAGACTTCTGGTGGACATTGTGAGGATGGAAACTTTTTGGACATTGTGGCAATGCAGGCTAGATTCGATCCTGTATTGGAAAAACTGATCGCGATGCCGAATAGAGGAACCAAATACATCAGCAACAAAATTCAAAATGAGATAATCAGCCTTGTGTCATCCACAACTAGAAACAATATTTTGAAAGGAATTGAGTGCACGCCATTTATTTCATTGATTTTAGACACGACCAGCGATATCACAAAAAATGACCAAATATCGATTATAATTCGTTGGATAAAAATTGTTTCTGGAGAGGCAAAAATCAAGGAAAGTTTTCTGGGCTTTGTCCCTTGCACTGATTCTAAAGCCGCGGGTCTCACAAAAACTGTAACAGAATGGCTTGAGAAGGAAAGTATCCCCCTGACAAAAATACGCGGACAAGGGTATGATGGTGCTAGCGTGATGAGTGGTGTCCGCGGCGGAGTTCAAAAACTCTTGCGCGAAGCTGTTGGCAATGATAGTCCTATCCCTTACGTTCATTGTGCGGCACACAACTTAAATCTTGTTGTTAATGACGCTGTTGAATCAAACGTAGAGAGTGTAACATTCTTTGGGACATTATCTGAAATATTCGTGTTTTTTTAGCAGTAGCCTGAACAGATGGGCCGAGCTGGCATTCACTGCAGAGAAAGCAGCTTTGCTGAAGCTTAAGAAGTTGTGTCCAACACGCTGGAGCTCGAGAGTTGATGCGATTCGAGCTATAAAAAATCGTTATATCGATATTTTGAAAGTTCTATCGAGGTTGTGTCTTGAATCAAACAAAGCTAAAGAAAGGTCGGACGCCCTGGCTTTGAAGAAAAAGATGGAACATTACGAGTTCATTGTGTTCGTTGTTATCTGGGAGCGCGTTTTGGTGGCCATAAATAAAGCTTCAACGGAGCTGCAATCGAAATCGATGGATCTTGGTCGAGCCACTCATTTATTATCAATAGCAATGGGGGAACTGAAATATCTCAGAAACTCATGGGACAGTGTGATTATGACCTCCGAAGCCCTAGCGACTTCATGGGGGATCCCACCTAATTTCCATTCTGGGAGAAAAAAGCGCACAAAAAGGCTTTTTGACGAACTCTCGGCAGACGAACGGCCATCTGATCCCGAACTTTCTTTCAAAGTCAGATCATTTAATGTTGTTGTTGACACAGCTATTGGTCAGCTGTCTGAGCGCTTCCAGGGACAGCTCATGATAAAACAATCTTTTGCTTTCTTACAACCACAGACTCTCCTCTCACTCTCAGACGAAGGACTCCGGGAAGCATGCAACAAATTGATAAATTCATATTCAAATGATCTGTCTGATGATTTCCTTGCAGAGGTGCGGTCTTTCAGAAGGGAATTCAAAAACGAAATAGCTGACAGTGACAGTATCATTGGCCTTCTGAATATTTTATTGTCATCTAAATTAGACTCGTCAATGCCAGAATTGACTACAGCTTTCATCCTTTTCCTAACACTGCCCGTCACCGTAGCCACGGCTGAACGATCATTTTCGAAACTAAAACTCATCAAAACTTATTTGAGGTCAACGATGTCTCAGGAGAGATTGGATGGTCTTGCGGTGATTTCTATTGAGGCAGCGGAAGTGAAACAAATTGAGATGGACACATTAATTACCAGCTTCGCCTCGCAAAAGGCTCGGATGGTGCCATTTTGTCACATCCCGTGAGAAATGGATCATGGCTGTGATTTGTCCATCACGTCAGTCGTTCATGGAAATTGATATTGAATAAGTGCATTAGTTCATCAGACACAATCAGTTATAGGCCTATCATGTTTAAGTCCAGTTATTATCAATGAATGAAAAAAAAAACCTTGGTTGACGCCTGTAAATTGGGCTGTAATATGTGTAATCTTGATTGATGCTCCGAACCCCTCCTCTACTAGATCTCTGTTGTTTCGTGGAGTGCACATTTCGGTGACCTATAGTTTCTCGATCTGATATAAGATCAATGGTAATCGAGAAGGCTGCCGCTGTTGACATTTTGAAGTGCATTTAGGTTGTCGGAGTTTGTGTCTCGTGCCATGTCGAGGGAACCTATTGAGTTCCCTGAGATGATACAAGGCACAAACTCCAAAAAACGCTCACCATCTTAACATTAAAATGGTCGACGAAGAGAAAAAAATCCGTGACTCACGAAGTTTATTTGGAATATATTGATATGGGCTCACCAAAATTAACACCAAATGTGTGATTGCAGTGTGAAATGCCAATAGCGGGACGCGAACTAACGGTACCCTGATACACGGAACTCGCAAGGACGACCGAATCACCCATAGTAGTACATGTTGATATATATATATATTATCATGACAATGTGCATGTCCGGAGATTTGTATCAGAGTCGAGGTTGTTGTTTACAATCGGAACCCAACGAGCCCGTAAGGGCGAGTTGTGTCCCGAATTGTAAACAACTACCGAGACTCTGATACAAATCTCCGGACATGCACATTGTCATGATAATAAATTTATCTAACATTTTCATCTATCGTCTGAAAATGCGAAAAAATCACCCGTTTTTTCAAGAACTATTTTTAAGGCGCAGCATTACAGAGACTTGTGTACTTCCGTTTTAGATGCGCGATTCGCCTGTCTGATACGGAAAAAATATCGGGGGGGGGGGGGGGGGGGTTGATACAAACTAATTTTCTGCCGTTTCTGGTCGAAATTACGTTAATTGTTAGATAAAGATCTATAGTATAAGTTCTGCAAAATATGTTTAAAATTTAAATATCGTAATTCAAACTATGAAACATCAAGTTTGGCCATAAATTCGCTAAATTCTGTCCCAACTCGGTATCACGTTAAAACTACCTGGAATGCGAGTAATGGCTTGTTTTCAAAGTAGGAAAGTAAAAGTTTCTCACACCCGGGCAAACTGTGGTCGCATCGATGTGTTTAGGGGCCCCTAACCGTCATTGCTCCAGGGGCCTCGAACACCCCCTGTCCCCGCCACTGGATATCCAACAAGACCAGTTGTTAAATGTTTGTCGCTGTTAGACATTTGGAATACCAGATTCAATATTAAATTGTTATCATCTTTAATTTGTCTCCGAGTCATCAGTTGAACTCCACAGTTACACAACAGACACCGACAGTTATTCCCCACAGTTATACTACCACCACTCGAATATTCATTTACATAAGATATACATTGGGGCAGTTGACCTGCGTTTCTAAATCAGTGTTACGTTATAGACGGGGGCTTACTGAATAGATATGTATGCCTGGCCAGTTGTCTCCCAGGAACAAAGGGTTAATTAAACATCTTGTACCACCATAATTGCATAATTGGATTATATATTACAGATGTACAATAAGATCCTGTAGCAAGTGCGCGGCGGTTAGTGTGGCAATGGCGTGAAAATTAATCTGCCTTACCAGACCACTGCTACGCTCCAAGTGGAACTTGTTATATATAAAAGCAAAAAACAACTGAACTGCGAATGAGGCACTCTAACTCGCACATTTATCCTCGAGTTTTGAAAAAAAAACGCGCTACAGATTTATCAGTTTCAGCACGGACATTCAATAGGAGCAATGTATAACCCCCCCCCCCCCCCCCACACACACACACCCACACACACAAACACACACAGGCACGCCCCATCTCAGCGCCCAGGAGTAACAGTTGGTGATATTGCCCAACATCGAGCATCGTGGTCAGCAAAGAGAGCCACTATACTGAATTTTGGGCAACATCGCCAACAGTAAGAAGACTCAATATAGACAGCAGAACTACAAACTACAATCTACAACCCCCCCCCCCCCCCCCCCCCACACACACACACACAAACACACACAGGCACGCCCCATCTCAGCGCCCAGGAGTAACAGGAGGTTGTGATATTGCCCAAGATCGAGCATCGTGGCCAACAAAGAGAGACACGATACCCATTTTTGGGCAACATCACCAACAGTCGGAAGACTCAATATAGATAGGTGAACTACAAGCCACAATCTAAAAATGAGGTGTGAGTGAAGTCCTACGCTTTCTCGAAAGTTAACCTACAATATGGGACTGTGAAGTGTTAAGATTGATTTTCTGAACAAGACGAAACTCTTTCTCCAAGCCGTCCATCTGCCGCGGGCTCGTGATTCTCTCAACGGATCCGTCCCCTGTGTTTAACAAAGATGACCCCGTCGAGGGTCCACGAGTCCTGTAACTTCTGTTCGCGAACCAAAACTCGAGTTCGACGGGCCATGGCAACGCGAGTCCAGGTCAAATCTTCATTAATGAAGATGCCAGGGTGGTGAGGTCGTTGGCGACAAGGGTCTGATGCAGGCTTGAGGGATTTCAATTTCGCCCGTGAACGAAAGAGTTTATCGCGTAATCTATAACTATTGAGTCGAAAAATAATTGTACGTGATTCGACGGGCTTTCCATTGACCACTTTAGGGCCAACTCGGTGGCTCCGAGAAACATCATCAATTGACATACTGACGCCTATTTTGCTCGCAATGTCCAAGACAATTTTATCAGTATCTTCCCCTGATTTCTCGACGATACCGGACAAGCGTAGATTCGTACGTCGACCATATCTGGTTTCATTTGGTAACTGAGCGTCTGTACTACTGCTGAGATATAGACCGGAAATTGACCAAGTTTAGGCCGTGATGCATGATTAGATGCTTTCCGATTAACCGATAGATCCATCTTACAAAGTTGCAGATGTGCGTGCATATGATATACTTTTACCTATAGGTCTAACAGGAAACAACCGAGTATAAGCATTTAATTTGCTATTGAATCCATTTCCTTATTAGCTGTATATTTTTTATTGTGTGGTATAAATTGTACTTTCATACTTTGGAAGTAAATACAGTTTAAACTATATATCG